>NW_019280878.1:60608-75297 GCF_000648695.1 Onthophagus taurus
ATTTGCAATCTCTTCCGGTAGACGTATGTACGATGAACTAGGTATCGGTTGGAATTTATTTATGTTTAGTAAAAGATGAGAAATTGAGTGAAATGCCCAACCGGAACCACGTTCCTGGAACTCTTCCGCTTGAGTTATAATATCCCCCATCATCTCATCGTAAATCTCTTCCAAAATTGTAGCTGTTGTTATGATTTTAAATTTCGTATTAAAATTTTTTTCAGACACTACCTTATCTTCTTCTTCATCTTTCATATCTGCTTCATCATTATCAAATTTTATAAAATTAGATAGTAGTTCAATTTGTATTTTAACTGATCCACTTAATGTAATTTGGTTGTTAATAAGTGTAATGACCGTTTCTCGCAATCGTGTGAGATAGGAAGATATATCATCATCTGGTTGAACTTTACTAATTTTATAGCTGACAACCCGATTCTTAAAACATGATGCAATCTTTTCCACGCCATTCTCAATAGTTGTTGTATGATTTGTGCGAAGATGTGTTTGTAAAGTGAAAAGTGATGTAAAAGACTCACCACAAATCTTACACGCTCTCGATAAAGATGTTGATAAACGTTGAGCTGGTGTTGAAGAAGAAGTTGATGGTAGCGATAACGATGATAATTGTTCCATCTTAAGAGGTGGAGATGACGATTGACGAGATTCTACAATAATCTTATGTACTTTTCGTTTATGTTTAATTAGATTATCGTTTCGTAAAAATGTTTTGACTTTGTTGAGTACGATCTTATGAACATTCCGTACGTGACGATTGAGATTATTTTTTAACGTATAAGATTTTTGACATAACTCGCAAACGAACATTGTGAATTCGTTTGAAGTTATTACTAAAGTGAATTGAATGTCGCGAATCTACGTGTTATTATCAATACTCAAAGTGAAAGCTGTTGTTGTTCCTGGGTGGGGATTTACTGAGGTTATTTGCGTTACACAACTCGCAAACGAGCACTGTGATTGCTTAAAGTAATTACTAAATTGAATTGAAAGTCAATAGCGTGAGAGAATTTACCAAGGTTATTTGCGTTTTAAATATTCATTTATCAAAGCCAAGGTAATATTTAAAGTCGTCACATAAATTCCAAAGTTGTTTACGTAAGTTAGCGTTATTTGTGAAATATAAAAAAGAAAAAATAAAATATTTTAAATTAAAATAAATTTATTTAAATGAGATTTTTAACATGATATTTATTTAATATACTTAATCTATATGAAATTAAACAATCTAAATATAAAATATAATGAACTTCTGACATGGTAATTACAATAGGTAACAAAGAGGTTCTCAAATTTCCATCAACATCGAAGTCTTCACATCTAATACATAGTACGTCCTCACTCACGCGGGTAATATTTAAAATTCCTTCTGCTAAAGGTATTGTGTAACTTAAAATCACCTCCTTGTTGAAGTAAAATTGCTTGAATATATAAATTAAATGATCCCAATCTTCATGCTGGAGACAAATTTTGTTTAACTCATCATTACACGATTTAAAAATTAACTCTACGCAAGGTATAGAGCCTCTAACAACACTAATACCAACTTTAATGTTAAATTCACCTGCAGAAAATACACTTTCATCAATAAGTTTAATTTCTTTCTTAAGATCCTCTTTGAATTTTACCCACAGTTTGTCAATTAATCCCCAAAAATCTAAACTTACACCGTTGACACTCATGTTTCAGAGCATGTTATATACTAATTAAAATGAAATTTACACATAAACATGTACCCTATATCTAATATTAAATAGGAGTGGGGGATTTAGATTTTAAAATTATACAAATTTTACAACTTTACCAAGGTGCAGATATTTTAGATGTTGAACTTATTTTTGATAATAGAAATTTTAGTTGATCTAATATAGATGTATAGGGACAAGATATACCTAATATTGATAGGCTTTTATCTACGGTATCCACAGTCTCTTTTAAATATTCATTGTATCGAATTATTTTATTACCAACAAAAAAATTCAATAAACCATCTGAAGATTTATAAACACCATCAAAGTAACCCGGTATCCCTGGAAACTCATCAGCAACTGACGTCATAAGTTGCCGTGTTTTAAAATATTGATAATCCACTTGAACAGCATAGATCTCATCGAAGAATATAAAAGGTGAACCATAATTACTTGTCACAACTCCTGTAATATTAGTACTATTGTTAAATCCCAAACCAGTTGCTTCAAAATCCCATTTGTGACGTATCGACATACTCCTAATTTCAATTATATAAATTGAATGATTTATAATAACTATAAGGTTACCATTAGAACCAAAGGAAACCTTATAATTATAATTCGTAGCTTCTAAAACACCTCTCAAAGGCTTTAACCAAGCAACAATGTTTATAGGTGTGGAACGAGTTGGCATTTTAGATTTTAAATCAATTGGCCAAACCCTTCTTTATGTATTAAAAATCCTGAAAACTTATCATCAATATCGCAGATGTGAGATAAGGTGAAGGGAGCTATAGTTTCATGGGACGTAGTTTCAATTTTGGGTGTAGGTTTTAACGTTGTAGTTTCAATTTTGGGTGTAGGTTTTAACGTTGTAGTTTCAATTTTGGGTGTAGGTTTTAACGTTGTAGTTTCAATTTTGGATGTAGGTTTTAACGTAGTAGTAGTAGTAGATACTTTATGTGCTGAAGTTGAATTCCCATAAATTTTCTGTATCGCATGAATATCATTCTGACTTAATGTGAAATTTTCAATATGAACGAATCCATAACTGGGAAACATGATAGAATCAAACTCATTACTATGATCTAATCCTAATGCGTGCCCTATTTCATGTACCAGAACTAGGAATAGATTAGTTTTGCCTGCCAATGTAGTATTAGTTAAATCCTAATCCTCGTCTTTGTCTAAATGAATTTCAATTGCGTTTTTGTAAATGTCAGGGTAGTCGGCGTGCGCAAGAATTCCTCCCATACCATCGAAGCGACCTAAACATGATGCTTTATCATTTCTAATAATTCCATGTTTACCCGATTTAAAAGCGATCAAAAGGTTAGCGTCTGATATTACTCTCCTAAAATGTAAATTGACGTGGTTAGACCAAATGTTAAACGCTTTTTGCGCAATCGCGGTAAAACCGTTTGGATGATAATCACCGTATATACCCCATTTAATATTTAATGAACTCCATTTTCGGTTTTGATCGCTTGATTTCAGAAAGTCGAAAGAATCTTCATTACCACATCTAGGCTTACCAAGTAAATCTACGGTTCTAAAGTCTATTTTACCGGTCACTGGAAGATTAAATGATTTTTGAAAGCGAGATATACCTTTCTTCAATAAGCTTAGTTGGTCCGCATTTAAATCACTTTGACTCACATTAGTTTCTCGTTCGATATACCCATATTTATCGAGAAGCATATAAATTTCTTCATCACGTTCACTTATCGTTCCCAATGTATGTGTCAACATACATGTCCAAAGAAAAATAGTTATTGCTTTCATGATTCGTGACTTTACGTCCACACTGTATGATAGTTTCCAACTAAATGATTAAATGTGAATTGGGTGTTGATTATTATTATAAAACTACAACCAACTTTCTAAAAATTTATTTTCAATTCAAGTAACTTTATGTTGTTTACATAAAAATTTTTTTTAAATTAAAACATTGTTCTGTGAACATACTGCTGGAGAGCCAATATGAAACCAACAATGATTGGAGGTTGAATTTAATTTAGTCTCATCCTCTTCCGCAAATTCTAATGCGATATCCGTTATTATTGATTTATTATGGTTATGTGTAACAAAAATTTGATCGTAGTCAGATTGATTTATCCACCCATCGTTATATAACAACCTGTGATGGTTGCGTTCCAAATATCTTACTGTCTTCCGATCTTGAACATTTAATCGTTGAAATGGTATACTAGGCTTAAGGTGTAAATGTATAGTGTAGTCGGTGTTGGTGATATCCAGAAGAGTAAATTCCTTAACTTCGAATTTAGAGTTGACGTAAAACCCTTGAACGTCTACAACCGCACTTCTGAACGTCATATTGAAATCTAATATGAATATGAACTCATGTTGGAATTTATTCATTTATAGATACCTCCCCACCCAAACTCATGTTGGAATTTAATTTATAATTATAGATACCTCACCACTCAAAGGTTTGTATGTGTACATGGATTCTTGAAGTAGTATACAGTATGCTTTTGTATCAGGTGGNTCTACACATGGTATAAAACCTCTAACAACACTAATACCAACTTTAATGTTAAATTCACCTACAGAAAATACACTTTCATCAATAAGTTTAATTTCTTTCTTTAGATCCTCTTTGAATTGTATCCACAGTTTGTCAATTAATCCCCAAAAATCCAAACTTACACCGTCGACGCTCATGTTTCAGAGGATGTTATATACTAGTTAAAATGAAATTTACACATAAACATGTACCCTATATCTAATATTAAATAAGAATGAGGGATTTTACAACTTTACCAAGGTACAGATATTTTAGATGATGAACTTATTTTTGATAATAAAAATTTTAGTTGATCTATTATAGATGTATAGGGACAAGATATACCTAATATTGATAGACTTTTATCTACGGTATCCACAGTCTCTCTTAAATATTCATTATATCGAACTATTTTATTACCAACAAAAAAATTCAATAAACCATCTGAAGATTTATAAACACCATCAAAATGACTCGGTATCCCTGGAAACTCATCAGCAACTGACGTTATAAGTTGTCGTGTTTTAACATATTGATAATCCACTTGAACAGCATAGACACCATCGAAGAATATAAAAGGTGATCCGTAATTACTTGTCACAACTCCTGTAATATTAGTATGATTGTTAAATCCCAAACCAGTTGCTTCAAAATCCCATTTGTGACGTATCGACATACTCCTAAGTTCAATTATATAAATTGAATGATTTATAATAACTATAAGGTTATCATTAGAACCAAAAGAAACCTTATAATTATAATTCGTAGCTTCTAAAACACCTCTCAAAGGTTTTAACCAATCAATTATGTTTATAGGTGTAGAACGAACTGGCATTTTAGATTTTAAATCAATTGACCAAACCCATTGTTTATAAAGTATATAAATTATTTTTTTATATATTAAGAATCCTGAAAACTTGTCATCAATATCACAGATGTGAGATAAGGCGAAGGGAGCTATAGTTTCATGGGATGTAGTTTCAATTTTAGACGTAGATTTTAACGTTGTGGTTTCAATTTTGGGTGTAGGTTTTGACGTAGTAGTAGTAGATACTTTATGTGTGTAAGTTGAATTCCCATAAATTTTCTGTATCGCATGAATGTCATTCTGACTTAATGTAAAATTTTCAATATGAAGGAATCCATAACTGGGAAACATGATAGAATCAAACTCATTATTATGATCTAATCCTAATGCGTGCCCTATTTCATGTACCAGAACTAGGAATAGATTAGTTTTGCCTGACAATGTGGTAGTAGTTAAATCCCAATCTTCATCTTTATCTAAATGAATTTCAACTGCGTTTTTGTTAATGTCAGGATAATCGGCATGCCCAAGAATTCCTCCCATACCATCGAAGCAACCTAAACATGATGCTTTATCATTTCTAATAAGTTCATGTTTCCCCGATTTAAAAGCGATCAAAATGTTAGGGTCTGATATTACTCTCCTAAAATGTAAATTTACGTGTTTAGACCAAACGTTAAACGTTTTTTGCACAATCGCGGTAAGACCGTTTGGATGATGGTCGCCGTATATGCCCCATTTAATATTTAATGAACTCCATTTTCGGTTTTGAGTATCTGATTTCAGAAAGTCGAAAGAATCCTCATTACCACATCTAGGCTTACCAAGTAAATCTACGGTTCTAAAGTCTATTTTACCGGTCACTGGAAGATTAAATGATTTTTGAAACCGAGATATACCTTCATTCAATAAGCTTTGTTGGTCCGCATTTAAATCACTTTGACTCGCATTAGTTTCTCGTTCGATATACCCATATTTATCGAGAAGCATATAAATTTCTTCATCACGTTCACTTATCGTTCCCAATGTATCTGTCCACATACAAGTCCAGAGAAAGATAGTTATTGCTTTCATGATTCATGAATTTACGTCTACACTGTATGATAGTTTACAACTAAATGATTAAATGTGAATTAGGTGTTGATTATTATAAAACGACAACCAACTTTATAAAAATTTATTTATTTACAACTTAAATAACTTAATTTTGTTTACATAAAAATTTTTTTAAAATTAAAACATTGTTCTGCGAACATACTGCTGGCGAGCCGATATGAAACCAACACTGATTGAAGGTTGAATTTAATTTAGTCTCATCTTCTTCCTTAAATTCTAATGCAATATCCGTTATTATTGATTTATTATGGTTATGTGTTTCCAAAAACTGCTTCTTTTGATTCCCCTTAACAAAAATTTGATCGTAGGAAGAAATTAAGTGATCAATTACATTTAAGCCTTCAGATTGATTTATCCACCCATCGTTATATAACAACCTGTGATGGTTGCGTTCCAAATATCTTACTGTCTTCCGATCTTGAACATTTAATTGTTGGAATGGTATACTAGGCTTAAGGATTTGAAACATGAAATCTTTGGTCGCACTCACTGTGGGCAAATTTCCTTCGGGTGGCCATTTTAAACCAGCTATTTCTAAAGATTCGAATGAGGGATGTTAAACCCGGTTCACGTACCCGCTCGATTTCAGTACCATTATGCTCAAATGCTATATACTCAAATAGAAATGTCGGTAAGTTGTGTGTTAGTTGGATGGTATCAGTTGGATCGTTTAATTTTTCTTTATAATCCCCCTCAATACGTATATAACTTTCGAAGAATGAAAATAGAACATCTTCTTGGTTTAGTTCAATGGTGAATATATCTTTGTTTTGAAAAGAATTTGTGGATGGATGATAACTATGCACTTCTTCTCTGGCGATCGAATTATCTACGATGGGTTCGCGGTATATATTTAACTTTTGTGTGGACATGATAACCTAATTGCTTGAGGAAACGTCTGTTGTCCGCTCGCAATGAAGTCTTTCTGTTAACTGTTCTATACGTTCTCTTTCCGGCTGAGTTATAATGTTTTCTTTTTAGAGATGATGATTGAGTATCGGCTTTTAATCGGAACAACAGTCCCATTATTAAGTTCGTTTTAGTTCTAATCTAATAACTATTTCTTCTAAACGAAAGTTAACCAATTTACCACGCTGATCGAGTAATTTGAGTGTAATGTTCGATATCATATATAATAAGTGGGGTTCCTTGGTTCTATATTTATACTGAAACCTGGATCTACGGTTGGAGCGAATTCATATAACGTGTGAGATAATTTATTATTATAATACGAACCGGAAATTATATTACATTCCACTTGAACCGATGTCACCCGTATTATATTTACCGGAAGATCTGATTTATGATTTTTCAATGCATCTAGTTTACGATTGGAAAAACCCAATATAGAAGCTATTGTATTTGGTTGGGTGAAATCTATAGTGAAAAAAATTTTTCAGGATCATCAACCGTATTCAATCCGATGCGGTGTAAAATCTGTTTTTGTAAAAAAAGTTCAATGTCCGTTATTTCATATNGGGTGGATAAATCAATCGGAAGGTCTAAATGTAATTGATGGTTTAATTTCCTCCTACGATCAAATATTTGTTAAGGGAAATCAAAAGAAGCAGTTTTTAGAAACACGTAACCATAATAATAATTCAATAATAACAGATGTTGCGTTAGAATTTGCGGAAGAGGATGAAACTAAATTAAATTCAACCTCCAATCAATGTTGGTTCCACATCGGCTTTTGTCCATCGGTATGTTCACAGAACAATGTTAAAAAATTTTGATGTAAACAAAATAAAGTTACTTGTATTTAAGTTGCCTGAATTATTATTAGAAATATTCCTATTGTATTATTAAATTTATGTTTTAATCAATAAATTAATATTTATTTTTGTTAAAAAATATGTATTTTAATATTATCAAAATAATTGTATCTTTATTCTCTTTTACCACCACCACCAGATGGCGTCACATGAATTTTAAATTTACGCGCGTCATCTATCTGACGTCATCGTGATAAGGTTCGTCGATCTAGGTAGCCTCATTCAAATTTCCCGCTAAAAAGAGGGTTCTTGGAGAATGCTGCGCTCTAATTGGTTGAATTTAAAATGTGGGCGTGGCCAGAAGAAGGTAGTGGTGGGGATAAAATGTGATTTCAGACCCCCCTACTTTAAATCTTATGGTATAGTATTGCATTTTTTATTCTCTCTTCCATTGGTTGGAAAACGGTACCAACCCATCTCACCGACATTGTAAAATGTGGATCTGATCTGAATTTCACTACATACCACAGATTTATTCAGAAAAAAAACATTAGCATGGGGTCATTACAATATTGAATAATTTTAAGCGTAACTTAGTTGTTATTTAATAAATCAGAATGTTCTCATCGACTTTGTAAAAACGTAGGAATCCAGCGGAATCTCAACCGAAATGTTAATAAAGTTTATTTAATTTAAATAAAAGAAAATATTCATTTTAATACTACCACCGAATTGTTAATAAAGTTTATCACCCATCAGGTAACACGCCCCCGCCCAGCGCGCGCCGGTCAACAGGCAAAACGCCCCCCCCGCACGCGGTGGATCGGTAGATGGTGGATCTGATCGGTGGATCTAAACGGTGGATCTGATCGGTGGATCTGATCGGTGGATCTGATCGGTGGATCTGATCGGTGGATCCGATCGGTGGATCTCATCGGTGGATCTGATCGGTGGACCTCATCGGTGGATCTGATCTGAATTTCACTACATAAAACCAGATGGCGCCACATGAATTTTGAATTTCAAATTTCCCAGCGCCATCTATCGCTCGTCAGGGAAACCACCCCGTTTTTAGTTTGACTACACGCCACCAGAAGGCGCCTTTTTAAGTTTCAATACACGCCACCAGAAGGCGCCTTTTTTAGTTTCACTACACGCCACCAGGTGGCGCCTTTTTTAGTTTCACTACACGCCACCAGGTGGCGTCCTAAAGGTGGATCGCGCATGCGCAGTGGATCGGTGGATTGGTCCAGAATCGGCATTAATAATCTACTCATAGCGTTTGTAACTAACCAAGCCGAAGTTTTTTCCCCAATTGTCGAATCTTTCGCTTTCACTCTTTCCCAAGCGTTATCCTCCAAACGTCTATCAGCCTCGTGACGTTGTTTTAAAGATGTATTTTCTGAGTATGCTATATCGTGTTCTCTACAAGCCCGATCTAATGGATTTATTCCTTTATCACCTCTAGCCAAACGCTTTTTTAATTTTGTTCCGGGTCCGCAAACTTGGTAGCCTGGAACGTGTAACTCAACAGGTAGTTTATTGATAAGTGTATTAAGTATTCCGCTTCCTCCCACTGTCGTAGATGTACTATCTCGAATGAACGGCATACTCAACTAAATACTGTTCACGGTTTCACATCTATTATATAGTATCTGTACATGAAGATTAAAACTCATTTTAGTATCATAATGCGTGTAGTGCGACATCCATCTCTCACAATGTCATTAACCAATCTCGATCGGCTGATGATGATGACGAAGATGATAACAGCACGTAGACATGGTGACCTCATGACGATAGTGTGCGGCCCGAGCGGATGTGGGAAAACCAATTTGATGTTAAATCTCATTTTCGATAAAAATGGTTTAACTTTTGAAAATATTTATCTATACTCAAAATCCTTACATCAACCGAAATATAAATTTTTAGAGATAATTATGAAACAATTACCTGAAATAGGATTTTATCGATTTACGGATAATGATGCGGTTATAGATCCATCTAAAGCTAAACAAAACTCAATTTTCATATTTGACGATGTAGCATGCGATAAACAGGATAAGATTCGATCATTTTTCTGTATGGGGCGACATAAAAATATTGATTCGTTCTACCTTACGCAAACCTATACCCGAATACCTAAACACCTAATTCGAGATAACGCAAACGTCCTAATTCTATTCAAACAGGATGAGATTAATTTAAAACATGTGTATGATGAACACGTTAACACCGATATGAAGTTTGATGTTTTCAAGGAAGCTTGCAAACGGTGTTGGAATCACGATTAATATAACCCTCTGATTATTATGAAAGATTTTGAATTAAAAGATGGCAGGTATCGTGTAGGAATCTATAAATTTATTTACCCAGACTAAATTATTACATTGTTATCTAGTATTTGCGAAAGTAAGCATGTCACATGGTGATGAAATGACTAAGCGTTCCATTCGTGAAAGAGATAAAGCTATAATTAACATAACAAATACTATTAAGAAAAAATATTTAGCGCTTAAACTCGGTCGAGAAAACGATGATCGTCTTATCGCTAAACTGATTTTAAAACTCCAGGATTTAGGAAAAATTAACATTTCCTGAAAACGATGATGAACATAAAACGCCGGATGTAAAACAAAAATTGAAGGTGGAGGATTTACCTATAGAAAATCTACCGTTACAAATTCGGGATTTATATTACACGTTTGGTAAAAGAGGGGAAATTGATGAGAGAATGGGTATACGTTATGATCCTGATGAAAACGATTGGATGATTGGATAGAAGACTGTTCAATTTAAACCTTCCCATATTATCCTCGGAGGTGAAAAACGTATTCAAAACACTCCGGGTTTATATGAACTTATACAGTTAAAACGACCTACAAATTATACTGAAGAAGATCTACAACGCTACAAATCTATTCTAGAATATACGGGTGCACATAAGCGGAATTTTACGGGTCAAATAGTTGGGAATAAATCGTACAAGTATACTAAAATTGTTAAACCTTTATTTACATCTCATAAATCAGGAGGTGGATTAATATCCGGAAGACATCTTGAAGTGAACTCTAAAATCGTTGAGTATAAATACTGGGATGATGTTAATGAGTTGGTAGATCGATTGAGATTATTGTAAGCATCACATGCGGCAGGAAATAATTCCCATATCAATGAAATTACATCCATTATAGAAGAACTGAAAGAGAGCGGTATTATATCATAAAAATAGCAATTTATGTATACCAATGAACAGTGGGTCGAGCGTTAGTGGTGCGAGCATTGATAAGTTTGGTCGCACATTTCGTTCTTCACGGAATAGACCATTGAGTGATGAGAATATAACTACATTTCAACGAAGTATTGGAATACCTTTAACCATAGATGGTGATTATGATATCCAGGGACGTAAACTATCTAACGTTCAACAACCGACGGAGGAAAACGATTGTGCGATAAAAATTTACGTAGATGAAATTTGTGAAAAATTGAAAGCTATAATCTTAAACGAAATTAACGACATAATAGCGAAAGTTAAATTAAATCAATCGGATATATCGTCTCTACAAGGATCTTACAATAGAATCGAGCAAAAACTTAAAGAAAACATTACAAAAATTAACGCGGGAATCCTATTAAACGAACAGCAAACTTCAGCTCTAAAAAGTTCTTTCATTTCTAATTTAAATACAATTGATATACTCACAACCAATCTACAGAATGGAATACAATGCTTGATACAGAAAACAGTATAAATTCCCGACTAGACGCATTAGAGAAAAAAGTTATACCTAATCCATAAGCGTAAGAATGCAGGTATCGAAAGCGAAACAAACTATAGTTGAAGAACTTCATCGGCCTGCTAGACGTTTATTTTCCAGACGAAGAACTATATTGAAGGGGATTGATGATTTATGGCAAGCTGATCTTATTGAAATGATTGAATTTAGTAAATTCAATGCCGGACATAAGTACATATTAGTGGTTATCGATTGTTTTTCGAAGTATCTCTGGATGCGACCGTTAAAAAATAAATCTTCAACGGATGTAACACACGCGTTACGTTCAATTCTCTCTGAAGGTCGTCTACCTAAAAATCTACAAACAGATCAAGGAAAAGAATTTTACAATACTCACTTCAAAAAGTTGATGATGGAATTTAAAATTAATCATTATTCAACCTATAGTGTAATGAAGGCTTCAATAGCTGAACGGTAATTAGAACCATAAAACAAAAGTTATATAAAATGTTTAGTCTTTACGGAAATCATAAATGGTTACACTTATTGGATACTATTACAACTCAATATAACAATTCAAAGCATTCAACAACGAAAATGAAACCATCTCAAATAAATTCGAAATCTGTAGAAAATAAACTTCTCAATACGGTGTACAATCATATTAAAATTGCTGGTAAGGGTAACTTTAAAGTTGGAGATGTAGTTCGCATTAGCAAGCATAAGCACGTTTTCGATAAAGGATATTTACCCAACTGGACCACCGAGTTATTTAAAATAGTTAAAAGACAAATTACGAATCCAATTTCTTATTTATTAGAGGATATGAATGGTCAGCCTATTAAAGGAGCTTTTTATGAATTTGAACTTCAAAAATCCAAACAACCTGATGTATATCTTGTTGAAAAAGTGTTAAAGAGGAAAAAGAATAAAGTGTACGTTAAGTGGTTAGGATTCGATTCATTGCACAACAGTTGAATTTCTAGAGATAATACTGTTTAAATTTTACGTTGTTATTTTGTAAATAAAATTTTTATTATGTAAGAAAAACTTCTACACCTCTTGTTCAATTGCTATTAATTAAAAAAACCTGTTCACATAAATCGTATCTCATGTATTACCATAAGGAAAACTTCTACGCTTCGTGCAATTGTTTAAAATTAAAAAACACGTTTACGTAAACAGTATCCCATAGTATATAATGGGGATAAATGCACTTTTATGTCATACAAGTAAAGATGTCTACACCACTTCCTCCAGATGTAATGGCAGTAATAATGAGCTTATGCTCATTAGTAACTGAAACTGTAAGTAATATTTTATTGATTATTATTGTTTCCGAATTATAATAATATATAGTGTCCTTTCAACTTACAGCCATCCGTTTTCATAACTAGTGCAGAAGACTTAGAAACAATCCTCGTACACGATGGTGGTGAGGTGTTATACAATGGGCCGATCCCGGGCGGCCATTTAAAATTGATACGAGAAACCGGGACCGTAAGCTATTTCGCTGCCGCGTGTAAGTTATTCATATAGCTTTGAATATTAATCATAATTAAATTATTTTTTAGTTACACCTCTATAATAAATAATAAAATAATAAAATTAATTTTATAAGTATTTATTTTATAAGTTTGTAATAAGGTTGTATTTTATAAGTATTGTTTAATATATGTTTTTTTTCCTATAAGCTAAATGTTTTTTTCCTATAAGCTAATTTGAATTAGATAAATTTAACACCCTATAAGCCAATTTGAATTAGATAAATTTAACACATCGAACAATTGTTCCAATAACTCGTGAAACGGACTTCCTAGAAAAGGTCCTAAATATTTATGAAGCAGCTGTACTATGGGGTATCCCATAGTATATAAAGAGGATAAAAATACACTTTTTATTTTAAAAATGACATCGCTATTGCCAATACCACTTGATGTTATTGAAGTAATAGCTACCATTTGTTCCTGGGCGTCTAATAATGTAAGTAATATTTTATTGATCATTATTCTTTCCGAATTGTAATAATAATACATGGTGTCCTTTCAATTTACAGCCCTCCGTATTTGTAACGACGGCTNGTTAGAAAATGAAACTATTATAAACGAAAATTGGATATCTGTTTTATTCGATATAGATTTAGTTAAAATCTGTTATAGTAATGTAGGTTTAGTTATAGTCGCTTCAATCATTATATTCATAGCAATGCTTGTATAAATTTGATTTCTTTGTTAAGGTTTTTATAAAATAAAAAGAAAAAATTTAAAACAAAATGTTTTTTATTATACAATATCAGATTCATTGATCCAACTATTATGGGAAGCAGGAAATCCCAACCATTTAACATATAATTTATTTTTCGATCGTTTAACGATTTTTTCTACAAGATATACATGCTTGAAACCGGTAGCTAGAATTTCATGTTCATAAAAAGCACCTAAAATAGGCTTATTTTCCATATCTTCAAGCAGGTAAGTAGGAGGATTTGTCATTTGAACTTTTTTAATTTTAAATAATTCCATGCTCCAATTTGGGGTATAACCTTTTTCAAATATACTTTTATGTTTTCTTATTCTCACAATTTGATCTACAACAAATTTTCCGTGTCGTGCTATTTTTAAGCGTGTGAACGCTTTATCTAGCAGCAATGCGCTCGCGTTATCGACATTGACCTCGGATGGCGTCATCGCGGTAGTTCGATGTTTCGTATCATTATATTGTTTAGTTACATTTTGTAATATATTAATCCATATATTNAATTATCAGGAGGATCGGTCCGGGAAACGGTGGAAACCTTTTCACCGCCGCCTGTAAGTTATTTATATAGCTCTGAATATTAATCATAATTAAATTATTTTTTTAGTTACACCTCAATAAAAATGTTAGTATTATATATGTTTTTTCCTATAAGCTAACTTGGAATTAACATATCATGCAGTTCTTCAGAGCAATATTCTCTTAACATAAATTTAAAATGTGGACAGTAGTATAGATTCGCCGATTCAAGAACCTCCTCCTCGAACCTGCGTTCTAGGAGGAGGTTCTTGAATCGGCAAATTTTTTGGGGGTCAGAG
>NW_019280879.1:0-82905 GCF_000648695.1 Onthophagus taurus
AAGATGATGAGTTGGTTGTGAGGGCAGGATGGTCAAATTTAATGAGGAAGCAATGAAGCGAAGTTTGTCACTCCGTAAGTCATTTTTTAGCAAACGAGTGCCTCTCAAGGGTTTCCTCCAATTGATCAAAGTAGTAATTAGTATTATCAGTTGCATACTTTGATAATAATAACTTTATTTATTAAGAGGATAACCTATTAGCAAAAACAACGAATACCATTTTACTCAGCCATCATTTAAAATTTTTGTATGTTTGTTACATCAAAATTTCTATTTTTTTATATAGTTTTTAGTGATGCATTTGGTTTTTTCAAAAAATGTCGCGTAACGTTTCTAAAATCACGTTTTAAAAAATTTTTAAAAACGGAATGCATCACGAGGTAGTGGAATGTAAAGTAAATCATATTTAAAGAGTTCAATTTTTTTATTAAATGCAGCAAATTTAAATAAAATGGGTTTAAAACGTGTAGTCCGTTTTGATTGCTTGTGGAGTATAAATACGGCAACATCGCAAATATTGCTCCGTCCCAAACATTGCCCGAGACATAGTGGAGCTCGGTATTCTCAGTAACCGAGACGTCGGCGTAGTGTCTCCCAAGAAAAACAAACCTGAAGCGATTAATATTTTCGGATAGATCAAAAAATTTGTATATCATTAATTTAAATTTAAACATTTAATTTACGTAGAATGCAAAACAATGTCTAAATGTGGCAATACATTTTTAATAATGAGAATATTTGCACAATTATCTGATCATCTACTATTAGATTAATTATTAAAATAAATACAAAATAAAAATATAAAGAAGCACCAAAGGTATATTTTAAAATAAATAATACAATATAAATAATAAAAAAATATATTAACTCATAAAAAACTAAAAATTTTCTTAATAACAATTTTTAAATTTTTTCAAACATTTTCTGATATAAGGGTACTAAAATTTTACATCATCGTAAAGAGAAAAACAATCTCTATCAAATGAGCCTAACGAAAGGGTACATTGCCATTTAAAAAAATTCAAGTGTTATTCATTGCTCATTTGTTTTCTGAAATATAAACAATTGAATGCTGTCTTATTATGGCAAATAAAATATTAAACAACTTTTGTATAAAATGTTTTTTTATAAAGTCAACATTTACCGAGATATATACTATATTCCATAAATAATGGGCACCCTATATAAAATATATGGTGTTTCTGTAAGTGGTGGCATAATTTCAACCACATATACTGCTAGAGCAAAAATTATGACAGCTAGTCTAAACATTTTTAATCTTTAAATACAGGTTGATTTATTAGCTCACCATCAAACTTTGACATATGATAGCTAATCCAATTACCAAAAAAAAAATGTTAATGAACATATATCCTATTTCAATTATTTACGAAATTATAACACTTTAAAGTTTTCTGCAGCGAATTTATTAATAGTCAGTAAAATCAAACATTCAACAAAAACAAAGTTGTCATTGTAATATATCAGTTTGCTGTAAGGTTTAATTATTACATACAAGAAGAAACTCAAAATGTACGCTTATAGCACTGAAGAGTATGCTGATATAATTTTCGTGTATTTTTTTTGCAATTGAAACGGTCGACAATCAGTATCAGAATATCAAGAAAGATTTCCAAAGTGTCATTTGCCATATTATTCAGTTTTTAGCGATTCTTTCAGAAGACTTCGAGAAACAGGTAATCCTATTCGACCGCATGTAGTTAATGTAGAGGACGAAGAAGCTGTAATTAATGCTGTCATTGATAATCCTTCCATCAGCACTCGAAGAATAGCACACAACATACATGTAAGTCAACATTAAGAATGGCGCGTATTGAATCGCCAAGTCCTTCATCCGTATCGTAAACAGAACGTTCAAGCTCTACAGCCAGGAAATAATCACGCAACGGTTAGCATTTTGTGAATGGTTATTGTAGTAACATGCCCAAAATAATGACTTCATTTCAAATGATCGCTGGATAGATGAATCATGTTTTACACGAGATGGTATTACAAAATCCGCATGCGATTAGACCAAGGAAATTTCAACACCGTTTCAGCATCAACGTTTGGGGTGGATTATTTAACAACAATTTACTAGGTTTGCATGTACTTGATGAACGTTTGAACGCTGTAAATTACAGATTTTTTTGAACAACACACTTTTTGATTTACTTGAAGATATACCTCTTAATGTAATTCAAAATATGTAGTACCAGCACGATGATGCCCCCCTCATCGCGGAAGAGTAGTTGTCGAGTGGTTAAATCAATATTTTCCAAACAAGTGATTGGTAATGGTCCATTTGCTTGGCCATCTAGATCCCCCGACCTTAATCCATTGGATTTCTACTTATGGGGTCATATGAAACAAATTGTGTATCAAGTAGAAATTAACACACGAAAACAGTTATTAAACAGAATACAAATGGCTGCTACTGAAACAAGAAATCAACCAGACATTTTAATTCGGCTGAAGAACTCTTTAATTCGTCATTGTGAAGCATGTATTCCTTCTTCAGAAGGAGTCTATTTTGAACAATATTTGTAATATTTATGTGTTTTAAAAATAATGTAGCAGTTAATTATGATATAAAAATGAAAACTTTAAAGTGTTATAATTTCGTAATTAATTAAAATAGGACATATGTTCATTAACATTTTTTTTTGTAATTGGATTAGCTATCATATGTCAAAGTTTGATGGTGAGCTGATAAATCACCCTGTATAAATCAATAAATGGCTAAGGTATAGATTATCTGTAATAATTTCAATGATTTGTCATATACAGATAAAATTTGGTATACTGTGCAATTTTATAATGAGGAATCTGATAAGATCGGCATCCACCAACATCCCTTTTCGTGAAAATATATAATTTTAACTAACAATTGATAATAATGAAATACTAGCAATAACAGCTATGTTCCAAAAAGCGGCCTCGACTCGTATTCAAATGCATTCAACTAATTGTAAGAATAAAATCAACGTCGCTGATTGTCGGGGAATTACCCGACAATCGGACAGTCCCAGTCGCCATCGGCCTGGCGCGCTAGCCCGGCCAGCCCGATCGAGTACACATGGAGCGGTGTTGCCACATTAAGCGTGTTCACGAGCGAATCTCGTTTCGAAGTTTTCGCCAGCTAGGTGGGCCTCTTAAAATATAAACGAAGGTAATTCTTTTGCACAATAACAAAACACGTAGAAATAATAAAACAAGGAACATTATTGCAATCTACTAAAATGTTACTGGTCTAATTTTCTATATTCGTCTAGAGTTGTTTGACGAATAGATTTTTGTAAATAAAGTCTTCGCATAAATTTAGCGATCGAAACACAGCTCTATCTTACAGGAAATACCGCCGCAATTTACTGCCACAATATTTTGCGTCTTTATGACTGGATTCTACAACGGACTTATATGCTAATTCTCTAATAATCTTGTCTTACGTCGTGATTGACACACTCCAACGTATCGTCAATATTAATAAGCTCTTATAGCACGAGACAGAACAAAGAGGGAAGAGACGTTAGATTATCGATCGGTTTTATACAAGTAAAGCAGCATCTGTGTTCGTGTGTGAGTGTACAGAAGTTTCTGATGACCATGCTTTACGTGGATTGCCTCTTTTATTGACGGGAGAACCCGCGATATGGTAGCAAGGCATAGACGATATGGTAACGAATTGGAACGACGGCGACGCGATTAAACAGCTGCGTGCAATGTACAGAATTATAAAGCCCGCGTACAAACTTTTTCGGGATTTGTTTAATAACGAACAGGGTGATGTCAAGTGCGATTTTTTTTTGTGCCGCGCTAAATCTATTATTGCAAAAATGCCGTATAACATACAGGAAGAAATCTTTGGTGTTAGGCTTAAGTCAAAAATTGTAGTTTTGCACAAAATGAGTTTGAATTCGTAAATCGCATTATTTTTTTATAGAAGTAACAACAGCACCAATTCATTACCGAAATGGTAGTTGATAGCTAGGTTAGAACATTTAAGAAAAAAAATGAATATTTACCTGAATTTGGCTGACTTAAGTCTTCAAGACCCTCTGATTAATAACTACCTGTATTTATTTTGTTTGACGTAAGGACTTAAGTTGAGTGATTACATTTTTATTCATTAACAAAATGTTGGAATAATCAAAATAAAGTATAAAGAATAACGACGCCAACGTCCTTAAGAGCAATCCTTAAATGTCTTCTTCTTCTACTTGTTCTATCAAATCGGGATCATCATCAATGGCAATCTCAGAAGTTGGTAAATTTTTATAGAATTCGTGGAATACAGGTGGTACAAATCGTAATAATGCACACAAATCGTTTTTCTTATCAACCGAAATTGGAAGTAAACTTCTGTATCTTTGCTGGAGTGGATAATTCTTCAAGTTGTGGAGTTTTCCCCTTCTTAGGAAACTTAGCACTTTAAAATCCTCAGTGTCGCTTAAAGTGTTTTTGTAGTGTACGACACCTGTTTCTTTATATTGAAGCCATTGTACAAGCGGCCACAAGAATGGTTCACCAGAACAATTTTTTTTCGGCATACCAATACAGCCTTTAGTAAATGAGCAAAGTCAAAAAATTCGGTCTGTTCCATCTCATGAACCTTGAACTAGTTCTTTCTCCCTGTTCCCCTGACCAACTGGATCCAATCGTGTGGGTGGAAAATAGGTGTTTCAATTTTTTTTTTCTGTTTATCATGGAGTGATCGATGTCACATTCCATGTGAGTATGGCCTGGTAATAGGAACTTGTGATTGATCCACTTTGCACTTTTAACAACATGGTAGCAACATGACTATTTTTGTTCTGTCCGCCACATGTGTCCGAGTACAATGTGACTTCAGTCACAGAATCAGGTAATTTTTTTAAATAACTATATAAGCAGGAAGCAATTTGATTGCCTCCCCTGGCAGCTAGAGCCTCGTGCCACATGTAATGCGTTGATTCCCCACAATTGCCTTTTGTAAAACGCTACCGAGGAACCAATAAACGATGTTGGCAAACATTGTTGGAGATCAAAACTATAGCACTTTTTTTGCAGAATTGACTTCTTTGTCTGCTTTTTTTGCCTCGTATGCTGCATTCGCTTGTTCTTGGTGTAACTGTAGATGTCTTTGTACACGGAGCTTCTCTTCCACATTGTTCGAGTTAGTAGCAACCTGTACTTGCATATGAAAGGTGTCGCATTTAGAACAAGTATCCACGTGCGGTTTTTTAAATGAGAGTTTCATCTTATGAAATTCTCTCTCATATATTGTCCTACCAACAGGATTGTTTCTTTCTTCCTTATATAAATCGTACATAATTCGCAAGTTTAAATGAGATGGAAGGTACTTTTTGTCATTCGTGCGTCTGGTGTGCATTTATTTCTTCCTCCGTTTTTTTGTTGTAATACCATTTGTAGTAATACCAGAAGTATTCTTCGTTTTATTTTTGATAGCCATTCTAATAAATTTCTCTTTTTCATCCAAAGTCCTGCAAAAACAGTCCTTGCATGCAGATAACCTCTTGCCATTTACTTCTAAAGTGTATTCATATGTTACTTCTCTATTTTTCAAGCTGTCAGGTTTTCTTTTACGTGAAACTTGTGGTTGTTTCAAATTTATAAGGTTTGCTATAAAAGTAACTCTTGTCATGAGATCCTAGTGTCCAATATTCCTTAAAAATTATTTTTCGAACTTCATCGCTTAGTAAAGAGCTGCATTTTTTTCTGCACTTTTTTAAACTTTTTAGCTGCCTTGCATTCACTACTTTTCCGTTGACACCGATGTACGCTTGTCCAGTGTGAATCTTTGCAGTCCTTTCCCTTCTAATAGACCTCGACCATTTTGTTTTTGTAAGATTTTTAACTTTTTCTTTGGTTTGCACCTTACTGACTGGAACTGATTGACTAGTTTCCGCATCGTGTATTTCAGGGGCCGCTGAAAATTAGAAATAAAATTTGCAGAAACGATGCTAGCCTTTTTTTGCAACACTCTCAAATTGTCATTATCCTCACTATCTTCACTGTCGCTGAAGTCATCTTCTGGCACGTAATGTTTATCCGTTACGCTATCATCGGAGTCCAAAAAATCTGGACAATCTGAGGGTAATGTAGGGGCTGGCGAAGACATAATTGTGCTTGTGCATTTTTTATTATTATCATTATCAGATAAAGCTTCAGCTCCTTTAAATAAAGAAATTTCTATTAGAGCTTAGATTTTGAGGTTATGTTTAAGAAATAGTTATTATTATTATTAATATTCCACTATAACGTCTGAAAAATACGTTGTACTTTAGAAGAGTAATAATTACCTGAACGTCCTAGAGCCAATTGCACTATATATTTACTTCTTTCACTCATTTCTGTACAATAACAGTAAATTAATAATGGTCTGAATAGCCAAAGCATGTTTGATATGAAAGACCTAAGTCAATTTAAGTCTTTAGGGACGTCTGCATAGTTTTAAATTGGTTGCTCAAAAGGGCTTATGTCAACTTACGATTATAATACCGAACAAGATAAGACACGTTCTGACTTATAGCTTATTGTTGTACGCTCCGAGTCTCGAGGTTAACTGTCTTTATTCTACAACTCCCGTATTACAGGTTGTCTAACAACCACCCAACATCCCCCTTTCTAAGTATAACATTTAAACTTAAAATCTAATATAGTCTCTTAATCTTAGTTTTCTCCGCGACTATTGTATCTTCGTTTATTATATGTTTGTCATAAAGGGTGACAATTCGATCTAACTACCAATTATTAAATTTGTAGAAGGCCCGTCGTTTTGTATTTGAGATAAGTTACTCACGTGGAGTTTTATTTTAACAAATAACTCACTTTCGTCTTATACTGGAAACTCGTTCACGAAATACGTTCGTTCACATACAATGTTGACTGACTGATAAACGTTTCCTTGAAAGATGTAAGAAAAAGAGAAATGTAACTCCTTTCTAGATAACTAATTATATGTAATTAAACTTTTTATTTTTTTGTCAGGTTTTAAGGATTTATGAACAGGACCGTGGTTAAGTCATACCAGCTTTATTTATTTTTTAATAATATATTTAAAACATAAAAAAGTAAAAAAAAATACAGAAAATATTGAGTAGAACACAACTACTAGAACTAACTATTGCATACTAAAAAAAAAACAAAGATTAGTGTTACATTTTCTTAGAAATTTAAACTAAATCAAGAAACTTTTAGATATATATTAAATATAAATATATTATTCTAATTTATGCGAGTGTTTTATTGTCTTTTCTTCCGTTTAACATGATATTTTTGTAGTAACATGACGCGTCGGAAGAGGACCACCAGGTGGTTGAAATATATAGGTAGCACAGACGTCACACATTTTAATAAAAATTTTCATCGTTTTTGAACAGTTTTTTCATTGACTTTTCAATTAAATTTAAATCTCAACTAATTCGTACTTGGTAGAAATGTAATTTTTATTAACACCAAAAGGTGAATGGCATTCATACAATGACACAAACTTAGGTTTACTTAGGTCTAAAATAACTTTTCCTTCAGTCTTTTCAATTTCATAAGCTTGATAGTAGTCATCAAAGCAAATACTTGAATAAATCACACAAACGACAAACCCTATAAAATTAAGTCCAAACAAATATTCTATTTTTCCAAATATAGGTAATTTATTGTTATCAAACTTTTGAAAAATGAATAAATTTTTTGCATATTGATTATTATTATATTTTATCCATGTGACCCACACAAAGTCTTCAAGTATACTAACTTTGCGGTTGTTAGTCCATTTTTGAAGAACGTCGGAAATAGGAGAGTTTTTCTCATGCTAAAATCCAGGTTTTTTGAAAATTTAAGTTGGTGACGCCAGCTCAAAGTTTTGCAAATATTTATAAAACAATTTGCGACATGTTTAAAAAATGTATGTTTTGCCTCATATCTCATACACCATAAATTGATAAGTGGTCCCATTTTCATAATTATCTGTGGATAATCTAACATGTTGTGCTCTTTTGTTGTGCTCAGCGATGCATCAAACTGTTTCATATATTGTTCATGATGTTGTTCTATTAAATGTTTCAAATTATCTATCATATTTAACGATATGGTAGGTGCAAAAGCAATTGGCATACATTTTACTAAAAGAATAATAACATTGTATTTTATTTGACATTCGTCCGGTATCGTCCCTAATATAAACGGTAAGTATCGAATTAAACAATGTGTTTGTGCAGCTCGTTGGTTTATAAGGTTGCCCGGTTTGTCTAAAATAACGATGCTAGGTTTGTTTGCTTTATCGAGTTTGCCATAATTAAATGTTTCTAGTCGTTTGTTAAACGCCTCAAGAGACATATTTTTGTTACATTGAAAACAGTACTTTAAAAAATATATTATTTCAAGTTGGGCAACGCCCTCTAATATATCGTGCATAATATCGATCGAAAAATTATGACATAATTTAAAATATTGCAAATCGTTCAAAATACTTCTGTTTTAATGCCAAAACTGCTACTGCGCTTATCTAAAAATATCATCCACATTTTGTTTATTGTTGAAAGTTTTAACCATATAGTCAAAAATCAATTGCTTGTCATTCCTTACACAAGCATTTTGCAGCCAGTGTATGTACTCAGTAACATCATCACTTTTAGTGACAACCGATTCAAGTGTCTATACGGAGTCTGTGTGTGAATGGTCTGCTAATTTATTTATTTTTTTTTTGGTGAGGATTAGATCTATTTACGGTCCTCAAACGATTCTCGAGAAATCCTGTTCTATCTTCCGGATTAAAAAAAAGTTTCTAGAAAATATTAATGATAGCAGTTAAATATGAAATTTTACTTAATTGTACATGAAACTTACATATCTATTTCCATCATTGTTTTCATAACATTGAAATAATTTTGTTATTTCTTTAGCATATTTACTTTTTACATCTTTTCCAAGATAACTGCCATGTTTTCAATGATTATTGACACAACAATGTTTGTCCATTTTTTTTACTTGAAGTACTGAGGTCTTTGCTTGACGCATATTCACTTAACAGTTCCTTGCCATCAGCTCGGGCCATTAATATTTGTTCTAATTCCTGTGGATTGCCGATATTATTACACATTTAATTATTTGAGTTTGAAGATGAGATCTACCTCTACATTTCCAGAGTTTTCGTGAACTTCAGGTATAGGAGACAAAGGTGCTTGTAATAATACGCTAACGGGCAGATCGCTCGCTCCGCTAGTAAGAGACTTGGTTCGAAATTTTTCGGTCGAATTTTCCGTAAAATTTACGCCCTTTTTTTATTGTTCAGGCTTATTTAGATGGTTTCCCAGTGATTAAAAAAAATATCGATTTTTAGTTGACAAAATGATTATATGTAATAAGAAATGCCAAGTTTCTACCACTATAAGCCAATAAACCAAGTTCGTCCGTTTTTCGTTTGCCACCGGCAACGCTAAAGGTGGCCCCATACGACTGGTGTACTTGGCAAATATTCGTCTACTCGGATACACTTGCGTAGCGTCTGGGAGCTCACATCGTTATAGGTATTTTTTATGTTACAAGTGAACACAAGTAGGGTTTGCCAAGCTTACTCGGCATAGCTCCCACACGCATCGCTACTTCGATAATGATTCATGTAAAATCAGACACGTATTAAATCAAAATAAAAATAAAGAAATGGAAAATATTAAAATATTTGCATAAAGAAAAAATTTTCCAATCTCATATTTAGATAAAATTGTTACAATTGTTACAATTGTTAAATACAATTGAAAAAAAAATTTAATTATCAATCAGTTTAAAATCTACACAAAATAAAAATTACTGTTTTACATCTTTAAATTACTATGGAATATTAAATAGAATTTTGGTAGACATATGTGTAAAAGAAATAAATGAATAAAACAACTAACAATAAGTAAAGTGAATAAACGGAGATAGAATAAGGACATATGAAAGTGTAAAAGAGATAAGCATACTGTGGAAAATGCCTACTACGCATATGGCAAACGTGGTGCAGTTTCCAACGGAAACATGATCGACATAACCTATACAAATGATTTTTACTGTGGGGGTTTCTCTTTAGTAGTTTAGTAATTTCTCTTCTGTAGGGGTTTCTCTTAGGTTTCCTTTGAAAAATGGAATGGTCTAATGAATTGACATTAGAGTTCTTAAAATTCTACGAAATTGAAAACATTATTTGGAATCCAAAGAATCCAAATCACAAAAATAGAAATAAAGTTGCAGATGCGTGGAACAACATTAAGGCATCATTGAGAGTCGATTGTTCTGTGGCGGAATTGAAGAAAAAAAAAGAATCTTTAATGGCAACATTCCGCCCATTATTGAAAAAGGTGAGAAGTAGTTACAAGTCGGGTGCTGGAACAGGTGAATTATACAAGCCTAATTGGTTTGCATATGAAGCAATGGCTAATTTTCTACAGCCTGTTAACTTACCAAGAGAAACAATAAACACATCGGTAAGTTAATCATTTATTAATATACTATATTGTAATTTATACAAACACAAAACTTTATCTATGTACTTAAATAAAAGAATCCTGCCACGGTAATTTTCCATTTGTTGCAAAGTATTTAGCATAGCTGTCTCTTATAAATTTCGGCTGATATTCAGATCCTCTTCGCATATTTTCTAGTGGTAAACAAGATGACATGGTATCGTCACTTTCTCGCCACGTTCCTGGCACTATTTCTCCATACTGCTCACTGTCAAACGTACCTCGAGGCGTATATATTGACGATGATGTTTTACTTCTCCTTAAGAAATTATGTAATAATGTACAAGCCATAACAACGTTAGATGCTTTATCGGGGTTGAGCAACATTGGTTTTCTTAGTACCCGAAATATGGAACACATTATTCCAAATACGTTTTCAACTACTCGCCGGGCACGTGATAGCCGATAATTGAAATGTCTCTCTTTACTGTTTCTTTCATGAGTTCCTGTGTAGGGCTTTATTATATATTGACTTAAGGCAAAAGCATCATCAGCCACTATTACATAAGGTAAAGGTGGTCCATTAGGTTCTATAGGGCTAGGTAAAGGAACATTCAACGAAAAACGCCTCCATCACTTAACCTCCCTTGGCAACCAATATCAACATATGAAAAGCAATAGTTAGCATCCACCAGAGCCATTAATACTATGCTGAATGTACCCTTATAATTAATAAATTCGGACCCACTATTAGCTGGTGACAATAATACAATATGCTTGCCATCTAGTGATCCAATACAATTTGGAAAATTCCACTTGTCATTGTATTCCTTTGATATCTTGTTCCACTCCGTCGTGGTCTGCGCCACCTGAATAAAAATTTGTTTGGTTTCATTGTGTTATGAAAATTAAATTTTGATACAACAATCAAGATGCATTATTAAAAAATACAGTTTTTTAAGATTGATGAAGAAACGTCAAACAACGACGCAGACGAAGATATCGATGTACTATTAACGGCTCCATCTCAGTCCCCTAATACGACACCTAAAACGAAACGATTGAAAACAACGCCTATGTCTACGGATGCAATAGAAACCCATTTATTAGAAGCCGTTAATGTAATGAAACACGTTTCCAATAAGCAGGAGAAGGATGGTTGTTCTCTTTATGGTGAGCTCCTTGCGTCGAAACTGAGAGGATTAGATGAATACAATAGAATTATTCTAATGAATAAAATAGATAATTTAGTTTTTGAAACAACCATGAGTATCAATCCAGATCGTGTATTCAATTCTCCAACTCCGTCTCAATTATCTATTTGTTCTTCAAACTCAAGCAGCTCAAATACTCGTCATCAGGAATATCAGTTGAACGAACAAGTACAGCATTCACAATATCCACAATTTACAACTCAGCCCATTCCCTCTCAACAATTAGCTCACAACTCTCACCCGTCTATTCCTATTCAGTCACAAACTTACCCTCCTCAACAGTCATCTTTAATTCACTCACCGAATTACGATGTTCAGCCATCCCTCGCATCCTAGCCTACTGAAGTCGATTAAACAATTCAATATTAAGAACAGTTTATGATGTTGTTTTAAAAAGTAATAAATCTAGTTTTTATAAGATATTACTTGACTTATTATTAATGTACCTTTATTTCCTCTTTGAATACTGTGATTATAGACTGGCAAACCTCATTCACAATTTCAGAAATTATTTGGTTAGACATTTTGAATAAATAGGATAAGCTTGCAAAACTGTCGCCAGAAATTAAATATCTCAAAGTCACTGCCAATCTTTCGTTCGCAGGGATAGCTTTTCTCATTATAGTATCTTTTTTGGTAATATATGACATCCGAAGAAAATTTTCAAATTTCCCAGACGGTTCTTTGTTTAAGTCTTGCAACATACATGTCGCATTATAGCTGAAAATTGTTATATTTTAATGAAACAGTATTATTTATTATATTACGTACCGAGATCGACTTTTATTTAAAGATAACATCCACCATCTTCTTTTTTTACGATTCTCTGTTTTTTTTCTCAATAATAATAATAATGCACTGCTCATAATACAAGTCGCAGCAGCAACACTCATTTCTTCATCACGGTCCATTTTAAACTAAATAAGTTAATCCAGTCGTCTGGGAGGGTGTACGATGTAAGGCCAATGTTTACACAAATATTTGCCTACTTGCGTAATTGCCAAGTACACCAGTCATCTGGGAGGAGCAACGATTTAAGGCCAATGTTTACACAAATATTTGCCTACTTGCGTACTTGCCAATTAGACCAGTCGTGTGGGGCCACCTTAACAATACAAAAGCGCTACAGGTGCAGCGAATGAGAGAGATAGATTTATGGCACATACATGAGAAAGATATAGCATACTTTTTCTTTAAATCACATGGCAAATCACGTGATTACAACTACTTCCTAACGGAGTGAATACTATTTTAAATTTAGTTAAATTACACCGAATTATTTGTATTCTAATATGAACTAACACATGGAGTTAAAAAGTGCACAATTACACCCATATGGAGTAAGTATATTAACTCTGTATTTTTAACATCTTTAAAAAGATGAATTTCACTCTAAAAAGAGTTACAAGTTCCTAGATTTAGTTAAATCTATTACTTTTTCGGTGACAGGAAGTGCTCGGCCTTGATGATGACCGTGTTACTGTCGGGCAGGGTACATCGATGAAGTGATGAGGATGACACAGCCTTACTGATCTTATTAGTTGATTTAAGTTTTAATAATTTCACTGATTTAGATAATTAAACTGACTATCTATTTATTTTATCTTCCAGAAACTTAATTTTATTGATGAGTTTAAAAGCAGTCGTTTTAAGCGATCTTTTTCTCTTCACCGTTTGGTGGTTGGTAGCAATAACAGTCTCCATACTTACGAACGAGTCATCCAATTCGGTGTCTGATTCAGTTACTTCCCCCCTTTCGTGTAATGCAGAGCGTAGTCTCATCTTGAGTTCGCTTTTATTATTTTTCACATATACAGGGTGATTCGGGAGGAAATGGAAAGATTTTAAGGACATGTCTAGGAAGCTAAAATAAGCAAAATAAGCCCATATGTTCAAATCCGATTTTCATTTGTTTGAGATATTTTGAACAATAATAATTTCAAAATTAAAGCAAAATTTATTACTAAACTAACAAACCCAAAAAACAAGTAGCATTAATTCACATTAAATTTTCGAAAACTCCACCACCCACTTCGATACACTTATTTGCGCGTTTATAAATGGACCTGGTAGCCAGTTTCAGTGAACGATGATTCGCTCTAATGAACGCCGCAGCATTAAGAATACGATCTAGTAGCGCATCCCTTGTGTCCACTTTCCTAGCATAAACTAAGGACTTCATCCATCCCCAAAGACAAAAATCTAGGGGAGTGAGGTCCGGTGATCTCGGTGGCCAAGGGTGCGGGCCTCCTCTGCCAATCCAGCGATCGCCGAAATGCGTATTTAGAAAATTCCTCACATTATTTGAATAATGAGGGGGTGCTCCATCATGTTGGAAGATCATACGTTGTCGAATATTCAAAGGTACATCGTCCAATATTTCCTCTAAATGGTCTTCCAAAAAATGTAAATAACCTTCCCCAGTAAGACGGCCATCCAACACAAAAGGACCAAACAACTGATCATTTAGAATGCCGCACCATACATTAATACTAAACCGATGTTGGAAATTGTGTTCTTGCGTGGCATGGGGATTTTCGTCCGACCATCGATGATTATTATGGTAATTGTTAATTCCATCTCGAGTAAATTGAGCTTCATCAGAAAATAATATGCATTTAAGTAATCTTCTGTTTTCACGAATCCATTGACAAAATTGTAGTCTTAATGGATAATCGCCTTCTTGTAGATTTTGTACTTTCTGCAAATGAAAAGCGTTTAAGCCCTGCCGCTTTAATGTTTTCCAAACCATTGTTTGTGGAATTTCAAATTGTATTGTATTGTAAATTTAGTTTTTTCAATACTTTAGACTGATTGATTAATCGGGCGACTAAAGATTCATTTTCTTTATTTTTTAAAATATATAGTTGAGGAATTCCATTATTAAGACATACAGTTTGTAAACATTTCAACTCAGCGTCGAGGGCTAAAGTCGATGAATGTATTACTTTTATATAAAGTATATTTAATTCTTTATCATATAGTAATGAACCCGATTTTACTAAAGTACCATTTTGTGATAGTATTAAAACTTCTTTATTATTTGTTTCGATTCAACAGAGTTGGAAGGTCGTTTCAATAACTCAACAATTCCACTCCTATCATCGTTTTCGTTATTGAGTCCTAATTTCGTTTCTACTGTTTTTTCTTTACTCATTGCTCTTGTAATTGCAAACACACTTTTTGATGAATTTTCCAAATCTTTAGAATCTACTATTCGAGATAGTGCGTCCGCGACAGAATTATTTTTACCCCTTACGTAATGAAAAGAAAAATTGAATTCTTCTAAAATTAATCTAAATTTTGTTAACCTAGAAGACGGATCGTTCATACCCAACATTTTGAATTTTCTACCAAATCAATAAGGTCTAAAATGTTTGACAGACCAAACTATTGCTAACAATTCCTTTTCAATGGTTGTATAATTTAATTCAGCTTTATTTAAAGTTCTACTTGCGAAAACTGTTGGTCTATTATCTGAATTGGATAGAACTGATCCAATTGCATATCCAGAGGCATCCATTTGAAGGTGAAAAATCTGGATATTGTAAGATTAGGGTATTAATTAAAACCAACTTAAGCATTTCAAAAGCTTCCTGACAATCGTTATTCCAATCAAAACTAACTGATTTGCGCGTTAATTTATTTAATGGATTCACTATTGCAGCAAAGTTTGGCATACATTTTCTGTAATAATTTGCAAAAGCTACGAATCGTTTACACTCATCTGTAGTAACAGGTGTTACATAATTTTGAATGACGCTAATTTTATTTGGATCTGGGGAAATACCTTCTGATGATATTACATGTCCCAGATATAGAACTTCTTTCTTTAAAAATTGACGTTTACTCGGATTTAATTTTAAATTTACATCACGAAGTCTGTTGAATATTTTTATTAAGTTTTGTGTATGACTTTGCAAACTATTTCCAAACACGATAAGGTCATCAAGATAAATAAAACAAGATTCATAGTTTAACCCGGACATAGCGATTGTCATCACCCTTGAAAATGCACTGGGGGCAGTTTTTAAACCCATCGGCAAAATTGTCATTTGAAACTGTCCCTTGTCAGTAGTAAATGATGTACATTTTCTGATAGAGGGCTCTAACTCAACTTGATAATAGCCTTGTGTCAAATCTAAGCTCCTGATAATGAATCTAAAATTTCAGTAACGTTCGGCAGTGGAAAACAGTCATCTTCTACGTTTTTATTCAAAAGTCTGTAGTCAATAACTACTCTCCATTTTTTATCTTCACATGAATACGACTTTTTCGGTACAATAAGCAATGGGGAAGACCACCCTGACCTTGTTGGTTCTATTATACCCTTTTGTAGCATATCATCAACTTGTTTATTTATTTCTAATTTATGAGAATACGGTACCCGATACGGTTTAACATAAACTGGTTCTGCATCTTTCTTTAACCTAATAATTTCCTTTCCTACATTTGTGACAGTTATAGGATCATTATCTAAATGAAAAATGTCTGCATACTTTGCGCAAATTTTCTGAATGGACTCTTTTTCCTCTTTGTTTTAATGTTTAGTATCTAACAAATCAAGTAAATTATCTACCCTTTCTACTGAAATTTTATTATCCTTAAAGTTATATAAATGATAATTTGTTAATTTAGATGTGCTGGGCTGAAAATTTTTAATTTTGACTTCTTTTTAATTTTTAATGTGAGTGTTTCTACGAACAATGACTCCCGCGATAAATACTCCTTCACAAATTGCAGATGGCAAAACTACACAGTCATCGGAATCATTTACCCAAAATTGTTTTATTGTCTCACATCTTGGTGGAATGACCGTATAGTTATTAAATTTAGATTCTAAATTAAGTACAATTTTATGAGAATGATACCAAAACGCTAAAGAAAATGTTTCAAAATCTATTGTTGCATTATGTTTCATAAAGAATCTGATCCTATAATACCATTCATTCCGCATTTAAAATCTTTCATCGGTAACACCCTCGTCAGAAAACCTCTCCTGAGTTTCTACGACGAATGTGCCTCCGTGGTTACGAGTATGAGTATTTGCACGTCCCCGTTGTGTAGCGCCATAACCTCGATAGTTCGGTCGAGTTTGTCCTCGATTATTATAATAATTGATAATTGATGATAATAATTGTTATTCAAATTTTGTCTATTATTATTAATATTTTGTCTATTATAATGTTACGGTTGTATTTTTCCTTAATGTTTAATTTGTGTGTTTAACCTTTACTTTCCTAATTCTTTGTTTTAATTTTATTTTGGGTTTGATATTTTATTTTGTTATCGAGTATTTTGAGTTGCATAAATTTCGCGATGATTTATTTTGTTTACTTTTTGTTTATTTTGTTGAATTTTTGTTTAATTAATTTTTCTTTTTCAGCGACAATTCTCCGAAGATCTCCTTTCATGATTTTCCTTTTTCCTTTTCAATTTATTTTTCTCTAAACTTATTTTACTTCTTCTTTTCCCCTAAAAGATGGTGTTAATTCTTTCGTTATTCTTGCTTGTGCGCAAGTATCTATTTTTTGTGAATTTTTGAGGATATTTATCGTCTGTGTAAGATTTTCTCTTCCTCTTTTCAAGTCAAATCAGTACGTGTACGCACGTAGAGTTAGGATTTTTGGTAAAGCCATTTTGAATTTTTCCGGTGGTGATTAGTTCCTAATCAAAATTTTTGGGATTAATCTACGTGTTGTGCAATTTATTGGTAACGTTTTTGCACGTCCAATTATCGGATTATCCGGATTAAACCGTATTTTGAAACTTTTCTGACTAAACCTCGAAGATCTGAGGTAAGATATTTTTATTAAATATATTTTATATTTTCCCTTAAACGTTCATACCTTCATTTATTCAAACATACATCCTTTTACCACCAAATTAATTAAACTATTATCATCATTTTTTTTTATATATCTTATTTTTCCATCCTTTCTCCTCTTTTTATATTTTTTTTTGTTTTCTGATTTCCTCGTGTTCATTTAAGGTTTTAATTGAAGAGCATAAATTTTGGCAACCTTTCTGTAACATTTTCGAAACAGAAGTTTGGTTATTTTGTGAGATTTTCAATCCATTTTCGAAGTTCTACCTTTTCGGAGGGGTTCTTTCTTGAGTGTTTTGGTCGAGGTTGCATTGCCACTACCTATTAAGTTTTCCTTTCCCTGAATCGGAGGAGATTGTCGCTGGAGCTGGGAGAATTGTACCATTATTATTGTTTTTCAAATTAATTTTTAAATAAAGTTCTATCGCATTTACGCTCGTTCACTCAACGTTTCAAAATTTTAAATAAAATAATAATAATAGTAAGAAAACCACTGACATTTAAACGTCAAAAATATTTATGACAAAGATTGCAAAGCCTACTAAGATTTTTTCATTAAAAATTTATTCCAACTTTCGATTAACAACCCTACAGCTTAACAGTTAGTGTTTGCTTAATTATTTTTTTTCTCAGAAATTATTAAGTTTTAGAAGAACATCAGAAAGAGAAAAAAGTTTTAGAATAGTTTTATCTATCTAATTGAAATTTTTCAAATGTATTTATCATTTTCATTAAAAAAATCTAGGCATAAATTGAACGGGGGTGGTTACGTTTAGTAGTTTAGAAGGGTAGGTTGAAAGTACAAATAAGGTCAAAACGTGCTCTATTATGAGTTAAACATATTCCCCAAATTTCATTTTCCTAGCGTTTATGGTTTTTGAGAAAAAAAAATAAACCAAAATTTTCCGCCATTTTTGGAGGGGTGTAGCTCCTTAGGGGGGCCGAAGTCGCCCATGGTTCATATATCAAAGTACCCTTAAAATTCACTAAAGAATCACCCCTTGAAGTTTGTTGCAGTCATTCAGATTCACCCTGTATATCATAAAATTATCATAAATTGAAAATATTCAGTATTTTGTTGTCAGTTAAACTAAACAAAATAATTTTTTTTAATTTTTCTTGTAAAATTTTGGCGTACATTTTTTTTGTTTCACGAATTAGTTTTTATTTTCTTTCTCGACGCCACACTGATATCAGGGGTACGGTCGTGCGCGTAATTCAATTCAAATTTATTATTTTACTTTTTGCGTACTTGTTTTGGTCATTTATTTTAACTTTTTTTTTGGTACACCAATAATTCTTTTTTTTTGTGTTGCTTCACGCTTGCTGGGCAACAACATTATTATTTACTTATATCACAATAATAAATTTTTTTGTTACCTTATTATTTTTTTTATTTTACCGAATAAATATTTTTTGCAACTTCAAATATCTCGAACTGTTTATTATTTTTTTTGCATTTGTGTCTACTTGTGTCGATTGCATCACTTTACCACCTCACGTCACAGTTCGTGGACTTTTCGTCACACTCGTCTTCACTGGGCCGGCCGAGGACTTGCGTGAGTTATTAAATTGCTAATCGACTGTATTCTTCTTTTTTTATGTGTTCATAAGTCGTCACAATAATTATTTTGATAATATAATCTACCCCTGTAATTTTGATTTCTAAACCTTGGAAAATTACCTCTACAATCAAAATTTGATTGTGAACCTCTACGGTTTGATTTATTTTGTTCGCGATTACTTGCATGAATTACAATTGAGGTCATTGGTTTGTTTCTTTCCTCGTCTAACGCCACGTTAATTGCCTCCTTTAACGATACGCAATTTCGGGCTTTAACAATAGTGCGAATGTCGTGATTTTTAATTCCATTTGAAAATGCATGAATTGCAATATTTTCGTTTACTGGGCGAAGATGTGTTATTAAATTGGGATCGTTATTGGCCTGGGCTAAAGTTAATTCGCTCAAAAGCTGCTCGATTTCTGTACCAAACTCGTCAATTGACTTTTCGCGTTGTTTACATTGTTGCAACTGATTAGATATGGTTGTTGCTGATTTTCGAGAAATGAAATTATCTCTTATATCTTTAATAAGGTTATCTATAGAATCATACGCCCTATCTAATCTTACTTTGGCATTTTCGGACAATCTAGTTTTTAAAATATAGTTTAAAACTTAATAATTAATAATTTTTTATCATCCACGCGTTGTAAGCTAGCATATAACTCAATTGAATCTATGAGTTTTTTGGTAGTATCTTCAGTACCGTCCATTGCCGGTAATAAGCTGCTAGCCGTTTTCAAATCAAAAGCTTCACCCATGTTACCAACTTTATCTAGCCTATCTTCTAGAATATTTCTAATTTCTTTTAAAAGTACAGTAATGTCAGAAGTTAAAGACTTAATTTTAGTTAATACATCTATATTATTAATATTATTGCTAACCTTCAAATTTAAATCTTTGAATCTACTTAAAAAGTGATCTAGCTGACCTAACTTTTTATTTGTGAATTCTATTCTAATAATAATTTTCTTCTTTTTCCCTTTTATATTTTGTTGTTAATTGATGTCATTTTTCTTATTTCTTTAGTGTTTGATCGCCATGTAAAAGGTTCTTAGTTATTGTATTTATTTAATGAAAAATACATAATATAGTGTCGACAGTTTTATTACTTTTATTTACGTGTTAACATTACATAACTGCTACTTATTAATTCTATTCTAACTTATTACCTATAATGCTTAATCATCACACTTTTGCATATGTCCCAATTTCACTCGCGTTCACTAACCTTTTGTCTGTAATCAATTTACGCGTTATCCATTACAGGATGCTATAAATTGAAACCTACGTTCAGACATCGTCGCTCGAAATATGCTATTTCCAAATTTCACCGACCAAAGTTCTTCTGTGATACAATTTGACACCCGTAAAGCTCCTGCGATAAAAAACACCGATAAAAGCTTTTATTTCTGTCTTGTCCGTTAATCTCATATAACTTTACTCTAATTGATTTGAAGATTTACGTATAATTTCATCATTAGTGCGTGCTGTTACAATGTCTAAAATTTCTTCATTTATCATGAGCCTCCAGGCTTCTTCATATGTCTTCACAAGTCTACCTGCGTCCTTAGGTCCAGGAAGATGTAACACTATATTATGCTGTTTTGGGCGGCCTTGCCTACTTGATATAGAGGACCATTTATGACCATTTTTTCCACGTAGACTTGCAACATTTCTAAATCGTTTATTACTGTTATTATCACCTTGTTGCCTTTCCTGTTCTTCTTTTGTACTTTCATATTCCAATTCTTCCTGAATTCACTATCGCTTTCAGAAAGCTCTTGTACATAATTTTCATCACTATGGATATCGGCTCGGCAAATCTACGATTTAACAATTAGTCGAGCAAGTTTGTGCAGTAGCCTGGGATAAATTGAAGGGCATATATATGCCAGAGATGACTACAGAAATGTGGGAACATATGGCTAAAGATTTTGAAAAGTATAGCAATTTCCAAAACTGTATCGGCGCTATTGACGGGAAACATGTTAGATTAGTACAACCACCGCACACGGGCTCAATTTCGTCAGTGTTTTTTTCAATTGAAGCATTAATTTCAATGTTAATAAAAGAACTGCGATTACAAATTGCAATTGCAAACAACAAATTTAAGACAGCCAGAATAAAAAATACTACAAAGTGACTAAAATTAAAAGTATTACAGCGAAAACGAGCAGTACACAGAATTAATGATAAAACGTTGTTATACTTATAAAATAATTATTGTTTTCAAACTAACAATTGATTGTTAGACAATTACAAATATGTCAAAATTGACGTTGACATTTCTAACCGGAAGTTGCCCATAACTTCATTAATATTAAAGATAAATATGTCGAGTTTGTACTCATTTTAAAAGATTTTTTATGAAGTTGACAAATATGTCAAAATTAAAAGTTGAAAGTTCAAACTTTTTGGTTTTTTGAGATAAATGCGTCAAGTTTGGACTCACTTTAAAGGTTATTTTATGAAGATGTCGAATATAATAATAAATTTAAAGTTGACATTGACAACTGAAAGTTTTATTCACGACTGAACCCGACCGTTTTTAGTTCTCGTTGGTAATGTAATAATATTGGTAATGTTATATTTTTACAATACAGGAAAAGTAGCTACATATTTAATAAACCTTAATTATGAAAATTTTAAGTAACAATGGAACAGAAACCTAATGCTACTTTTAATAATAGTAATTATTTATGTTCACCGTGCAATTAAAACAACCCGAAAAAGTGTGATGCATTAGTTAGTTTAGGTAAATTAACGTCACTCATTTTACAAATTAATGAATTTTAAAAAAATAAAATATTTGTTGACAAATAAACATCTTTGTGACTGCCTAGCAACTAACTTGTATAACGACTTTGACTTTTACGGAAAAAGTTACAAATGAATTTTTGATTTACTATTGTTCCATTAAAGTCATCAAAATGCGAAGGTGGTCGCCTGAAACCGATAAGCTATTGAACAAACCTCGATGTTATGACACATTACAGCCTTAGATGTCTTAAAATCCTAGCTCTTCGAGCTCGGATTTCAATCTGACATCTGCGGCTGTAATAAATGTCATAACATTTCTCGGTATGTTAATAGCTATAATAACACTGTATAAATAAAAACATAGAAATATCAATTCTTTCAATGACGTCACAGCAAGGCCTTTACAGGGGAAGACGTTCATAACAACAGTGTTCATATGGAGTTGGATAACCTTATACATACTTATACCGTATGTTTACTTAACGGACGTTGCTAACGACAACCGGAGATTGATGACTGGGTGCCGGGGCCGACGGCTTAACGTCCCCTCCGAAGGACGGGGGGCGACTAAAATCGACCTTTTCATTAATTATTTCTTTACAAATATTCTTATGTTTTTGCATTTCCTGTGTTGTTAATATACGTTCTACTTCTGTGATTGCAAGCCCTACTGTAACTACTAAAGATTCGGATAGATAAAATAATCGTTTAGTATCGTCAGAAAGTTCTGATTATTTATTTTTATCTGGTAGGCGCTGGTTAACAACAAAATCTTGGTTTTAAGTTTTAATAAACTTTATTATTACACTTAAACTTATATACAGAGTGCACGCCGGTGAGCTGCGGATACGTTTAACGTAAGTGGAAAAAGGACGACAATAAGGCTTCTATTAGTTAACACAGGACAGATATACTACGTTTACTTATCGGGCCGATTGGAGTTGATATTTGTCTCTTTATCTAACTCATTAAAATCGTATGCAATTCGATGCCTTGTCTAACACATTGAAAAGCCCTATCCGCAGGTCGCAGTAACCACACGAACCTCGAAGTGCGACGAAGACAGACACTTGCACGGAGGGCGGTACAAAGCGATTTCATACAAGTTGGGAATTTATCTTTTAAAATTTTTTTAAAAATGAAACTTTTACAGGTTGTAAAGAAAATAAATTTTTATTTTAACAAAAAATCAAAGTTTCTGGCATTCTTCGTAGCTTTGATAAAAATTCTTATAGTCACCCAAACCTAAAATTACATGATTAACTTTGAAATCTCTGGTTTCAGCAAGATGGCTATCCGGCTCATAATACCCGTAACGTGGAAAATTTTTTAAATATGACTTCAAAATAGTGGATAGGTAATTCAGGTCCTATTAAATGGCCAGCACGATCCCCTGATTAGCCCCCAACGATTATTCTTTGTGGCCCGTTTTAAATAATTTGATTTACGGATATGGAGATGACCGTCCAGCAAATTTAGAGGAGTTACAAGCAAAAATTATTGAAATAAGCAATACAATTACACCGGATGTATTTGCTAACGTCCGACAGAATTTTTACAACCGGTTGGGGTTTGAGCATTTATTAAATAAATGAGCAGTTATTTTTTTCATTTCGGCTTTTCATGTTTTTCTTTATTAATATGAAGTTGTGATGAAAATTTGTTGCTATAACATTTTTTGCAGTGACATGATCTGATGCTCATAACTAAGAAAATTGTTAGTACAGTGTTCGAGGGATTTATTTCTTTTTAATTAAAAAAAATATGTAAAGAATAAAACCTTCTTTTTTACATTTTTTTTTTGTTAGTGAAAACAATTGATAAAACGACCTTAACAAAAACCACCCGTTCTCAAACCTTTAAAGCTTTCGATATATCTGAGAGCGCAAGCTCCGCCCACTTACAATCGCCCAACTGTTGCTAATGCGTCTATCCGCAGGTCGAATGGGTGCACACTGTATATATACAGGGTGTATCTGAATGACTGCAACAAACTTCAAGGGGTGATTCTTTAGTGAATTTTAAGGGTACTTTGATATATGAACCATGGGCGACTTCGGCTCTCCTTAGGAGCTACACCACTTCAAAAATGGCGGAAAATTTTGGTTTAATTCCTTTTTCTCAAAAACCATAAACGCTAGGAAAATGAAATTTGGGGAATATGTTTAACTCATAATAGGGCATGTTTTGACCCTATTTGTACTTTCAACCTACCCCTCTAAACTACTAAACGTAACCACCCCCTTTACATTTTTGCTAATATTTTTTTTATGCAGATGATAAATACATTAAAAAATTTTTATCTAGGTAGATGAAAGTATCCTAAAACTTTTTTGTCTCTTTAAAATTTTTCCAAAAACGACCATGTAATACCAGTCATAATTTTTAATATATATTTTTGCCGTTTCCGTCGCATATTCTCCAAATTTATCTGGATCTACCTTAACACCCGATGTCAACGCCTGAAGAATTATATAAAATCGCTTAATCAATATTTCGTCGACACCGGTAATTTCTGCCGAAGAAGAAGCATTACAAAAAAATCTTCTAGCAGTATTTCCATCGTTTGTATTATCACTTATTTGCTTTGGCTTATCAATAATCAAACCAAGCTCTTTGCCGAATCGTGCCTGGACCAAAGCTTTCTTATCCTTTTTTAATTGTTTATTTTCTTCGGTAGTAGCTGACCACTTTCGGAAGGGTAGATTATATAATATGTGCAAAATCATCTCCATGCAACGTATCCAGGCATGTAGCGTTGATAATCCATAGCGAAATGCATTATCATTTTCTGGTCATGCTGCCACCTGTTCTAAATTATTCATTTGCCGTGGATTAGCACCGCAAATAGTGCACGTGGAACATGAAGGTGGACCTGTTATTGTTTGGGCAACTTTTCCATCTATCATGGTGAGAAACATGTCATGTTTGATTTGTATTGCTTTTCCTTGCTTTGTAATTACCGATGGACCCAAACTATCAATTTGACTTTGTATACCATCCACAACGGATTTCGTTTTCTCGGGAGTCTCTTTAGAAAACTCAATTGAAATTGGTCGACAGAACCGCACAGAAGAGGGAACAGGATTTTGCCACACTACCTCACCAGTTTCTTCGTCAATTAATCTAATAGGTACAAATGAAGCTATGAACAAATTAGCATCACATACCACATTAGACTCTTCAGGTAGTACTTGCTTGTATTCGCTTTGTCCAGATGAGCCATCACACCCCCACTTACTATATAAAACTAACTTTTGTAATCCAGACTTATATACTGACTCAATTAATAAAATTCTATTAATCGTGTGATTTAATAAATCTTGTAAAGATTAAACTAAGATTAGAACTAAAACTAGAACTAACACTAGAAACTTTCGGGTTTTGCCGTGCGTCTTTTAATAAAATGTTTGACGTTTCGGATGCCATGTTGCAACCTTCTTCAGCAACTGGTTCGAAGTTTCTCCACTTCGAACCAGTTTGAAGTTTCTCCACTTCGCACCAGTTTCTGAAGAAGGTTGCAACATGGAATCCGAAACGTCAAACATTTTATTAAAAGACGCAGGCAAAACCCGAAAGTTTCTAGTGTTAGTTCTAGTTTTAGTTCTAATCTTAGTTTAATTCACACCGGCCGTGAAAGCCTTCGTACTTATCTTGTAAAGATGTTACCTTTGCATATGTATTGCCAATTTCTATGCTAGAAACAGGTGGATAACAACTTTTTTTACTTTCCTGGATGTTGTGATAATGTGGCAATAAAAAGCAGCTTTTCTCATTGGTTAGATTTCTAAGGTATAAATATTGTGCTTTAGTCAAATCTAAATCAATGTAAACGCTTAATGCTTCATCTGCAGTCAATGGTTGTGATTTATTATGGTGGATCTGTTTTAAAATTGCTTTCTTTTCATCACGCTGCAAATCTCTTATAGTCTCCACTAAATTTGCTTCATCACTTTCTCCCATTGACCGTAATCCCTGAATATACGCACTGTATATGCGATCAAATCCATATTCATTTAGCAATGTGGTATTTTTTCGTCTCTTACTAGATGTTGCAGAATCTTCATAAGGTAGATACGGTCTTGCCATCGGCCGTTGAAGATTTATCCACGCCAACTAAATTAATGGGAAACAATACGTAACCGAAAACTGATTACATATTGTGCTGAATAACTTAAAAGCATACTTAGAAACAAATTTTTATAAAAATAATTTTAAAATTAAACTATTTTTTTAATAATTAAAAATGATTTGGGTTTTATATTTAAATAAAAATGTACTAAGAATATAACTTTTGTGGACACACTGTATAGCATTGTTTCATCCGATTTTCTGAAAATTGGTTATATTCTCGTTATATTATTATTCTGTATGCCAAGTTTAAGCTACTTAACCTAAAAAAAGCCATATTGCATTTAAGCTATGTACGTCGTCAGTAAATAAAGTAACACTTCCGTGCGTGACGTTGACCTTTTCGTTTTTTGGTCATAACTTCTAAATAGGCAAATGTTGGCAGCTAATTTTTTTTACATGTTTTAAAGCAATAAATAGTCTTTGAAATTATATATATTTTAGACCATCGCTAAACATCGCTAACTGCTAAAACTCTAGCTAAAGTTAAAGAAATCTCGAAATTGATGGCATCGGATAATCCCGCGTTTATTGTTAAAATACAACGATGAAATTATTTATTGATACCTGAATTAGGTTCTCCATTGAACAACCTTTTCGGGAAGATATGACGTTATATAGGTTTCACACTAAAACTTTATATTAGCAGTCGTTAAAAATCACTACAAAAATAACCGAAATACGTGAAATCAGAGACATATAAACTTTGATAATTTTTTTTTACTTAAATACGTCATATAAAAATAAAACTTATGTTAATTAATAAAATCTGACATTTCTACTATAGGATTCAATTGAAAAAAGAAATAAATTCCGACTTTCGAAAAACCCATTTATGATCAGCCAACGACTCAAATTGCCCATAGTGCGCCGGTGTTAAGCGCTCACGCCTCAAGTTTCCCATTATCGGTTGCTTGGTGCGCGGATTTGCTTTGTAGCAACGTATACAGTTATGGACAACAGACTTAGCCAAATTACGACCCGCAATCGGCCAAAACCGATCGCGAATGCAAACCAACAAATGTTGCGGACCAACGTGTAATAGTTGTCTGTGCTTCATCTCAAATAAAAACCTCGCGAAGGCATGTTTACAAGAAATCACCATAGGAAATTTCTTATCGAACTCGTAATCCGAATTCCCCAATCTACCGCCAACACGCATAATGTCATTTTTATCCAAAAATACGTTTAATTTCGCTAATTTACTATTTTTTTGAATACCTTTATTGAACTTTAACGCCTTTATCTCCTCAGCGAAGGAGTCTGCTTAACTTGACTTAATAATAAATCTGAGCGATTGTTCCAATTCGTCTTTATTTACCGGTCTCGTGTTATGAATTGCGTTCTTGGAACAATTGTAACCGAATCGAAATACATACGCGATTACACGCTGTTAAACGGATTAACGACGAAAATCGATAAAGGACAAAAGTATGATCATCTGTCGTCGCAACCGCTGAGAACAGTTTTTTCACTTCTGGTAACGATTCGTTACGAAAATTTCTAACAGGTCGCATTCTCTTAGCCATCGGGGCCCAGTCCAATACAATTCTAAACCGGACAATTCCGAGACGTTCACCCCTCTCGAGACCGGGTTAGCAGGATTATCACGCGTGGGTGCATACTTTCAATCACAAATTTGCGATTTTTCCAATATTCGCGAAATTCCGAATATTCCCACTCCAATTCCCACTCCAAACCGGACTCCGAAATTTCTTGTAAGATTATTTTTGCGGTAATAATCACGGGGTTCAATAAACGGAATGGATCGAATATTTGAACAATTTTCGAAAGAAGCGTGCGTTTACTAACATGACTGATTGAGTTGTCCTTCATTTTGTAACGAAAACAATCTTTAGTGGAGTCTTATGAATTTTTACATTTCTCTACAGATGAATAACCTCAGTGAACGAATTTGCTCCCGTCAATAAATCATCCACGTAGAAATGTGAATTAATAACCCCCGCGATGACCGGGTGCGCACATTCTAAACTTAATTGTTTTAAGCACCGAGTCGCTAGATAACTAGTCGACGACGTTCAATATGTTATCGTTAACAATTGGTATGTATCGACAGCTAAATCATCAGAATCGCGCCATAATATATGTTGAAATTTTGTCTGCTCAGGATTGATTAAACAGGCACAGTATATTTTTTGTATATCCGCGGTAACCACGTATGTGTACTTCCGAAAACGTATTAAAGCGCTGAACAAGTCAGGCTGTAATACGATTCCCACATCTGACAATCATTAAGCGAATGCATCATGTCCCACATCAACGGGATGATGTGGGACATGATGCATCGAAAACGACCCTTAACTTTTTAGTGGCACTATTTTCATTTAACACTCCGTGGTGTGGTATGTAATAACACTCGCGCGTGTCGACAATCTTTTTCATATGACTTAACTCCAAATACTCTCGTATAAATGCGTGATATCGCTCACCAAATTCACGATTTTGTTTGCATTACCGCTCGATACCCATTAAACGATTTTCAGCGGTTTTATACGATTCGCCTAACCGATCTAAACTTTCCGTTAGCGGTATCGAAACAATGAATCGTCCGTCTTCTGCCCGCTTAGTAGTTTTATTAAAGTGATTTCGCAGAATGCTTCGTTTTCCGATAAAGGAACTAAACCTTCAATCTTCTCGATTTCTCAAAACCGCGCCAACTGCTTCCTTATTACGGAATAAGTTGCACTGCACCGAATGTGCGGCGCTCGCTTGTATCTGCCCCGAAACGATCCATCCCAAACGGGTATTTTGCATGATAGGCCCTTTTGCAAGTTTGATTTGCCCGACGCATAACAAATTCCAAAAACAATCAGCCCCGATTGGCATATCTATCTTATCTTTATTTATTGAACTTATTTATTGAACAATGAGTAAAAAATTGGGTAAATCATCCGCGATGTTGTTACAACCAAACAAATCACCTTAAGTAAAAGATCCGTGCAGTGTGAATGTATTCGCAATGAACAAGAACTCGTTATTGTTGACTGTGTTTGATTTATTGTTGCTACATTAACGTTTGTTGCTGTTCTAGACAATCTTAACCGCTTGCAAGCTAGTAGTATAGAAACGCCGATTCTAGACAGGCAGTTGCTCCTCCGCGACGTGATCAACCCAATGTAAAAGTATAGGGAAGGGTACCAACCTACGGCTGAGGAGAAAAAAATAGGTTGGTATTGGAAAAGTAACTAGATCTGGTGACTTTTTTAAAAAAGTAACGCGCCACCTAGTGGTTGGTAGTGGTATTAAACCACTACCAACCAGGTAGACTGTTACTTTTTAAAAAGTCACCAGATCTAGTTACCAACCTACTTTTTCTCTCAAGCCTTTGGTTGATACCTCTCTCTATCCTTTTACATTGGGCGCATGACGTTACGGAGGAGCGGAGGAGCAACAACTTCCGCGCGTTACCTGTTGAACGCATAAAGGCGTGCCTCACAACTCTTGAATGCGCGTGCGCAGGATCTTAGGAATATTCCGGAAATAATAATAACACAATTTAATTTTCCCCAATCAACCCAATAAAAGTATTAATAAACATTACATAATAAATATTAAAAAATAACAAAAACCTTAATGTTATGGTACTTTTTTTTTACAAATTCAATTATATGAGCGGGCTTCGGTTTAGCAACATCCTTTTTTATACCCGATACATTGATCTTGTAAAGCCAAAAAATTTCTTGATCGGTAATACCCTTAGCGAGCCGGGTAGGTAAAAAAAAACGTTGAGAAGCAAGCCCGCTTCTAACTCCACCACAACGGAAAGCCATGCGCAGCTCGTAAGACGTTTTCCATGGACAATAAATAGGGTAAAAGGGGTAAATCCAACTCAACTTCGAATAAATTTTTTCTTTGGTTTAAACTTACAGAGACCGAAAAACACACAGAGACTACTACGAGACAGTGCGCGTGGTTTACGTTTGACACGTTCGGTCTCTAAAGTAAAACTGATTATGAGTTACGCGATACAATGCTTTCCTCGCCCGGCGGAAGTGTTAAGTTACACGCAGTGCGACAATCGGCGCGGCGCGGCTTCAATAATGCTGAGCAATGGAATAATTGACCTAAATGAAATGCTATTGTATAATTAATATTAAGGAAGTAAAAAAAATAACACAAATTATAAAATTGTTTTAATGCATTTTCATTAACAAAAATGATGTACGTGAAAAAAAATACATTTAAATAAAAGAAGAAAAAGGTTTAAATAATATAATTTAATTTTCCTAATTAACCCAATTTAAATATATTGAAACATTTTAAAATAAAATCTTGAAAGTTTATACACAATTAAATATATACAAAATTTAACAATCGGTAAAATTAACATATATAGCATTTGCATTACGATACACATGCCAATAGTTATAATTGTAATAACAATCGATAATATATTTAAAATCATTAACATTAACTTTAAAGAAATCTTTAAATTTTCGATGATCTTCAAAGTCTTCATCACTACCAACATACAGAATATCACCCTTGCGATAAACCCTCCATATGTTATTTTAAATTCACAAACCTGTACAAATTGTGAATCATTTATTTTATCACCATCGATGTCTCGTATATCTTAGTTTTTCGTGATGGATACATTTAACGTCTATTTGTATTATCACGCCTCGGACTGATGAGGGGGGGGCCTAATTATTGACCCAAATCACGGCATGCCTAACTTCTGGACAGCAAGAGCTACCATGTTTCAAGCACGCATCGTAGCTGGACGTGAAGCGAGAGTAATGATCACAATTGTGTTGATACCCAAGCTGAAAAGCTGGCGCGATCTTCTCCTCAAAATCTGGTACGTGTGTGGGTGTAGCAGAGTGTTTCATCTTCTTCAGGTTCAAAGCCGTCGGGAAAACGTGTTTGCTTGAACGATGGAACCAGTACCAGTGGTGATGTCCATATAGAGGAGGAAGCCTGGCTTGGATTCAAGGCTGGATATAATCTGTTTAAAGATTTGCCAGGTGGTCCAGGTTGTGGTGGCACGTCGATAGTTGACATTACCCAACTAATCTCGGCTAGATCGTCGAACACGCGAGCAAGCTCGGCGAGGACGGTGTCCACAGGGACGAGATTTTCCAGGGCCTTTAGAGTAATAGCTATGTTGGAAGGGGCGAAGTTTATTGCACCTGTAGCTGCTACTGGACTAGTAGTTGCCAGAACTGGCACAACTGGTTGTTTATCAGCAACGAAATTACCAATAGATTCCAAGAATAGGACTAATGGATAGGACAGCACTTTCGAAAGCGGAGTGAGTGATCTCAGTTACATCTCGGTGAAGGTTGTGATGCTCGTTAGTGCGAACGGTGGCGCAACTTCGCATTTCATCTACGCGTAACAAAAATTTCATCTCCGCTATATACATAACTACTTTAATGAATATGGCTTGGTTTTGTGGTGTACCGAGAATCACAAAAGGTCTGGTACCAATGGAGCGCATTTTGAGCCATAATTCGCGGGTAAAACTCAGGAGGCCTCTTAAAGAAACAAAAATCCTGGAGCGAACAATCGACGATTGCAGTGAGATTGTGCTTACTGAGGTGGGGTCTGAAACTTTTAGGCGTCTGAGCAATGAAGCTGTAGTTCGTCTTGAAAGGCTTGATTCTTCTTAACTCGAAACTGTTGTTCCTGTTTCTGTTTAGATTCAAGACCCTTCGACTTTGCCGCTGGTTTCTTTCCACTTTGCACGGTATTTGGATTACTATCCGGTGTCGCTTAGTTTTCATTCATCTGGACGTTAATGATTTCAATCTGCCAAGCCCCATGAAACTATCACGTGTTTATGATAAAATTGGTGTCTCGTATATCTACAAGTACCAAATCGAGCTGAGTAATTTTTTCTGAGAAGTTGGTATTTAAACACTGCTTCAGTTTAAGCCGAAAGTCGGTCCAAGACATTATGACGACGATGAACACTTCGATTTTTAAAAGGTAACTGAGACATATGATTTAAATTTACAATTAAACATAATTTTTTAAAAATCAACTTAATAACAGCAGAATTTATCTTTAACACAATTAACACAACTAAAATGGATTTACATCAAAAATTTAAATAACAAAAAGGATTTCGATGGAGTATATTAACAAATACCTTAGTGACTGAATTGAACTTACAACATAAAGGGAATAGAAAATTACATTTAAACGCGATTCGCAATTCAACCATCGAAATCCTTTTTTTACAATTATATAATCAAAAAATATAAAATATTGATGATAATGGAGTGTTGGTACGATAGTGACCCCACGCTAATGTACTCACCCCATCGTCATTAATATAACGTTTCGAATCATGTGATGAAAGAGCCAATTTACTTTGTAGCATGGTATATATGCTATGCTTTTGACTTCTGAACAAGTATTGTTTCATATAAATATCTCTTTTAGACGTTAAACATTCCAAATAATGTTCAAAGGTAATTTTGCGTTTAACCACAGCCTTCTTTACACCTTTAGACTTTTTACTGATACGGCCGGAATAGACCCTATCAGCGTACAATTGAGAACGTAAACCAATAAATTCTGACATGATTCTACCTGAATTTTCATCTTTCATCAACCCCAATAACGCTTTATTTTGTAGTGGCACGCCAAACTCATTATCCGGAAGATAATTTGACGTATCGAAGCGTTCTAAATTATCTTTAACGAATGCATACACGTCATGTGTGGTAATAGACACAGTGAAGCTGTCGGCATCCATGTAGCACAATTGAATTTCAGATTCAAATTTAGGTTTCAAAAAATCATAATAAAATTCGTAAATAAATCCCTTTGTTTCTATAATGCTTACATGCATAGAAAACAGTCAAAAAAACCTTTACAATTCAGTAAATAACATTAATTAATCAATTATAATACCAATAAATTTACAAATTCAAAAACAAACAAATCTAGTACAAAATAAAAATAAAAGAAAAATAAAAATAACGTACATGAGTAATTTAGAAATTTCCAAAACTGCAAGCGCTACATATAAGGGTTTATCGTAAACAACATGCAGATGTTCCATTTGAATAGCCGAAAATGTTCCGTAAAAATGTTTATATTCTTAAAGTTTAATTTAGCAATTAGACTACGTGCCCCTAATTTTGGTCTACCCGTTCTCTTACGTATATCTTCCCAACTTGTTACTAACCTCACATCGACCCTTTTATCTACATTTTCCATAGTTTTACCGAAAACCGCATTGTTCATTAATTTAAAAAAATCCTTTTCAAAACTATTTTTGGCTGTTTGACGTAAATGTGTGTTAACGTCGATGTAAGGTTTATGCCAAGCTGATTGTTTAAAAGATAAAATACGATTAATTTTTCTAACTATAAGACCGTCAGCGATGGCATGCTTTAAATTTCTATAATTAATTACATAATTTTTCTTATTAAACAAATTTGGAATAAGCCTTTTATCGCTCACGCTTTTAGAGTTTGGAGGGCATATATTTTCGGCAAAAAATGGTAGGTCGTTGTGCAAATCGTGCAATTCGCGCGGATATTCAATATCAACGTCCCCGTAATCTGAGGTATCGGTTACCCATTCTTTTATCAATTTTTCCTCTTTTACCAAACATATAATATAAATCCCGAATTTGATTCGGTAGATTTTCTATAGGTAAATCCTCCGTCTTCAATTTTTGTTTTGCATCCGGCGGCGTTTTAAATTCATCGCCACTTTCAGGAAAAGTTAATTTTTTCCTAAATGCCGATGTTTTAAAATCGATTTCATCAAATTTCGTTTTAACGCCAACACTGACATCATCAGTAAGTGGATAGTGGTGATGGTAATGTACAGAAGAAGAAGAAGGTTTCACTTCACTTAATTTATTAGTTATATCTTTTAATGAATCGGCTTAAAGGCTGATGTAGTTTAGCGATAAGACGGTCATCGTTTTCTCGACCGAGTTTAAGTGCTAAATATTTTTTCTTAACAGTATTTGTTATGTTAATTATAGCTTTATCTCTTTCACGTATGGAACGCTTAGTCGTTTCATCGCTATGTGACATGCTTATTCTCACAAATACGAGATAACAATGCAATAATTTAGTCCGGGTAAATAAATTTATCCATTCTTATACGATACCTTCCATCCTTTACTTCAAAATCTTTCATAATAATCATAGGGTTATATTTATCATCATTCCAACACCATTTACAAGCTTCCTTGAAAACATCAAACTTCATGTCGGTGTTAACGTGTTCATCATACACATGTTTTAAATTAACTTCATCTTGTTTGAATAGAATTAAGACGTTTGCATTGTCTCGTATTAGGTGTTTAGGTATCCGCGTATAGGTTTGCGTAAGGTAGAACGAATCAATATTATTATGTCGTCCCATACAGAAAAATGATCGAATCTTATCCTGTTTATCGCATGCTACATCGTCAAATATGAAAATTGAGTTTTGTTTAGCTTCAGACGGATCTATAACGGCATCATTATCGATGAATCTATAAGGTCCTATTTCGGATAACTGTTTCATAATCAATTCTAAAAATTCATATTTCGGTTGATGTAAGGATTTTGAGTATATATAAATATTTTCAAAATTTAAACCATTTTTATCAAAAATGAGATTTAACATCAAATTGGTTTTCCCACATCCGCTAGGACCGCATACGCGGTATGAGATCGCCATGCCTACGACTGGTTATCGGTTTCATCATCGTTAACCGATCGAGATCGGTTAATGACATTGTGAGAGATGGGTGTTGCACTACACGCATTATAAAACTAAAATGAGTTTTAATCTTCATGTGCGGGTGTATAAGGAATGTGAAAACGTAAACCGCATCACTTGAGTATGCTGTTTACTGGAAGTAGTACGTCTGCGACGCACAGTGGGGTATTTTGAAGATCTACGCAACCAAAAGTATTTTTTCACTTTACTCAACTCTAAAAGTATTTATATAGGTTTTTTATAGTGTTTTATAAGTTTTCTATTAAATTTGGACAACAAATGGGCTATTCTGCAATATTAAAGTTCACGAGAACTGTCAGTTCTTCATCGCTTGAAAAACGAAACAATAGACAAATCAAAGTTATGTTAACTACTATAAAACAATAAATTAAAATAGAAACGCATAAGAAGTTGTTAACTAAATGATGATAATGAAGATAATGACGTGTTAAACGATTTTTCGTGTACAGACACATTGTCATTTTCATCTGAAAAATCTTGTCCTTGTGTATAAGGTGCAGCACAAATTAACATTGCTGTCGTGTCTTTTAAAAATGGTTTGCTTTTTTTTGGAGATTTGGTCGCATTGCTGTTATGAACGGGTCTGAAGTTAATAATAGTCGATTAATTATATCGCGGTTACAGGATTCTCTTGAGAATTTTCGAGCATAATTTAACCTATAAAATCTAAAATGTTTGTTTCGGGCTTCTGACGCTTCTTCTGATAACTGGCCAATCGGAAGTAACGCGCTTTCTATAACTACTGCTCCGTGAACAAGTATTTTGTGTAATGTAGGAGTCATCGGATGCCATGGGTAAAATTTAACATAGAGCTCGGCAGTTTCCTTCGCGTATGCAGCAAAATAATCCGAAGAGACTTTAAATCCACTCGAGATGGTTTCCAGGATTACTTTTAACATCAATTCCAATCAATATTAAGTTAACATCAATTCCTGTAATTTCTGCTGCTAGCTCATGGTCCGAAAAAAATCTCCTACTTGTGTTGCCATCATTACTGTTACCGAATCCCGGTTTAGGTACATCTACGATTAAGCTCATCTTTTCTCGAAAATTCTTTTGTATTTCTGTTTTTCTTTCTTTACTACAGCTTTCTCAGTCTCTAACTTTATTTGCCATTTTTTAACAGGTAACTTGTGAGAGATGTAAAATCGATTCAAATAGTCTTATTCGGGCATGTAACACAGAAAGACCAAAATCAAGTTTATTTTATCTTTTGTTTTTATGTTTAAATCATCAACATTTTTTGAGGTTAAACCACAGATATAACACCTCATGGTCGAAGTAGTGCCTGTAATAGCATTGCAGACTTTTCCATCTACCATGGTTAGCATCATTGTGTGTTTAACTGAACAACTTTTGTTAGAGAGTGTAACTGTAGAATTTCGTAATAAATGTATTGCATTTTTAATATATTTGATCTCTTCTTTAGTTAAGTCGGTGGTTTCTTTACTAAATCTTATCTTTATAGGGCGATAATAACGGGGTGAGGATGGGTTTGGATTCTGCCAGACGACTTTATTGTTCGTAGAGCAACTAAGTTGAAGGGGTACAAATGAAGTCTGGAATAAGTGCGTATCAGTGTCAGATTGTTGTGCCCCCCATCACATCCCCACTTGCTCAGTAAAACCAACGAATCTCTCTCGGATTTCTGCAAAGATTGTACTACTTCTTCTAGATGCTTAAGAAGGTGCGTGGCAGTATGATCCATTAAATTTTGAATTTTTATTTCGGCCCAAGTTTCGGTAACCTTGTAAGCTTTCTTATCAGGATAACATTCCTGTTTTGCTTTTTGTAGTACGCTATAGCAGGCATATATGTTCTTATTGTAACTTCTTATTACCGCGTACTGACTTCTGGAAAGTCCTGCTTCAACAAAAAGTGATAAGGCTTGATAAGCACTTAATTGTGAGGTTATCACATTTTCTTTTTCAATAGAAGATTTTTTGTATTTTGTAGCTCGCTTTGGTGAACTGGTGATATTTTTAAACATCAGTGAAGCATCTCTTTTTCCACTGACTCTTAACTTCGATTGAGCGGCAGAAGTAAGGACATTTAAGTCGGTAGATTAACGTAACTTTTCAGTTTTTCTTCTTTTGCTTCTATCACTTAATTCATCAAACGGCTTTATCGGTCGTCCTACTTGCTTTGAAATGTTTACCTTCGGAACGGTGAATGTTCCAGCAAGCCATTCTTCATTTTTTTTCAAGAAAAGCTTCTCTTTTCGTAATGATGCAGCCCATCGTTTATTCATTTCGGATTTAAATCTTGAAAAATTTTGCTTTATTTTTTCGCCTGCTGGTTCGAGGAGTCTCTCAAAAGATGATTTTCTAAAAACATCAATTTATCGTTGATATTATTTAAATCCTGACACTGCATAAGAGTAAATAATTCTTTCCTAGTCATCATTTTGACATTAGAAGTTCCTAAAGAAATCAATCAATAAAGAGTTATAGAACTTAATTTCTATCTTGTATATATGTATAGATAACACACTTTGACTAATAATGGTGTTGCAGTGTGTACGAAAAAAATTATTAATAATTATAATTAATAATATTTCAGAATTGAAATATTACTCTCAAAAATTCAAAATAAAAACTTCAAATCGTAAAGAGGTTACATAGAAAATTATAAGCCCTTTGTCACAAACGAAACTACATTAACCCTAGGATACTTAACCAATAAAATATCGTCATTTACATAATCCGGGCTTCTGAGACCCGTTATATAAAATCAAGTATAGTCAGAACAGAAACAAAGTTATTGAAGTAAAACTTTATTTATTTATACATATGTATGTTACAAACGTGAAGTTAAATATGAAAGTGAACATTATTGTTAAAGAAACATTATTGTTTTTAGGGATTAGAGAAGCATTTAGTGCACATTCTAAAGATGGTCCCACACGACTGGTGTACTTGGCAAATATTCGTCTACTCGGATACACTTGCGTAGCGTCTGGGAGTTCACATCGTTATAGGTAGTTTTTATGTTACACGTGAATTAACAATGTAAGGCCAATGTTTACACAAATATTTGCCTACTTGCGTACTTGCCAATTACACCAGTCGTGTGGGACCACCTTAAGAACAGAATAAACAATAGTCATCAATTGTAAAAACAGATTGAGTTCCTATAAATAGTTATTCTTATTTTTATAGCTGGTGTTTATATTTGACCCACACCCTTCTCCATATCTAATCCGACATTTGGGAAATTTTCGCTAGTTTAAACGTAAATTAACCTAACTCAAAATCTAATTTCTACACAAAATTCTTATTTGGGCGATATTACATCGATAAAAGCAAGATTGACGATTTTTAAGCAACATGTATATTGTAAAATTATACGAAGATGGGTTTATGGAAAAGTTGAACTTGTTCATTCATAAGTAGATAGTTATTATTATCTTTATAATTTGTTACACGAATGAAAAAGCTCAACTCCTCCATAATTTATATTATGTTCAGTCTTTATGTGGTGCTTAAAAATATTGGAATTTTCTTTAGTTTTATGTTTCNAGGTCTTGAACCTTTATGTCGGTAGGTAACAGGGGAGTTTTACCGAAGACGTTGTGCCTTAGACGTCCTCTGGCGACGCAATTGCACAGTATATGTTCAGCAGTTTCTGACTCGTCGTTGCATAGTCGACAAGTTTGATCCTCAGCTTGTCCAATGTGGAAGAGGTGGTATTTTAGGGGCACATGGCCGGTTAGGTAGCCTGAGAGCGTTCTTAGATCCCCTTTGCTGAGGCATAAAACCTCTTTGGTTTTGTTTTGCGACGGAGTTATCATACTCTTCGCTTGTTTGTGACCTGGAAGTTCTTTCCAGCGTAAGGCTATCTTTGAAGCCTCCCAGTTGTTGAATATTTGTTTTAGGCGGCCTTTTTGTAGTCCACATCCAGGTTCCCAGACTGGCTGTGATCTGCCGACTTTTCAACATGGCTATACACGACGGATATGTCGACAATCAAGTGGTGTATAGCCACGTTGAAAAGTATGTCTTTTACGTTTAGAGCCTTCTCTATGAATTCATATGAGGTGTTATCAAACGCACCCTCTATATCTATGAAAGCACAAAGGGCTATCTCTTTGGTTGCAATTGCCTCCTCTAAGGTGCTAGTCAAAGCATGGAGAGCGGTAATTGTTGATTTTGCTTTCTGGTAAGCATGTTGGCTAGGGTGGAGTGGATTTGTGAGAAGCACTCCATTCCTTAGGTATTGATCGATTACCTTTTCCATCCCTTTGAGGAGAAATGAAGTTAGGCTAATTGGTCTGTACGCCTTGGGGTCCGCGTTTGAACGCCTACCACCTTTAGGTATGAAGACCACCTTTACTTTCCTCCATAGAGTGGGTATATAGCTAAAGCTGTAGCTAGCTATATATAGGGATATTATTATTGGGAGAAGGTCTTCTAAGCCTTTTTGCAGAAAGATAGGCAGAATTCCATCTCCTCCAGGTGATTTTAGGGGCTTGAAATTCGAGATAGCCCACCTTACTCTGTTGGGTGTGAAAATATTCCCAGCTGTGCTGCGAACCCTACCTGATGGACGGGTTATGTCCATTACTTCAGGGTCGGCATCTGCATGGGGGCAGACTTTTGAGGAAGGAAAGTGTGTACTCAGTAGGAGCTCCAACGATTCCTTAGCATCCTCTGTATATTTACCATCTTGTTTGCATAGGTGGCCTAGATCAGTGTTGTGATCTTTTGCCAAGATCTTATGCAGACGAGCAACTGTAGGCGTATTGTCTATGCCTTCACAGAAGCTGCGCCAGGTTTTTCTTTTGGCTTTGCGGATAGCCAAGTTATATTCCGTTATTGCTTTCCTATAGAGATCCCATGTTGGCTCGAGTTTGGAATTCCTGACTTTATTATATAGTCTTCTAACCATGACTCGCTGGTTTTCAAGGTCCTTATTCCACCAAGGCACATTGGATTGTGGTCTTTTGTGTTTTATTGGACAGCTTGATTCATACGCACTATGTATGAGATTGTTTAGTTGAAAAGAGGCTATTTCGAGATCCTCTCTGCTTTCAATCTTTGTTTTGATTTCATCAACCTCTTCGCTGATGTGTCTACAAAAAGAGCACCAATCAATGAGTGAGGGGATTCTGAATTCTGTTTGTTTTGTCATGTCTGCTACAATGACAAAGCAAATATGCTTGTGATCCGCTAAAGTGATTTCGCGTGAAACATGCCAGTTTGCGATTTGCGAACTGAGGCGAGGCGTGGCTAGGCTTATGTCTAGCACCTCTTGTCGACTCTTGGTAACAAAAGTCGGTTCGTTACCTCTGTTGAGGATATCTAAATTTGTAGTTTGAAGGTATTGGTAAAGATACTCACCCCTTTTGTTTGTGTCTGAGCTGTTCCATGCGAGATGATGTGCCGAGAAGTATGCCGAGGCTATAATCGCCTCTTGCTTACCTCCCGGCGGCGGCAGTACCGCTGACATTGCAACCAGGTCCCTAGAGATAAACTGGGTTAAAGGTAGGCAGTTTTAAAGAGGATTTAGCGAGTATCGCTGCTCTCGCAGGGCACTCTCCTCTGTGATAAGATAACTTACCTGCTTTTGTTGATAGTCTTCTGACTATTCCTCCATATACATATGGCTCCTGAATCAGCGCAACATGTATGTTGGGGCTGTGGAAGCCCTTGACCAGCACGTCGGAGGCGCTTTTACAGTGCTGGATGTTGGCCTGGATGAAGCCAACTCCCGCCATTATTGTTTGGCGGGTGCAATTTTGGGAGCGGCAGTTTTGCCCTTACCCTTTTTTTCGGAACTAACCTTACCTGTACCCTTCTTGGGGTCCTTGGCGGTTCCGGAAGTTCCAGGTGTTGGTTCGGGTTCTTCCTTCTGTGGCGTAGGCTTGCCGCTCTTTTGCCTCAGGGTGATTTGCCCGAACTTGTAGCTAACCTTGTAGTTAGTTCTTTTAAGGTTCTCTACAGAGAGATGGTCAACGGACAACGTAAGAAAGGCACTGCTGCCTTCGGTCGTCCTTTTGAGCACCCTCCATTCGTTGGTGTTCAGGCCTTCGTTCTGGCCTTTAACAATTTTTAAAATGCGGTCTGATTTCTCATCCGCACTGTTGGGATAATAGGAGTTCATGATAGTCGCTCTAGGTAGCTCCTTTTCATCGATGGCTATTAGTGGCACTTCTTTTTAAACAAGCAAAAGGGCAAACAAAACACCAGACGATGTCAAGGTTACGTAAAGGTTTACTTACCTCAGCCAGCCTTTAGACAGTGGAGACGGCGTGGATTTAAAGTAATATTCAACGATGTTAATGGGCGCCACGGACTTATATAAAACCTTTACGAAAGTACTTGACCACACCCTAATCAAGTCCGAACTTAGAGTTACAGAAAGGAATGAGAACAAATAACCAACAACCACATTTGAAACTGAAGAAAGAATATCTATATTATATGTAATCGTAGAAAAATATTCATGTATACACATGTAAATATACGTGGGTATATAAAAAAATATGTAATGACAATTGGAACAAAGTTCTCAAATTATAAGAATAAAGTTTATACAACTTAATCAAAATGTTGCTGTAATCGCATACAAAAAAAGAAAATATAGCACCCCCCTGTATCGTAAGTTACACAATTACGATCCTAACTTTATTTAGAATAAATGAACAAAAAAACATTATCGCGAAAACTTTTCATATTGGCCAATTTGAACAGTGAGGGGATATCAAAAATAAACGATAAAAAAATTATAACCCCAAATGCAATTACCCTTACGAAAATGTAAATAATTAAAAAAGAATAATACTTTGAATTGTCAAGACAACAAAAAAGTTAACAATTAATATATATCAGATTTTAGAAGTTGAGTAACCCTCACTTCTCTGATCAAAATTCAGATTTTATACAAAAAAATAATAAAGTTGATATTCACATAAAACAAAAAAAATACAACTTAGCCTCAATCTTCTACGGGCCCAAACAGTATCCCACGGTTCCAATTCCAATCCAATTCAGAATAATCTTCTCCAAACAGATAACAAAGGTACCAAAATATTGAGGTTATGGATGACCCAAATCTGTCATCAACAGATTTCAAATGACTTTCAAACGACTTTCGATGGCGCAGTTTCAAGATGACGTTCTAAAAATTCTTCCACTAAAATTCTTTACCAAGGGGAAGATGATCTCGTCGATTGGTGGGTTGATAATCGTTCAACACGATTAAGACATTCCACGGAGGACCAAAACTACCGTAAACGCCTCCAATAAAATAACCTTCGTTGAAACGATGATGGCGTCGCTGTTAACGTACGTGATCCAGTTTTATATCCGCAATTGCGACGTCGAAATTTATCGACTAATAATAGATACGGAAGTCCACAAATCCCATCAAATGGTCGAAGAACAATCCCAGTAACAAACAAACTCAATGATTGATTCTTCAAAAGGACTAAACCAATCTAAAATTTAACTGAACCACTAACGACAGTGAGACAAGACCTTCTCGAGACCACGACCTTTTCTCGTCTCCCTCAAATCGCGACCGGAAATTTAACGTTCCGCATTCATCCGACCAATCAAAAAGAAGCACGCAACAACTCCACAAAAAAAGCGCGAACTATTAGAATATGAATACGAAAAAATAACGATTTAAAGAACGAAATCTAAGAAATTCAATAACCTCAAACGGAACCGTTACAGCCCCCTCCCATGGTTGTAGGGTTGGAGTTACGGACTTTATCCAGTCCGCTGTTTCCTGGTTTTCGCAGTTGACTACCAGCCATCCTGCCTTAAATGTGGTGCCGAGGAACTTGGGCTTGATGTCGCCTTCATGTCCCTCGCTAAGGTCCACAATTCTTGAGATGATGACCTCTTGAAGAGCCTTCATTTGGGCTGTTGTGAGGTTCACCTCTGGAAATAGGGAATCTGCAATTCCCATCTTTTTGCCTTCCAACACCTGCTTGAAGCTGGCAGGGGTTTTGCCCCTGCGGAAGATTGCCTCCGCTAGGAGCGCTACGCCTTTCAGTAGCAGCTCGTTTGGTGTCGGGCCCTTTAGGCGTTGTGCTTTCGGAGCGAGGTCTCTTAGCCCTCTTCTCCTCCTCACTGATATTCTGTGTGGCCTTTGCTCGGGCTTCCTCGAGAGTCAGCCCTTGTTTGAGCAGCCACCTGAGCCTTTTCCGTGCTGCACCACTTAACTTTTTTTCTTTGACTTGGAGCTTCTCTATGCTCTCCTGAAGTTTGATGGTCGCAGACGTTAAGACGCTGCTGGCACTGGAGGAAGCGGGGGACAGTGTGATGTCCTCTACGCTTTCACTAGTTGAAGGCGATTTTTGCCTTGATGCGCTTGGAGTTGCATCCACCTCTTCTATAGTTTTTTTATTACTCTGTTCCATGAAAGTCCCACGAGTAGCTAGGGAAAGGAGGTCCACCGCGACAGAGCCCCGCATGCCGCAGTAAGAGGATTTTGTTGAAACTGGAGGTCCCCAGGTATGCAGAGTCCGCTTATTAGGAACCAAGTATTTCCCTCTTGGCCAACGCAATTAAGCGATAAAAGTCTTCGGCATAGGCTGTTCCACCTTGACTTTGGGGTTTTTACTGAGGTTGTCTCCTCTTGATCCGGGCGGTTAAGCCAAGATCCTCCGTGCTGGACTCCAGCACATGGTATGACGGTTGCTGTAAACAGCAGCCGGCGCCGTTACCCTTCCGTGCAAGTCCTTAGCCACGACACGACAGCTTGGACAGGGCCGTTGGAGTGCCATTTAGTTAGTGAATTCCCTTACCCCAAAGGAGTAGTGGAAGCCACACATCCAGTGGTGCCACGAGGAGGCAGACACTCGATGGAGCGCTTCCTCCACCCCCGCAGAAAGCCACACTAACCCACCCTAAAGCAAGCATGCAAACTATTCTACAAGCAGTGGCTAGTAACGCTACCAAACCCACCTAAGACGTAAAGAGTATATAGTTTGTAAAGACTATATATGCATTGAGTGCTGCAACATCAATGATGTTGAAGAAAAATGTCATGGGCCATCACTTACTTTGCCTCTTGCACGTGTATGTCGACACCATTTGATCCATGATGTAAACACCGCCCTTTGTTTTATTATAATGAGAGATGATTTCAGGCTTTCTCTTAGTGTTTTCATTGATAGATGCGTCGTGGTGCATGGTGCTTCGTAAAATTACGCATTTGTTCTTTTTACGTGCGTAACTTACCATGGATACGTTATTTTGAAAACAAAACAATGAAGAGTAGACTACACGATCTATTGAGGCTTTCATTTCTTTCGGAATGTCACGCTTATTCTGACGTAGTGTACCCACAACAGTAATATTTTTATCCAACAGATAAGTTGTTAGCGGAACACTAGTGAAGAAATTGTCTATCGTGAGATTGCGACCAGAATTATGAATGCCACGCACAAGAGTTGTACTACTTCAAGCCCCAGGTTTTTATGTGGAGGTTTTCCGGGCTGGCGACCAACATAAACCAAACCATCTAAAGCATAACCAGACGTAGATTCACACATCCAAAATATTTTAAGTCCATATTTTGCCGGTTTACTTGGCATATATTGAACGAATGTGCATCTACCTCTAAACCCAACGAGTTGTTCATCAATAGTTACATTAGTATCAGGTATGACGCAGGTTTTGCATTGCTGAATGAATAAATCCCAAATGTAGGACACCATTGCTAACTTATCGGTTTCCAAACGCGCATTCCGGGTTCTCTTGTCGTCAAATCTGACGAATCTTCGTATTTCTTCAAAGCGAAATATGGACATTGCGACTCGGTATACAGGATTGGCAAATTCATCACAAAATAATTCTCTCGCAGGAACATCCCAGCTTCTGTCAACTCCCGCATGAATAAGTAAACCACAGAATGTAAGAAATTCATCAACAGTTACATCTTTCCACGGTTTTCCTTTTGCTCCATAAACACATTTGCCCTCTACATTAGTACAGTTCACAATTTCTAATGCAATAATTGGAGTTATAAATAACTGAAACGCTTCTTTTGGTGTTGCAGCCATATGTTTCCTTGCTAGTCCTGATGCACGCCGAATAATGTTGTGTGGTTGAATTTTATTTTTTGCTGGAGGTTCCAAACTCCATACCAGACCACTTGGAGCAATGTAACCGCTCGTAGAAGGCTTACCAATATCGTCAACATCATCCTCTGAATCATCGTCCCCATGATCAGAACTGGGTCCAGAATACTCGTCAGGAACCAATTCGAAATTTCTACTTTCTTCAGAAGGCAGATCATCACATTCAGCTGCCCACTGTACCAATATTTCTTCATAACCGGGGTTACCAAATCTAACGCTTTTCACATTCCTTTTAGACGCCATTATCATATGTATCTCACAAGTTCACTCAATCCAACTTCTATTCCAACTGAATGAAAAACAGCTGCACCTACTTTTATACATCCAACAGTAATGCACGTTTTAACTTGCACAGACAAGCACAATTCAGCGCAGCAGTGTTTGACAAATTATAATAACCCTCAACCTGTAATGAACAAGTTGAAACTTGTTCTATAGTAACTAGTAGTACACGAGCTTCGGAGGCCCGGTTTATGCAAATACGGGGTGCTAATGGAAACGATTATTTTTTTCGATTGCTAATTACACGTGAATGTTTTTGAATCAAGTGTGTATTGAATAAAGACGTGTTTAGAGCATATCTAAATGCTCAAGCCGATTGAAATTATTTTATAAAATTATGAGTAACTAAAATCTCGCCGGACCTGAGAGGCCCGGTTTATGCATTCTAGGGTTAACACATGCATCCTGTTGTGGTGTAACGTTACAGGTTCATCGCCTTCTTCGTCATTTTCATCTGCTTCATGATGATTACATTGATCTTTTAAAAGTTTTAAACTCGAAAGCTCTGTACACAGGAGGTTTACTAGTTCATCTCTATCATTCGCGACGTTATTAAATTCAAACACCTGGCATACCGCGACTAATTCGCCCAACCTAAGATTTTTTTTTCCAAACTCTATCTTTTCTTTCATATTTTCAACGTTTTCAAATTTAAACCCCTTAAATTCTCTTAACTTCTTTCTATTACCACTATCTCCGTCGTTTTAAAAAATAAATCTATAACTTTTATTGATTTTGTAGAAGCTTTGAAATATTTCGTTCGATAGACGGTATGGTTCCTAAGCTTGTCATGTGTATAAATAATCGATAGGAAACCTCGAAAGAAATGAAGTAATAAAAAAAACAAGCGATTTATCTTTATATCCAACGTCTCGCGTCGCGTCTCGTAGTTTTCTTCGTAGCGTCGTAATGGCTGAACGTGCTACCGTCGTGCGCTTCATTCGTCTTAACGTCTTCTTTTGGTTTTCCTTCGTCTTACTGTTTTTTTTCACACGTTGTCCATAATGGCGGTGAACAAGCACGGTCGAGCCACCAAAAATGTAGGATTTCGCTTGAATAAATCACCAAAACCCCACTTGTTCTTAACTAATTTATTATTTCTATTAACATTTAAACTTATTTGATTAACTAATTTCAACACAATAGGTCTTTACTGTTAGCTCGTCTTCTCACTTCTGCCATCTTTCCTCATCTCACATCTGCTTCGATCGATCGATCGACCCGCGCCCTTGACCGAGTACACTCGAAGGGTTTCGAGTCTTTCAGAATCTTTTCTACATATATTTAAAAATCTTTATCAGATCCCATCTCTAAGGCATAGATACGACAACAAAAAAATGTGTGTTCAGAGCAAATGGGTCGCTGGCAAGTTCTACATACTTTCTTAACTTTCCTATTTTTTCGACGAGGACAGAAGCTACAAAAGCATTCTTTGACATTTTCAGGTTATTTTGCTTCTTCTGGTCGTAGTTCTGCTATTTTTCTTATAGAAGTTCGTAGGCTGCATGGTAAGGTTGTAATTTGGAACCGGCTTATTAGGTGAGGTTTTATCAGCGAAAGAGCAATTCTTTCAAGTATGCACGTCTACACAAAATGGTGCCGTTGATGTGATTTGCCTTATACATTATAAAGCTGTTGATGCCAATGTTTAGCATTGAAAAATATATCGTCAGTGGTCATCTACAACTTACTCTTGCAACCGAATATAACGCTTGCATTTCATCAACCACATCGACTGCACCTTTAGTTAAATTACAAAAATTTATATTGTTATTATTATAACATCGCCGTTGTACATGGTAGATAACAGAAACACATTTTTCTTCTTTGTCTTCTGAGGGACGTATGAAACCAACATAGATTCTTTTGAAAAACCAATCATACTACTCCGAATAATGGCCGGTCTTTCACGTTTGACAATTGACGAGGAATTTCTTTCTTATTGTTTCGCAACGTGCCAACAATGGTATTGTTGTGGTTAATTTTTAGATCTTTAGCCAGTGGAACTGAAGTAAAATAATTGTCCATTGTGACATTCCTACCAGTATTACACTAAAAGCTGTATTTTCCACTTTATATTGACTGTCGGGCTGTTTTCCTGCGTAAATTTCTAAATTTGAGGTATAAAACGATCTAGTGTCGACCAAAGCGTATATTTTAATGCCGTATTTGGTCGGCTTGTTAGCAATATATAGTCGAAATTTGCAGCGAAAATCATCAAACTGTTTTCTAATAGGGGCTAAATTATCCGTGGCTTTGCGAATATTCCTGTCATTGCAAGAATATGTGCCAAGCATCTGATCCATTGTATCAACGCCGGATTTATTAGTATTGTAATCTAGAATAACCATGAGCTTCCTTTTTTCAGTTGCGTCTACATCGCAAGTATAGTGCATTGTTGACAGCAAAATTACCGCTTTATTTTTCGTCGGAACATATGAGCACAGTGATACATTGCCTTCGTAGAAGCCAAACAATGAGCTGTAAAATGGACGCACAGGACCTTTCAGGAAATCACGTGTAACAAATGTTTTACTTGAGCGTATTGTTTCAACAAATGCAGTTTTCTGTCTAATCAATGTACGCGCCACATCCAACGTGGAGAAAAAATTGTCAGCATAAGTTGAGCGTCCTGTATTCACATATCGTTCCACTAATTGATACCCAAAATTCTGCCCTTGATTTATTTTTTGCCACATGCGGTTCAATTTCGGCATCCGACCCATTAACGTCAAGGTTTGGCTGATTTGTTAGGTCGTCATTATCTTCAAGCTTGTCACTCTCCTCGTCATTCATAAATTCTGCAAATCTATCATCGATAACACGTTTCTCCCCCTCAGTCATTTGCTGATAGCGTGTACTGTAACGTATCAACATTTCCGTAACATACAAATTTGAATCTGCCATTTTTCTTTATACGTATATACACAAATTTAAAAATTCCGCACTCGATGTTCACTGTTCAATAAACGTTATATGTTTGGTTTATGAAACTCATGAACCTTTTATACCTGTTCCGGTACACCGGTTTTCTTGTTCGTACAAATTTTAAGTGTAGTAAGATGTAGCAAATCTTGTTTTGGCATACAGATGACTGTTGTAAGCATTCAATTGAAAAAAGAAATACAGGTAACAAAAAAATTCAAACAAAACACAATCGTTGAATTGAACTCATTAGCGATTTCTTCTAATAATAGTACAAGGTCCGTAGGGACCTTTTCACTAATCCGCGTACTAAACGTCATTAAACCTCAATAAAATGTAAACTATTGCTCGTATCGCTTCAAAATCAGCTTTAATCGATTCAGCACACTTTTTTCTTGGAATACGTGTACGGTTCAGGTATTCAACCCACACGACATTAATGAGTTGTGAGAGTTTGAAAATTAAAGAGATCCCCAGGGACCTTCTGACAAACAGAAGAGTTAATGCATTTATTTCTTAAATCAAAAAAAGATCTTTTATTTTATTATAAAAATAAAGGTTTACAAGTTTTATTTATTATAAAAAAAATTCAAAATGTTGACTATTATTTTCAAAACATAAAGTGATTATTGTTTTCATATTATCGAAGACGTGTACAAGTTTCTCTGCGGTTATTTGCTGAACATTGTGTCGTATTGCATCTTCCAATTCTTCTGTGGTATGTAAACGGTTTTTGTAGACAAAATTTTTTAAATTACCGAATAAAAAGATATCTAGAGGGGTTAGTTCGGGGGAACGAGGTGACCAACTTCCTCTACCGATTACTCGATCATTATAAAATGCTTGAAGGAATATTTCGGTTATATGTGCAGTTGCATTATCATATTGAAAAAAGCCTTTAATTGTTCAATGAATTCTTGTAACAATGCACGGTACCTTTCTGCATTGACTGTGTCATAGAATAACACAGGGCCAATAATTCTACGTGTTGACATAGCAATCCATACTCCTGTTTTAACGGGATGTACAGTTGGTACTATATTTGTTGTGCCAAAATTCCCAGAAAGGAAAAAATCAATAGCGTTCTTGGTACAGATGATTTAAACATATAAGTTACCTCCTTAATTTCGTTTATTAATTAACATGGTCAATTATGATGTTTCGGGAAACATTCCCATCATCAGATATCGAACTAAAAAAGAATTTGTGAAATATGATTATAAAATAAAATATACATTTAACATTTACAAAATTAACTAACAACAACAACACTTACTTAATAAAAATATGTTAAACGTGATTCTTACCTTGAAAATGTTAACATTTAACATTAAATTAAAATACAAATTATAATTTTACTTTCATTGTGACTCATTTATGCACGTTAAACTTTATATATCTTACGATCGCCATTATCAAATTTATACGAGAGAAGAAACCTGTTCACTATTAAGAGCATCTGGAAAACTAGTTCTATTGACATAATTTGAAAATTATTGTGCCCTATTATGAGTTAAACATATTCCCCACCTTTCATTTTCCTTGCGTTTATGGTTTTTGAGAAAAAGAAATTAAACCAAAATTTGACGCCATTTAGTAGCCATTTTGTAGCTCCTTAGCCGAAGTTGCCCATGGTTCATATATTAACCTTTCAGTAGTGGCGTACGTCAGAACAGTTTTAGTGGCGTCGGTCTCACAGACCGTCTATTATTTTTCATATAATAACATGCGTAATAGGACTTATGGTACACTTTTATAGTATGTATAATGGTATATTACATAGCCAGAGTTGTAAGAAACTGAATATACATATGTGGTAAGGAAACTTGTGTAGCGGAGAACGCGTAATTGAACGGGAACATAATAAGTTATAGCAAATTTACTAGTATAGAAGTAGAAAAAATGTATATACAACATGAGTTATATCTTACGACAAATAAGTTTTATTAGTCAAAACTGTTAAAAAATAAAAGCATTCCATAAAAATATTACGTTATATAAATTCGGTATGTTCAGTCGTTCATTGAATATAGCATTCATTACATACTATTTCAGAATGCTCCAAACATAAAAATACGTTGCATTTTCTGCAGTTGTATCGTGTCTTAAGGTTTTTTTAGAATCACATATTGTACAACGACCAGTTACTGTGAGTTTTGAAATATCCTATTGAGGGCATGATGTGCCACATACTTCAGCTATTCTATTGGGTAAATTTGATCAGCAACTAAATCGAAGCCAAGTGTGAGTAGAAATTCCCTACGAACGACATTTTTAGTAGGATTGTTTTTTGTATAAATTATGAATGAGTTTATACCGGCAATATTCATAAGGCTGAAAAATATTACCATAAGGCCATCTTCTAGTTGCCCGCGCACAGTTGTAGATAGCACATAACTTGTCGACAGTATCGTCGCCTCCCTTCGTTCTATTATAATCCAGAATAATATCTGGTTTATTAATATCCGGTATTGATATCAATGGCATCCTCATGATGCATAATTGAAAGGAGTAATACTGTTTTATTCTTTTTGGGGATGTATGAAACTATCGTAGAATATCGTTGGTAGCCAAACATACTTGATCCTACGGGTCTAATTTTACCTTGTAAAAATATTGGCGGAATTTGTCTCTTATTTTTACGTAGTGTTCCCACAGTCGACAATCCCATTTCAATACGTAATTCTTCTGCTAATTCTACACTTGTAAACCAGTTATCTGTAGTTACATTATGCCCTGTATTTGAGATAGGTTTACATAAGCGTTTTACCACGCTTATAGGGCTTGTGTACATATACTTCGAGATTGCTAGTATAAAATGATATCGAATCTACTAAAGCATAAATTTTTATACCATATTTATTGGGTTTTGATGGAATGTACTGTCGGAATCGACACTTTCCTCTAAATACTTCCAATTTCTCATCGATTGTTACATATTCCGATAGAGAGTACGGGTTTTTTATATTTATTACAAACGTGTCAAATATAGATCTTATGGCTGCAAGTTTATCAAGCTTTTTTCTCTCTTTTCGGGTATTTTTATCGTCAAATCGAATGTGGTTTACAAGGAAACGGAATCTACTTAGTGACATAGTGAATCGAAATATTTTCATAGATGTTCTATCAGTTCGCCATAAATCATCAGCATTGACGTGGTTGCTTTTTCTTACAGCAGCAATATACAAGAGCCCCAATAATGCTTTCATTTCAATACTATTGGTTGGATTACAATTATCTGTAGTAGATTACTATTATCTGTAGTAAAATTTTCTTTGCAACTTTCTATAAACTGACTAGTTTTTTCAACTATAAGATTCAAAATATCCTCACTGAAACAACATTTCCAAATTGATGTTGGGCTTTTTAGCTGTTGAAAATTTTTCTTTACACGAACTAATTCTCGTAATATATTTATAGCTCTCTTGCGCCTTTTAGTTCTTATAATATGCTTATTCCACTTTGTAACATTATCTTTACCAATATAAAAGACCCCATCATCATCGACTTCATGCTCACTTTCTAGTTCTTGTTCACTATCGCTATCTTCTGATCTTTCTTCTAATACATCTTCCTCTTCTGATTCTGAATTATCAGCAGCTCTAAGATTATCGCCATTTTCTTCCGTTTCTGTCATTAGTTTCAGCAAACGTGCCTGTTCGTTTTCGTAAGCCTTAACTACAAAAATCTATACGTAAACAAATATGACGTAACACCTCAACTGAAACATCATACCTCAAAATTAAACTGTCTCCACATATATCTTCAATAGTTGCGTCGGTCCCTTAGACCGAAAATGAATATAATCAACGTACTACTGCGTAACTGTCAGTACGTAACACTGACGCGTTATAATATGTACTGATCTTCCAAGAAATTAGGTAAGATCGCGCCCCACCTATGTAAACCGTTTCGCTAGAATTCAGCGTTAAGGTAAAGCGTCGGTCTGTGAGACCGTACGCCACTAGAGGAAGGTTAAAGTACCCTTAAAATTCACTAAAGAATCAGCCCTTGAAGTTTATTGCAGTCATTCAGATACACCCTGTATATCGATTCTAAATTCTTTCTAGTTATAGCATTTTTATGTGAATCTAGTATTTTAGATTTTTCAAAATTGCATTTATGATTAAGGCTAACCGAGTGTTCGCATAAGGCAGTTTTATTTTGTATCTTGATTTGTTTTGTATTTATTTATTTATTTACACACACGGGGGTAGCAACAGGACACAGTCCCACATAAAAGCTACTCCACTATAATACATTTTGTATACAATAAATTGTATGAACACAAAATTGACAATCGATCAATTGATAATGGCCTTAAGCATATGTGATCAAATCAATTCAAGGCAAAACTCAAGCCGCTGCAAGGAGATAATGTACATAAAATCACACAACTGGTAGGGCGAGCACGGCATTACGAATAATTTGTTTGAAGTTGTGAGGCGTGACGGCGAATATGTCCAACCCAAGACGGTCCACTGTCCTCTCCATGCGAAGTATTGGAAAATTTCTATACGAGTTTGTCCGGGCAGTCGGCGCATAGAACAGAAAGTCATAGCGCAGCCGACGAGGGGGAACATGCAGATCAATGCGTGAAAGAAGATAACCAACCTGAACAGAAAGCAGGCATCACTGCAAGTTCTGCGCTGCTGAAGTGTGGGCATATGATACATTTGACAGGCAGATTCGTAATCTGTATAAGGATGCCGGAATTTATGCGAGAGATACTTCAGAAACCTTATCTGAATCCTCTCTATTCTGTTAATGTATGCGTCGTACTGAGGGTTCCAAGCTGTACTGCCGAACGATAAAATNTAACATGACCTTCTCAAGTTAATTGACCTCCTCCTCTCTTCATCGAATCTCCTCCGACCCTCAAAAGAATCGCCGATTCAAGAACCTCCTCTCCTCATCGAACCTCCTCTGACCCCCCAAAAAATTTGCCGATTCAAGAACCTCCTCCTAGAACGCAGGTTCGAGGAGGAGGTTCTTGAATCGGCGAATCTATACTACTTTTGTCGTCCTTTTCATGTATAAAAAATAAATTAAGAATTTCTTGATTTGTGTAATAGTTATTTATTGAATTATAAGTGGGCTAGAAACATAATTACTGTACGACTGTGGAGAATTGCACGACGAGGTCGTAGACCGAGTCGTGTAATCACACGAGTACTGTAGTTATGCTCTAGCCCACGTATACAACTGCTAAAAGTTACTTAAAAATCAATTTCTTTAAAAAGGTCTATTTTGACGTTTATAAAAATATTTTGAAATGATTGTTGACAATTTTGAATTAATGTCAGTTTCAATAACATGTTTACTCATCTGGAATAAGTGTTTCGAAATGTAAAAACATAACAATTAATATTTATAATAAATAGTATTGTTTCTCTTTAAATAGGTAGAATTTTTCCTCTTGAATTGTTGCTCGTTTTAATAAATTAAGTCTGTTCTGATTGGGCTAAAAATGTGTTACGTAATGAAACCAGTGCGGTAATGAACTTCATTACGTAACTCAAATCACCTCAAATGAGTGTGGTAATGATGACTTATCCAACCAGTCGTAGATAACTATTACTTTCGTTGTTCTGACCGATTTTAATTCTTTTTTATTTTTATTTCTTTCATTAGCTCATCATCTTACATGCAACTGATTATACTTAAACCTGAATTCTCAAATTGGTCTAATAAACGGTCTCGCTGAGACACGCTGTACAGGTGTCCCGTTAAGCGTACGGAGCGACTGTATCTCTAGAACGGTAAGGCCTAGAGGTTTGGAAAAAAAATCCTTATAAGCAAAACGACCAAGAGAAATAGCTGGAAATTATTTTGAAGTTCGTAATTCGACCGCTAGGGGGCGTAACTGCTATTGAGAAACATAAAGTTCCCGCTATCTCAGAAACTTAGACGATGAGCTATAACTTTGACAACGTCATTTAATAGCTTGGATAATACCACATCGCTTTTGTTTTGCAATATTTCTCATATCTGTCATAATAAGGGAGGGGGAGACCAATGCGTTTTCATATGTTTACATTTTAATATCTCCTAGACCATTCAACCGATTTGAATGTTTTCGGTGTTGTTTGAAAGAGCATTTTATGCTCTTTTTAAAGATATTTTCAGTAAGACCGTNCTATTAGCTCTGGCCACCACTGCATCAACGTGTTGATCAAACAGTAGTTTGCTATCTAAAGTAATGCCCAGCTCTTTAATAGTGTCAACACGATCCAATAAACATGCTCCGCACCGGTAATCAAATTTAAAGAACTGCTTTTTTCTCGTAAAAGTAACAGTCCGACACTTCGATATGTTAAGTGACAAATTATTAATCTCACAAAAATCATAAAATCTGTTCAGGTCATTCTGAAGGTTAACACAGTCTGAAACAGCAGCAACAGAAGAAAATATTGTAATGTCGTCAGCATACATAAGACATCTTGAGGTAAGAAAGGACCTGGTGATGTCACCTATGTACACCGTAAACAAGAGCGGGCCCAGATGACTACCCTGAGGCACTCCGGAAGACATGATAACAGAACCGGACAAATATCCGCCAACCCCAACCACCTGCGTGCGATTGGAGAGGTACGAAGCAAACCAGCTCAAAAGGACACCTGCGACACCAACGCGCTCCAACTTCAACAGTAATAAACAGTGATCCACTTTGTCAAAAGCTTTGCTAAAGTCAGTGTATATCGCATCTACTTGGATGTTTTTATCAATAGTCGAAAAAAGAAAGTCGGTATATTCTAACAAGATGGTGTCCATAGATCGCCCCGGATAAAAACCGTGTTGCTCCGCACTCACAGAGGGCTTCATCTGAAAAAATAGCCTGCTGTAAACCAATTTTTCAAAGATTTTTCCCATTATTGGTAAAATAGATATAGGACGGTAATTAGTTACAAGACCACGATCTCCGGACTTAAAAATAGGCGTAATTTTCGCCCGTTTCCACACAGATGGAAAAATACCGTAACGTAGCGACACAAACAGCCACACCAAAAAGAGTCTCTTCAACCTCGGATAAATCGAAACAGCCAACCGAGATCGCATTAAGGCTATGGACCCCCTCGGGGTATGCAGTAATTACCGGCGGGGCAAACACAGATCCGAAGTAGTCGGAAAAGAGCTCACAAACTTCCTCCCCATTCACCGAGGAGACACCGTTATGTCGGACAACCGCCGGCACGCCAACACCGCCCTTTCTTTGTCTTAGATATGACCAAAATTGTTTAGGGTCAGCAGCAACAGAGTCCTGAACATGAACCATATAATCTTTGTGATCACGTGCTATAAGACATTTAGAACGATGTCTCAGCATTGAAAAAGTGCGGTAGTCAAGTTGATTTTTGTATCGTTTCCACCTTCTATGTACATTCCTTTTCTCACGTAATGTGTTAATTGTGTCCCGAGAGAACCAAGCGGGATAACCAGTAACCCGTAAACCCCTACGCGGCACATATCTGTCTATAACGTCATAGACGTAAGAATAAAACGTATCTACTACAGCATCAACCGAAACGCCGTCCAAAATTTTGGACCAGTTTAAACTGTCGAGGTAACCATTGATTTCGTCATAAGAGGCTCTAGAGAAATTGTAAGCAACGCCAGGGCGCGGATTAAGGTTGTTCTCTCGGGGCACATCACAACAGAATTCAAGAGTGGAATGAGCAGTATCCTCGAACATCAGAGGATTATCACATCTTTCGAGCTTCGTTAACGTTACGAGGCGACTAAATACTAGATCGAGCGTATGCCCATAAGCATTTGTAAAATGGTTATGTTGATCCAACTCACCCAATGACACAGCATCCAGAAAATTCACGGTCCGAGACCCACTGCAGTGAGGAACAAGAGAAATCAAAGAATCATCTCTACTCCAGCGAATCTCGGGTAAGTTGAAATCGCCACAGATAATGAATTTATCATTGCGATGCTGATCGATAATATTCATCAAATTATCTGAAAAAGCAGACAAAGCAGCAGCGTCATTGGGCGAAATATAGATACAACAAACATGCAACTTAGCCACGCCGAAGTGCAGCGTCACGCAAACTGCCTCCACCCCCGGAAACCAATCACATGATTCGAAACTATAAAGTGAGCTCGAAACGCCTATGAGTACTCCGCCACCTCGAGTAGTGGAATCGACAGTAGCAGATACTCGGTCACGTCTATAAACCGTGTACGAACTTGGGAGAGTTTCGGCCGAAAAAATACCGGGGTGGAGCCAAGTTTCCGTTAAGCAAATTACATCGAAATCGGAATTTAATGCGTTATTGTATAAAATCGGCAACCTGCACCGAATGCTCCGAACATTCTGATAATAAAAAGTTAAGGAGTACATTGCGGTACAACAAGTCACAATCAAATTGGTATAATGACAATTGAGTATTACTTTACATACTTTACATACGTGCAAGGTCCTTCTCAGTCTTTATTTGTATTACATGAGAGCCCTCTGATTTACGGACAAAAATCTTGCAATCACGGGTCCAAATGAAACGATATCCCTTCTCTTTACCTGAACTTCTAGCGCGCGATAAAAGCGATTTATTCAATGATGTTAGGTGCTCATTCACAAAACACTTATCACCAACCCCAGCAATGCACATTCCCGGAGGTGAACCCGGTGGCATAGACTTTCTCTTCGAGATACAGGCAGCCAGAAAGGAATCGCGCTTAAGGCGACTGCAGAAACGAACGACAATAGACCTGGGAGCAGAATTCGAGAGATCGAAATGGGGGACACGGTGAATCGCATCCACATCTACATGCGAGACATCAGACCCCACGTGAGCAGCGACAGTATCCAGTACATTCAACAAATTTTCGTTATTTCTTTGAGAAACCCCTTGAATTTCCAAATTGCTTCGACGTGAATACTGCTCCAAGTCATCCACGCGAGACGTATGACCAGCCTCCCGCTCACGAAGGGAGGCATTCTCCGCCGTTAGCTTATCGATAATCTTGATATAATTAGATATAATAGAATCAGATATACGCCCACTGCAGAACTCAACCGAATCAAGAAGTTCCCCGTTCTTCGATCGCATCTCCGACCGCATATCACGGACCATCTCGTAAACAGATTCTATAGTGATAACAGAACCTGATGAAGCCGACTGAATAGGCACGATTGATTTGCGGGAATTAACACCTCGCTCACTTAACCTGCAATCCAGACATATCCAAGCCTCAGCCGTCTTAGAGGGCGAGTCCTGCAGCGTATCGCCAGATTCAGCGCACTTGGTGTGAAACCAACGACGGCAAACCTCGCACTGCACGCCAGTTCTTCTCCCCACCACACGACTACACCGCCCGCACGAAGACATGACCACTTTTTACCAAAGACTCAACAATGGAAATTCGGAAAAATTATAATTCACTAATAACTGTTAATGTAATCAACAAAATGACCACTTTAAAGCACTTCCAGGAAGTTGTATTATTTCTTAGTGAAAGAAAAACGAAAAAAATCCGCCAACAAACCCGATAAAAAGCAGGAAGTACAAACTCACGTGTAACACGATCGATTTTCAAACGAATATAAGATAATTTATAGAAATAAGTTTTGTTTCGATGAGAAAGTCTTCAGGAATGACGTCAAAGAATTAAAGAGTGAAAATGCTGAAAGTCGACATTACGATGTAAATAACAATCACTACATATTAAAATTAAAACAGGTTAAAAAATTAAAACATTAAAATCGAATGTGTTCACGAGATGTATCCATTAAAAAGGTTAAAAAATTAAAAGCGATTTTTGTCTTAAAATGAAATTAAAAACTATATTAGTAAAATTATATTCTAAATCTCACCTTTCTGGAATATCACCAACAATTTCAATTTTCCCATCTCCTTCATTCCATTTCACCCCATCACATTTATCATCCAAACTATTTTGACTCAAAACCATTAAATCCTCATTTACAACATTATTAAAATCACATTCACTTTTTCTTCTTTTAACAGATCTATAATCACCATCATCACTATCATCATTTTGTCCCGAATCATTTTCAACTATCGGATGCGTTGTATAATAGATATGTTTTAAAATTTGAACACCACGATGTCTTTTTAAATTTTTCACCCCAACCTTTTCTAATTCCCCCGCAATCGTTGGCGTATTCATTCGATCGTAATTGGGCATAGGCGTTATATTTCTCGTTTTAATAACAACATTATCAGGCGTTGAGGAACAATTTTCATCAATTTTTCTTGGTAAAGTTTTCGAGAGTTCCGTAATTCTCTTATGAATCAATTTCGGTGTATTTAAATCGACTGGATTTTCAATTATTTCATTAACTATATCAGGAGATTTTTTTGATGTTTTAGGTGTTGAGTAAATAGAAGAATAATTAATTTCTTCATCACTTATACAAATTGTTTCAGAACTATCATTTTTTTCGATTTCTTTGGAAGTCGATTCGAAATTAATCGAAGAAATTTGTTGCTTTTCGTCTTCAATGTTGTTTTTAAAATAAAATGGTAAAGTTTTTTGGGTATTACTTGGGGAAGAAAATGTAAGAGATTTTTTGAATTTTTTTGGACTTGGTTTTCGGACTGAATTAACTTGTTGCGTTGATAAAGATTTTTTAAATTTTTTTGGGGTAAAAGTATCTTCAAATAATTTTATTTTTTCAGCATCATTTTGTGCATCGTTTTTTTCTAACGGTTTTGAAATTAAATCGTTCATAAACAAATCATCATTAAAACAATATAATTTAGTACTATTTGATTCTGATTCACTATTTATATCTAAATATTCAATAAATTTTTCTTTGTTTAGATACATTTTACAAAATTCTTGGTGCTCAAAAAAATTACAATCATCATCCGACTCAATACTATAATTAAAAGAAGAATTCATTTCTTGAGATAAATTATTAAAATTCTCAACTTCATGATTAAACGATTGATTTAAAAATTTATCTTCTTCATCAGAATCTTGAGTTAAATCTAAAATAACATCATCATCATTACACACAACCTTTGATTTATCAATTAATTGATCATTTTTATTTTCTTCGTCAGATTCCTGTTTTAAATCAAAAACCTCATCATTTTTAGAATTATTATCATTATTATCGTCAACTAATTCATTTTCCATTTCATTTAATGATTGACTCAAAGATTTATTTGTATCATCAGAACCTAAGTCTTTAATTCCTAAATAAACCATATCAGAAATCTCATCGCAAGTATTATTAACATCATCAGTTTCATAACTTTTAACTCTATTAAGTTGAGAATTATCGGATATCTCACAATTTAAATCAAAAGATTTATTTGAATCATTTAATTCTTTATCACTACATTTTTGAGATATACTAAAAGCGAATTCATCACCATCGATATTAAAACTTTCGAAATGATCGATGCCTTTTGTGCTTTTAAATGTTTCAAAATCTGATTCTGAATCGCTTGTGTTATTGAATGATTTAAAATTGCTCATCATGGATGCTGAAAATGCTTCGATGATTTTATTTGATGGGGAATTAATTATTTGTTTATTAAAATTTGATGGTAAAGTTATTTCTAAAGTAGTATCATTAGAAGATGTTTGATTCGATTTATTTTTGATTTTATCATTAATTTCATCATCATCAGATGAAAATAAATCTGGTGACATTTCTCTTTTATTTTCAATCTTTTTATCTTCACTAAAATTAATTTCTTCTGCACAATTTTCAGTTAAATCATTAATTATATCGTTCTCGTTCAAATTATTGAGAGTTTCTTTAATTAGTTTATTATTTTTACAAGGACTTTTATCTCTACCCGGAATTTTCGACCAATCTTTTAATAAACCCCCACATTTAAACTTCGTATGAGGCAAATTCAAATTTGGAACGTAAAAATTTTCCTTTTGTAAATTATTTAAAGTGCTTTTAAAAAAACATGTAGAACTAAAATTTAAAAAGGGTTCTAAGTAATCACTCGAAACATAACACGATTCATCGTTTTTATCGATAATTGATTTAATCGGCTCATAATTTTCCGATAAAATTAAAGATACTTTTTTCGCAATCTCAATTTCTCTGCTTTCTTGTGTTGTAATAAAAAGTGTAGGGGTAATAAATCGAAATTTAGAATTTTTCGATCTTTTAGCATCCTAAAAAAAAATAATTTTCAATTATTATTAATTAACATTAATATACAGGGTGACTGACACATAAACGTATTTATTGAAATGCATTATTATAGAGCTCATTTGCAATTGATTAAGCCAAATATGCCTTATACAAAGTTGAATAGTTTAGGAATATTTTAATTTTTTGGTTTTTGTACATTTTCAGTATTTAGAGTTTAATGAGAGTTTCTTTGGCATCTTATTGACTTCTCTGGATAGACTACACTTTAATACACATTTTAAGTTGAAAAATATTTACATTTTCGCTTGTTTAAAAATAAAAGGAAGAAATGTTTCGTGATGTTAAACATCTGGCTTACAAATTACGTTAAAAACTTCTCTATTTTGTAACCTTTCAAATGAGGTATTATGCAGGCGTAAATGACTTTCCAATTATACAAAATAATAAGATAAGCATTGGCAAATGTATAATTTTGACAACTTTACCGAAACTTTAACCGAAAGTTAAAAAAATTCAAAATCGGTTTAATCGATTTTACTATTTACTATTTATTTTAGCGAATAGAAACTAAAAACGTTAATTCCTGATTACGATAAATCCTGAGGTTGACATTCAATTCATTAATAGCTAGGGGCGTCAAATCAGGACTCCTCGCAGGCCATGGAATTGGTCCTCCTCTTCCAATCCAACGATTAGGAAACATTTCATTTAATGAGTTTTGAACATTTTGGGAATAATGTGCAGGGCATCCATCATGTTGGAAAACCATATTACATCTGTTTTCTAAAGTACATGGACAAGCAGGTTTATTAAATTGTTATGTAAAATTCATTGTATGCTGCGCTAGCTAAACCATCCGGAAAAAATAAGAACCAATTAAATTATTTCCAATGAGCCCCATCCACAAGTTTACGCAAAATTTTCTTTGATTGTTCATTTCACTTGTTAGATGCGGATTTTGAATACGATGAAAATGAATTAAGAATACAGTTCATTATTGGATGTCCGAGAATTGTTAAGAAAAATTAGTTACTTCCGAACGGAGAGAGTACAACATATACTACCAAAATACACGCGGATTGAATACAGAAGTCAATGAATTTTTTACTTCGGTCGATGCATCGGACTTTGATGTTATTGCTCTCACAGTCAGTGAAACATTGACTTGATAGCTGTCCGGATTGACTTTAAAAAGATGAAATCGACCTTTAATATTGTTGTCTGCTATTTCCCACCTGCTACACCTGGAGGAATGTATAGCCACACCTTTGATTACATTGAATCAATGTTGGATATGTCTTTGGATACCATAGCCTTGGGTGATTTTAATATTCCGTCACTTGACGTTCCGAATGATGAGCGAGCCACTACTCTTTCCAATTTTCTTGGTTATAATGACTTTCTGCAATTAAATAATGTAATGAATATCATTGATAGAACTCTCGATTTGGTACTTGCTTTCTCAAACTTGAGACTTCAAATTACACACTCAGACTTTTCATTGGTGCGAGAATGTAATTACCGGTGCCTGCACATTTGATAGCTCGAGATACCGCATCTGCCTGACTTGTACGAGTCACTGTTGAATATCGACTGGAAGCTCACGTATCTAAATCTGAGCGCAAATATGCAAGGTCGAAATATCCTGTATGGTATTCAATTGACCTAATAAGAATGCTTAGATTTAAAAAACACCACCATAAATTGTATAGAAAAACTCATTGCAGATATCATCGCACAAGTTTCAGTCGACTTCGTCGGGATTGTAAGTCACGTATACGACAGTATCATCGAGTATATGACAAATCTTTGGAGAGGGACATAAGAAAAGAAGCAAAGAACTTTTGGCGTTTTGTTAACATGACCAGAAAGAATATAAGATCTCCAGGATCTCTCAAGTGGGCCGGTGAATGTGTGTCCGATTTACCAACAATAGTTAACTTATTTGCCGATCATTTTGAGGCTATGTACTGTCCTGCATCATTTGAACCTACTGGTAACGATCACGCTGTTTATGATACTAATTCTGTCACCTTTGGTATCACAACGGGTCCAGATGGGATTCCTGCATTTTTAGTCAAGGACTGCGCCCCTGCATTCTTACACCCGCTCTTACATATTTTCAACCTAATAATCAAAAACTCTCCAAAGACATGCATATTAAGCAAGATTTGTCCGGTTCACAAGAAGGGAGATAAGCGCTGTGTAGCGAATTATCGGCCAATAGCCATCATCAATAACTTTGCAAAGCTATTTGAACAAATTATGGTATCCAAACTTGAATTCTACACTAAGGTCCATGGCGGTTGTTGATTATTGTAACGTATGTTACAGCGCTGGTTTACACTTCTTTGTAAGAATAACACTTTTCTACTTTTAGTTTAAAGAATTATTTATTTTTGCGGTACAACACGACTCTCTTACAAAAAATCTATTTTATTATGACGCGCTCGTTGTCAACAACAACGAAAACAAAAAAAAAACCTCTTATTACTATGATTCGTGAAAATAGAAAAACTAATTTAAATACAAATAAAAAAAGACAAAATGTTTATAAAAAAGGTACAAATTACAACATGCCCCCCGCCTTGAAAGGACTGCCTTTCAAAAGAAAAATTAATAAGCGTATGGAGAGGGGGAGCACTAAAGAAAACTTATTTTAACAAATTATTTGATTGTCTATATCTAACCTTAGGTAACAATAACAAAAAGAATGTAAATAATATAAAAATTACTACTAATTTATCATTGGAAGCGGGCAAAGTTTATTGGTTGGTCGCTTGATAATCCCGTTAGTGGTGCGTACGGTAGCGACTCTTGCGATACCATCGGATCCAGGGTGTAAAGCGATAAGACGACCATATAACCACTTCAATGTTGGTAAGTTGTCATCCTTTACCACAACCAATTCATCAATTTTAAGATTCTCTGTTTTAGTTGACCACTTGGAACGGCGTTGGAGTTCCGAAATGTATTCCTTTGACCAACGCTTCCAAAAGTCTTGTTGAATTCGCTGCGTATATTGGTAGTGGGACAGCCGATTTAACTTGACGTGATCCAGGCTTGGATCTGGTGGGGCCGTAAGCGTTCTCCCAATTAAGAAATACGCAGGAGTTAAAGATGTTAAATCATTGGGATCAGTGGACAAGGGTGACAAAGGGCGGGAATTCAGGATTGCTTCAATTTGAATCAATAGCGTATAGAATTGTTCAAAGGTAAGTATTGCATTGCCAACGACGCGCTTTAAATGATATTTTGTTGCTTTAACGCCTGCCTCCCATAAACCGCCGAAATGAGGCGAATTAGGGGGAATGAATGACCAATTAATCGACTCATTCTCAATCATACCGGTTAATTGATTGGAACAACCCTGGAGGAACGTTCCTAACTCGTTGTGTTCGCGATTCGCGCCTACGAAATTGGTACCGTTATCTGAAAAAACTTGAGACGGCTTTCCACGACGACTAACAAAGCGCCGCAGTGCTGCAATAAAACATTCAGCAGTCAAATCCGACACCAATTCAAGGTGTACAGCACGTGTTATAAACCATACAAATAGACAAATATAGCATTTTGAAGTTTTAGAACCGCGGCCTTTCCGATCTTTCAAAAGGAACGGGCTAGCGTAATCGACGCCAGTGGTACTAAACGGAGGTGCTGGAGTAACACGTTGCGATGGCAAATCGCCCATAATAGGCTGCGACACTCGCGGTTTGACTCGAAAACAATGCATGCAATTAAAGAGTACCCTTTTGGCAAGATTTCTGCCCCCAATCGGCCAATACCGATCCCTTATTGAAGCTAGCAAATGTTGCGGACCTGCATGAAGAAGTTGTACGTGTTCGTGTTCGAAGATCAACCGCGTTAACACGTGTTTACTATGAAGTAGCATCGCGTGCTTTTTATCAACGTTATAAGACGAATTGCGTAATCGACCGCCTACGCGCATAATACCAGTGTGATCAAGAAATACGCTTAATTTAGTTAGTTCGTTTTTCTGCGGCAAACTGCCCTCACTACTTAAATGATTGATTTCATCCTGAAATGAGTCTCGTTGACTACATTTGATTAGGTAAATTTGCGCTTCATTCAACTCCGAACATTTTAAACAACCCGTTCGTTTATCAGATTTATTTGAACAATTATTAATGAACCGCAGACAATATGCTATTACACGTTGTAGCCGAAGTAGGGTCGAAAAACGCGTGAACGGAATAACGCATTCTTCAATTATAGTAGCTTTTAGAACGTTAACCTTTATTTCCGGTAAACTTTCAGAACGAAACGTTCTAAGTGGCCATAACGACTCATCTTGCTTTAACCATACAGGACCACACCAATATATTGTTAAATCCGCGAGGGCTCCCGAGTCTATGCCGCGTGAAACAGGGTCCGCGGGGTTGTGTTCGGTTGAAACGTACCGCCAATCAGATGTTCTCGATAAGTCAAGAATTCGCGCAATACGATTTCCCACGAATGTATGTAATTTACTAGGATCAGTTCGTAGCCATCCTATCAGAACACTAGAGTCCGTCCAGTACACTACTCTTTTTATTTCAAGATTTAAAGCTGTTCTAACTTTATTAACAAGATCGGTAAGTAACACTGCACCAAGCAGTTCTAATCGCGGAACTGTAGTAGGTTTTATTGGAGCCACTCTGGATTTTGTGCATACTAATTGAACCGAACAATTATTATAATAAGTAGTAGCTCGTAAGTAAACACAAGCTCCGTATGCTTTAATTGATGCGTCTGAAAATCCATGTAGTTCAAATTCATTCGCATTTTTTAACGAAATATGACGTGGAATTTCAATGGAATTTAATAGAACTAACATGTCACGAAATTCACACCAACGTGTGTAAATTTTATTTGGAAGTGCAGCATCCCAATCCAATCCCTCCTGCCAAATATTTTGAAGGATAATTTTGGCCTTTATGATAACAGGACTCAATAACCTTAACGGATCGAAGATTTGGGCTATCTCAGAAAGAATAGATCGTTTGGTAACCCGTGCCATAGTTGTGTTTTTGCTAATGTTAAATTTAAAGACATCTTTCTGAGGATCCCACATCAGACCTAGCGTACGCGTATTTTCTCTACGTCCCATGTCTATTATATCTTCGGCTCTACTATCTGATACACAACGTAATATTGCGGGATTGTTAGAAACCCATTTATGTAGCTTGAAACCGCCCGCATTCAAAGTTAGTGATACTCCGTCAATAATACGCGTAAGTTCCTCAACTGAATCCGCTCCCGTAAGAAGGTCGTCTACGTAAAAATGATTCTTAATAACGTTAGCAATCACTGGATCGGAGCTTTCTAAACCTAACTGCTTTAAACAGCGAGTCGCTAGGTAACTTGCTGATGCTGTACCGTAGGTAATAGTGGTTAACTCGTAAACCTCTATTGGAAGATTCTCGGAATCGCGCCATAGAATACGCTGGAACCTTAATTGTTCCGTGTTAACGAGGCATGCACGATACATTTTTTGAATATCTGATACTACAACTATGCTATATTGTCTGTACCGGACTAGAGCGCTAAATAGATCTGGTTGGATAGTAGGACCCACAACCTGCAGATCATTAAAAGAATAACCGGTGGATGTAGGGCACGACGCGTCAAACACTACTCGTAACTTTGTGGTTGCGCTTTTTTCGTTTATAACACCATGGTGGGGTATATAGTAATTATTTTTATCTGATTCCTGCGGTGATACTATCCTACGCATATGTCCTAATTCGGAGTATTCTCGCATGAATTCGCGATATTTATTACCGAATTCTGGTAATCGCTTGAATTTACGCTCCATACTTAGTAAGCGTGTTTTGGCATTGTGGTACGACACGCCCAATTGATTAAGTTCTCCATTGATTGGAATTGTAACTATGAATCGGCCGTCATCCGTTCGCGAGGTCGTTTCTTGAAAATGTTTCTCACAGAAAGCGTCACATTTCGATAGCGAAATGGGTACGTTCACCGACTCTACTTCCCAAAAACGCGTGAGTTGTTCGTGAAGTTTTGATGACTGTGCGCTTTGAACTAAATTGCACTGGATAGAAGGCACAGCGCTTGTTTGAACCGGACCCGAAACTATCCACCCGAACCTTGTATTTTGTATGACCGGTCCACCATCTAATTTGATTTGACCTATGCACAACAATTCCCAAAAGTAATCTGCGCCTAGTAATATATCAATACTATTTGGGTTATGAAACTCAGGATCAGCTAAGCGTAGGTGAGCAGGAATCTTTAACGAATTAACATCGATAGCGAACTGAGGCAAATTACTAGTAATTACTGGAAGGACAAGACACGTAACTTGAAGTGAAAAAATAGTACAATGCGAATATATTTTTAGCAAACATGAACTAGAAATTGTAGATTTAGATTGAGTTATTCCCGTAACGCTGATATTTGTTTTTGTTTCAGGGAGATGCAACCTTTCGCGAAGATCTGTCGTTATGAAGCTGCTTTGACTACCTGGATCTAATAATGCACGGAATGTGTGTTTTTTATTTCGCCGATCAAATGCATGTAAAGTGACAGTTGATAATAAAGTTTGTACAGTTGTTAATGAACTAGATGTGAGAGTTTGTAATTGTGTTGTTGGTGATTGTTGCAAATCTGAACGATTATGTGTGATATGCAGAAGGGTGTGGTGTTTAGATTTACATTGTTTACATAGACCCGACCTACATTGATTAATAAAGTGACCCGATCGAAGGCAATTAATACAAAGTTTCAATTTTTTTACTTGCTCTATACGTTTTTGTATGTTAAGTTGAAGAAATTCAGGGCAATGTTGAAGATTATGTTCGGCCTTGCACAAAACACATTTTATTGCATCTATCTGCTTTGAAACTACAAATGATCTAGCTCTAGTAGCTGATTGAGGTTTAACTAACGATTTAGACGGCGCTTTATCTCCAACTGATTCTAATAAATCAGCTCTACCTTTTAAGCAATCCAATAAGTGATCTAATGTGGGTTTATCAATCTGTTTTTTTTGATGCTCCCATTCACGGTTTGATTCAAAATCCAATTTAGTGGAAACTAAATATATAATTAATGTGTCCCACTTATCGGTGGGTTCCTTTAATGTGTTTAATGCACGTAAATGTTTGCGAATGTTATCAATTAAAGTGCGTATTACATTCGAGTTGACGGAAGTAATTCTTTCAATATTAAAAAGTGCCTTAATGTGATTTTGCACTAATATACGAGGGTTGTTATATCGACTGCAAACTAAATCCCACGCAACTTCGTAGTTTGTATTGGTAATTTCTAAACACGCAATTACTTGTCGAGCTTCACCCGTTAAGGCTGATAACAAATAATGGAATTTTTGAACGTCATTTACGGTGTGATTATTATGAATCAATGACTCGAAAATATCGTGAAATTCCAGCCATGATTCGCTATTTCCATTAAATTTAGGTAAATCAATTACCGGTAACTTTACGCATTGCTCCGGAGCAGGACTAACAATGAGGGAAGAATTGCGGGAATTTTTGCTATTTGTAAGTATACGTTTGGCTTCCGCAGTGCTTGCGTAAAAAGCTGTCTCAAAATTCTCTCGTTCTAACGCTTGCACCTCCCCATCGGCGCTTACTAAATCAATCTTCTCCTGAATACTTTCAAAATCACTAATTAAATTAAGAGCACGATCGTACCGTTGTTCCAACTCAAAAACCCACGTCTGATCGAGACTATCCCTATCATCTAATTTCGATTTACTAATGAATTTTGAAAAATTAGTTAGCTTGCCTTTGACAATGCCACGTTTTTTTATTAAAGTTTCTATTTCCGACATAATAATACGTAAAATAAATGCAACGCAGTTGATTCAAATTAAAGCAAGGGAAAAGGAAATGGAAAAAAGGATATATGCTTACGACACGCTCAAACTTAAAGGGGGATGCTTCCGGCCCGTGGATAACGTGTCCCGACGAAAGTTCTTCCGAATTTCCTTTGAATTCCAAGCTCACCAAATTTTCACTGTTTGTGTTGCTTGGCAACCACGAACGTTCTTCTCAAAAACGACGATAATTAATTTAATCCGGCTCGAAGGACCATGTTGATTATTGTAACGTATGTTACAGCGCTGGTTTACACTTCTTTGTAAGAATAACACTTTTCTACTTTTAGTTTAAAGAATTATTTATTTTTGCGGTACAACACGACTCTCTTACAAAAAATATATTTTATTATGACGCGCTCGTTGTCAACAACAACGAAAACAAAAAAAAAACCTCTTATTACTATGATTCGTGAAAATAGAAAAACTAATTTAAATACAAATAAAAAAAGACAAAAATGTTTATAAAAAAGGTACAAATTACAACAGCGGTCATTATTTGTATCTATAGACCCCCATCCGGCTGTTTTGTGAGCTTTAACCCTTAGTCCCGCGCGTATGGCGTACCGAGTACGCCAGCCGAAATATATTCGGCGGGGATGGCCCACTGTTTGTTTAGGACTGTTGGTCGTCACAGTACCCTTGCAGTTGACGTGGTAGTACCTGATGGTTATTCTTACGAGTTAATTTTACAAGTATTTTTTGAATTCTTTTAGAAGAAAACTCTAGAAATCAATATACTCGTACGCGGCATAATGTCAAAGTAAGTTATTTTCTTTTCAGCACCTATGTATTACGAATATTTTTATTCTTTCGTTTCATTTATTATAAAAGAGCTCTCACCGCTGCTGATATTCGCAAAATTTTTTAAGACGAGCCGAAAGAAGAGTATCTTGAAGAAACAGATTCAGAGCGTGATGAAGAAAATATCGAGACCAGTGTACACGACTCCGAGTCAGAGCAGGAGGCAGATTCTGAAGATGAGAATGACGATGCACAACCTTTCACCGGGGAAAATGGAATGAACTGGGCAAAAAAACCGAGATTAGTATAGATAAAACCGTCTTTGACTTCTTATTCGAAAAATTACTGAAATGGATGCATTTCTAAAAATCATCGACATAGAAATTATTGATGAAATTGTTGTGAACACAAATCTGTTCATCCAAAAAAAAATTGGTGATAGCTCTTTTTCTCGGGAAAGGGATTTAAAACTCACCAACAGGTCAGAAATTTTGTGCTTTCTTGGCCTTTTACTGGCCAAGACTGACTGGCCAAGTCTGACTGGCATGCAGATTGCTCGCGCTGCCATGAGCGAAAGACGATTTTTGTATTTGCTTACATATCTCTGGTTTGACGACAAAAGCGATAGGCATCAGAGAAAGTTAGTTGACAAGTTGGCAGCTATTAGAAACGTATATGCAAAGGTTGTAAAAAACTGCCAAGACGCTTATATCCCGGGCGAGTATCTTACGATTGATGAAAGGTTGGAGCCATACAGAGGACGGTGTAGCTTCGTACAATACATTCCGAACAAACCGGCAAAGTATGGACTGAAGATGTTTGCTCTGGCGGATGCTGAAACATTTTATGTATGGAACTTTGAATTGTACTGCGGCAGGCAACCTGACGGGCCATATAAAACAGAAAATGATGGTGCAAGCATAGTTTTTCGTTTGCTAAATCAGTTACCCGGAAACAACAGAAATCTCAAGTGTGACAAACAGCAGTTATGGTTTAGTGACACAATTGCTTGAAAAAAATATAACATTTTTATGGACTATAAAAAAAAAAACAAACGCGAACTTCCAGCAGAATTCTTGCCTTCTAAGCAAAAAGAACGTGGACATACAGTTTTCGGGATTCAAAAAGATATAACAATCACATCGTTCACACCGAAGAAAAATAAATCTGTATTGCTCATTTCATCGATGCACTACTATGACGATATCGACCCCGAGACGAAGAAACAGCAAATGATCAAATGTGTCAAAACTATACAGTAACTAGAAAAACCAGGAAGTGGACTTTATCCTGTTTTTTTTTCAACAATAAACATGGCAGGAATAAATGCCCAAATTTTGTACAGTTTCAGTGACAAAACAAATGCAAAGCTACAATTTAGAAAAGACTTTTTAAAAAATTTGGCATTGAAGATGATGAACGGATTTTTGATCGAAAGAAGCCAAATAACTACCCTGCCAATCGACATCAAAGGGACTCTTACAAAACTAGGATATATTTCCCAAAAAAGAAAACACCAAGAACTAACACATACCGACACTCCATCGACATCGCAGCAAACAGAGCCACATTCAAGAAAAATCAAAGGACGATGCCAATTATGTGGTAGGGCTAAAAATAATTACACAACAAAAAAATGTGACGAGTACTATGAATTTATGTGCAAGAAGCATCTGATAATAAAACAAGTTTGCCTCAAATGTAATGATCCAAATAAATCAGATGATTCGTAATAATATTAATTTTTTTTTTAATTATTTTAGAATGTCTATTTTTTATTTTATATTTTCTTATGAATAAGTAAGTTAATGTATTTGTTCTATTTAATACCTCTTTTTCAGTAATATAAGTGTTTCTCTTCTAGTTTTTTCTTGTTTTTTTTTGTGTCTTAGATATTTCTATTCTTTGGTATAATATTATAATGTTCATTTTTTTTCATATCTAACGGCGTCTATATCCCTAAAACTATTATATGAGCTATTTTAATTAAATAGTAATTAAATATTTAATTAAACAATACACCACTATTTTTTTTAAGAAGCCTTATACTTTTAAAAAAATAGAATACCAGTAGTGGAATAAAGTACGCCGACGCGCGGGTTTGATTTTTCAAACTTAACGCGCGGAACTAAGGGTTAAAGATATTATTGACCGTGTTCTGGCTAGTTTGGCCGACTGCAGGAATGTTATGGTCATGGGTGATTTTAATGTGAAATTTGGCACGTGCGATATTAGGGCTATCGAACTATGTAATATCTTTTCCGCTTTTGTTTTTTCTCCGATAATTTCACAGCCAACTCGGGGAAAAAATTGTCTTGACAATATTTTTTGTTAAATTAGAACAAGACGTAATTGGGTCTGGAGTCATCATAAACAATATCTCTGACCATCACGGCCAATTCGTGTCAGCAGTATTTCAGTCAAACACTCCGGTCAGATATAGTACTAGCAGTGATAGGCCAATCAGTCTTGAAGGCAATATTGGTTTTTTGAACTCTTTCAACAGTACTCCTGGGAACGCTTATCTGATGGCAGTCTTAGCGCGAATGCTAAATTTAATTACTTTTTGATAGATTTTTATCTACATTTCATACAGCATATTCCATAGTAAGAAGACGGGTTAAAGACAGTGATGGAGGAATAAAGTGGTTTGACAGCACATTGCGTCAGCTAAGAGAAAACTATGACCTGGCTTCAAATCTTTTTAACCGTTTTAAATCAGATAATTTTAGAGAAATGAAAGATAAGGCCAGATTGTCATATCGTACACGGTTAGCTGAAGCTAAACTCTAAGACTGCCTCTCTGGGCATCTTCCTATTACCAGGGGAGTCCCTCAGATCTCAATTTTGGGACCCCTTTTGTTTATTCTCTTTTTTAATGATTTTCCAAGGAGATGAAATTTAGGCGAGGATGTGAAATGTTTGTTATATGCGGATGACGCAACGTTGCTAGTGAGTGGTGATGAGTATGAGGAAGTGCTGTCCTCTTCGAACGGGTTGCTGATGGTAGCAAATGAGTTGTGTGTTGCCAATTAACTTTGCTTAAATAATGAAAAGACAGTCCAATTACTGTTCAGTCTTAGACACCATCATCTAAAGGAACTTTCCTCTACTAAATTTCTGGGGTTAACACTGAGTTCTCCGGATTTAAACTTTGTGGCTCACACGACGGAGATAGGGAAAAAGATAGCCCGAAACATTTTCTTATTGCGCAGATTGGTTGGTTCGGTGTCTGCTGAGGTAGCCAGAACTGCCTATTTCGCATTGATTCAATCAATTATAAGTTATTGTATAATTGCTTGGGAGAAAGCACAGCTAGCTCCCACATATTTGGTCTACAGCGCAGGGCTTTGAGAGTCATTTTAAAGCTGAGCTATAGAGATGATTGCAGTCACGTCTTCAGATAGCTGAAAGTTTTGACAGTACCATCTGTGTTTATTTTGGAATGTCTTTTATACATTTACAATAACAGAAACAAATACTGCACGCATGCTGACCTGCACAATTATGAGACGCGAAATTGCGGAAATATTTATGTTGACCTTTGTCGACTGAGTGGAACGCAAAAAAGATATAGATATACTGCTCAGGTCATATAATCACAATAAAGATTATTCTTCTTATTCTATTCTAAGGCACGAATGTCGGAATGTCAACATGGTTTCCACAAAGGTAAATCTGCTACCACTAACCTATTAAGTTATGCTCAATATGTATCTGCTATAAAGCAATAAAGAAATAAAAAGGAACACTGCTATATTAACAATAAAAATGGTAGACTATTAACAGATGCTAATGATATTATAGCAAGGTGGAAGGAATACTACGAGAATAAAACAGATTTAAGAAATGAAGACAGAAGCTACAACGTAGAAATGACACCGAAAACTGAGAATCAAACAACAATGCAAGAGCTGGAAAAGGTGATACAAAAAATTAAATTGGGAAAGTCTGCTGGGTGTGACAACATCACTCCTGAAATGATAAAATATATTGGTGTAAACGCTAAACAATATCCATTACAAATCTACAACGCGGCATGGACTTCTAAAATGATTCCGGAGGAATGGGAAAATGTTCTCATACTGCCCATCCACAAAAAAGGTAGCACTGCACATTGTGAAAACTATAGGGGTATATCTGTGCTTTGCGTGGCGGTCAAAATTTATAGAAAAATACTGGAGGCTAGACTAAGATCCGAAATTGAACACAAACTGCAGAGCGAGCAAAGCGGATTTAGACCGGGACACAGTACGCAAGATCACCTCTTCCCTCTGCATCAAATAATTGAAAATAGGCTATGTAAAAACAAAGTAATATACCTTGCGTTTATAGACACCGAGAAGGCTTTCGATACCATCAACAGAGAAGCGATATGGCAGTCGCTAGAGGGAAAGCAAGTAAGCAGGGATTTAATTGATGCCATTAAGGGACTATATAAAAGAACAAGTAGCCAAATACGTACACATAATCTATTATCGGAAAAAAACTGCAGGGAAGTAATCTGAGTCTATTTGTGAGTGCAATCGACGAGGTGGTTCGAAAATGGTAAGAACGTCTTTAAAAAATACTATGTAGGGTACCATAATCTTGTGCTAATAAATATTGAGATATGCATATTCGCGGACGACGTAGTGCTGATCGCAGACAGCGAAGAGAAGCTACAGTTCAATCTGAAAATTTGGAACGAGATTGCACGTCAAGCAGGATTGCAAATTAATATGGGCAAAACGGAGGTACTGATGATCGCGCCTACAGATGACACTACCCGGGATATGGATGTCCACATAAGCGAACAAAAATTAAAGCAAGTTGCTCAATATAGGTACCTTGATACCATTATAAATTACACAGGAAACAATGATGAAATAAGCAACAGAATCACATTAGCTAACAGATTGTATTATGCTCTAAACAACAACAGGTTTTTACACAGCAAATTTATATCTAAAGAAACGAAACTGAGTGTATACAAGTCAACATATCTTCCGATGGTTGGTAGGGTATGGTAGGTGTGGTAGCGAAAATTGGATACTCTCTGAATCCCAAAAACACAGAATCGAAGCAGTTCAGATGAAGTACTTAAGAAGCGTCGCAAAAGTCAAAAGAACCGAAAGAATACGGAACTCCATTATTAGAGCCAACTTGAACGTACAGCCTTGTTATCCATCTCTAACCGTATAAGGTCATATTTAGTAGCAGGGATGATTGGGCGAAAGGAGGGCCTCAACTAAAAAGAGGAGCCCTAGCCTGGTACACCGATGCTTCAAAGACAGTAAGATCTGGAGTAGGCATGGGCATCAGTGGACCAAACAGCCACATCAAATTGCCCCTCAGCTCGGACTTAACAATTTTCCAAGCAGAAGTTCTTGCTATAAACTTCTGCACCGCTTTGAACCTACAGAAGGGACAAAAAGGTGCATCCATAAACATTTTCACAGACAGTCGGGCCGCCTTAAAGGCAATTCAGGCCTACACGTGTGGCTCCGCACTGATCAGAGAGTGCACCAACAACCTGAAAGAACTCGCTAGGGGCAATGATGTTACCTTATGGTGGGTTCCAGGTCACAGCAACATTGAGGGCAATGAGAAGGCCGACAAGCTGGCCAAAGAGGCAGCAAACACGCCCTTCATTGGACCCCAACCTGGATGTGGACTACAAAAAAGCCACCTAAAACAAATAATCAATAACTGGGAGGCCTCAAAGATAGCCTTACGCTGGAAAGAACTTCCAGGTCACAGACAAGCGAAGAGTATGATAACTCCGTCGCAAAACAAAACCAAAGAGGTTTTATGCCTCAGCAAAGGGGATCTAAGAACGCTCTCAGGCTACCTAACCGGCCATGTGCCCCTAAAATACCACCTCTTCCACATTGGACAAGCTGAGGATCAAACTTGTCGACTATGCAACGACGAGTCAGAAACTGCTGAACATATACTGTGCAATTGCGTCGCCAGAGGACGTCTAAGGCACAACGTCTTCGGTAAAACTACCCTGTTACCTACCGACATAAAGGTTCAAGACCTTAGGACAATACTAAGGTTCATTAAGGACCTACATTTGCCCTAAACCATTGGAGGGCTAAAGTTACAATAGATCTTATAGGTCGCGGTAACGAGAGGGGCCGCCCCCCTCAGCCCGGCAGCAATAATAATAATAATAATCCATCTCTAAAGTGAGGGGCCTTGACTTTTTGCACGGATAGTAGTGGCGTAGCTCAGGGTTCCATTCTGGGCCCTCTACTATTTAATGTGTTTGTAAACGATTTGTCTGCGTGCTTCACTACAGGTGCATTTTTTTACGCAGATGACCTCAAACTATTTACCACTATTGGTAGTGAACGAGACTGTTTATCACTTTAGTTAGACCTGGATAGGCTTTCTTTATGGTGTACTGACAACAGAATGATCCTAAATACATCCCAGTGTCAGATGATGACATACAGCCAGAAAAGGAACGTTGTGTACTTTAAATATAGGATTGGGACGGATCATCTATTGCGTATTTCTACTGTGAAGGACCTTGGAATATGGTTTGATGCATCTTTGACTTTTACCGAACATATTAACAAAGTGTCGGCTAGTGCCCTTAAAACATTAGGCTTTGTTACTAGAAATAGCTTAGAGTTTGCACACATCAAAACAGTACTTTCTCTTTACTTTACGCTTGTACGAAGCAAACTTGAATACTGCTGTAACGTTTGGTCGCCGACTTTTTTGACACACATCGCCATCATAGAAAAAGTACAACGCAAGTTCATTAGATTCATACATTTTCTGGAGTTTGGTTATCCGCCTCGCGTTGAATTGAACTATCCGGCCCTTTTACATCATTACAAAGAATCTCCTTAGCTTTGTAGATAGAAGGAAGAATATATCTGCTAAGTTTGTGCGCGATGTGATGTCGGGTGTAGTGAATGCGTCAAATATTCTGTTCCAGTTGAACATAAGAGTGCTGCGGTTAAGTGCTCGCGTTTTTTGATGTGTTTACGCCAAGTCATGCTAATACTAACATAAGTTTTTATTTCCCCATTAATGAATTAATGCGAGCGGCTAATACAACCGAGCCTTTATTATTTTTCAATATGTAATTTTCTGTTTTGTTACATTGGTACAGTGGTTCTGCTGTTGTACTGCTCTTTCTGATGGCTTATATGTGTCTATTACTTTAATTTTTCTGCGTGCATTTAATTTTCAAAACTTTAGGTTTACCTAATATTATCCCACTTTGAGATTATTAAACGGCAAAATTGAATCCTTCGCTCCAGATCGCTATGTATAAGATGGCGGTTGGCGTGTAGTTGCTTTTGGAGAGCTCTTGCATTTAAGTGAATTAACTGTGAACAGTGTATTTGTTTTGAGTGCTATCGGCGAAATTATCATTCAGATTATCGCGTTGATCACGATGCCTGTGTTTGAGAAGAATCAAGTCAAAGAAATTAAAGCAATCTTTAAACAAACATTACAAGAGTGCTTCATGGATTCCGAATTTCCATAACAGATATGGCAAAAAGTGGCCGCGCGAGTCGAGACCGGCTTTACAAAAGTTCTCGAGACCCAACAACAACAAATCGACGACTGAATATGTAAAAACTCGAATCTACAAAAAGAACTTGATCGATTAGAACAATACGGTCGTCGATCGAATATTCGAATTTTTGGAATCCCGGAGTCAAAAAACAAAGATGTCTCCGCTAAGGTTATGGAAATTTTTAATGCGAAACTACAATTAGATCTACCGAGTAATGCCATTGAAATTGCCCATCGAGTTGGTAAACACGGGGGATCCTCCAGGGGAATCATAGTGAAATTTTCGCGAATTGACTTCAAGCACGCAGTTTTCAACTATAAGAAAAAATTGAAAAATACCAAGATTGTCATCACCGAGGATCTGACCGCGTCACGGTATGGCCTACTTAAGAAGACCAAAGAAAAACTCGCTGGTAAACGTATTTGGACATTCCAAGGTATAATATATTACTGGGATGGGAATGGTAGGGTTAAAGTGGAGAATTTGGAAAGGCTACAAATGATAGAAGCAGCGGAAAATCGTGCTAAACCAGATTATGTACCGATAATAGAGGTAGATGCTGTAACTGACTCACCAGTTACGATCGGTAGCAAGATTGTGACGCGTGGTAGGGCAAAATAAACATTTTTTTGGTTCTTTTCTTTTTCGCATTTTCTTTTAAAACATATACACATAGTTAACTTTTTCTTAACAAGAAGTTTATTTAGTATAGATCTATGTAAATTTTCATTTGTCGTCTTTTTTTTTTTTTTTTTACAACTTACTATATTTCCATTTTCTCTTAATGTTTAATTAAAGGTGATTACTTAACATCGGTTTGAGGATTTTTTTTTTGTTTTCCTCTTTTTTTCCTTTTTTGTTTTGTTGCGAATGCACTTTTCACAACTTATTTTGTCACGTATTTATTGTTGAATTAAGGAGCTCTCACACGTCTCCGCCATATTTGTAAGACTTGAACTCTTGAACTGTTTATGTTTATTTATTTGCTTACTATTTTGAATCATAATCAAATATTATAATTTTTTTTTCAATATAGTGTATACTCAGCGGACGTCTGTTCGTGGTAGGCCTTGTATAAAGGTTCTCCTTCTGTCATTTAAATATTAGATCGCTGTTGCCGTCTCTGGGAGAGTTCTCTGACTTGATGCAGCAATTAGAATTCGAAGTAATTTGTCTTACTGAAACTTGGTTAAGTGAAGAGGTGTCCACTGACGATATTGGTTTAGGCGACTATCTGCTGCTCAGAAGAGATAGGGGAGCCAGGGGTGGGGGTGTGGCAATGTATATCGACAAAAATATTAGATTTACTGTATTGGATACACCAAGAAACAGTATTGGAACTACTACTATACTATATTACACCAAGTATTGGAACAGTTGTGGATTTCGTTTAATCTTGGCGACAAGATGCTAGCCTTAGGGGTTGTCTATCGCCCCCCTAAGTTGAATGTGCGAGTATTTTTAGATCAATTAGAAACCACTTTATCTACTATCGCTCCGGGTGTCGATACCATCTTATTGACTGGTGACTTCAATATTGATTTCTTACAGTTGAACTCTTTTGCTCTAACAGCTTTGATTGACACATTACAGCCCTTCGATTTGTTTCAAATAATAAACCAACCAACCAGAATAACGAATTACAGTGAAACGTTGATAGATGTTATTTTTTGCTCTGATAAGAGTTTACTTGATTCTAGTGGGGTGTATAAGACACACAATATTTCGGATCATGATTTGGTATATTGTCATATTAAAGCGAGTGAAAGGCGAAAGAATGCTCCCATGGCTAGGGTTAGATCTTTTAAATATTTTGAATATGACTCATTCCTTAGTGATTTATATCGTCTTCCCCTGTTTAATATCTTTGATTTTGAAGACGTTGACTTGAAGGCCTCGTTTTTGACCGATTGTATTTTGTCGGTTATTAATTGTCATGCTCCGGCGGTTAAAGCTATAAAATTTCATAAGTCACCAGCCCCCTGGATAACGGACAATATCAGGCTGATGATGAGGTTGCGGGACGATGCGCTTACCAGGTTCCGTCATAATAGAGCACCATCTAAATGGGATTACTACAAAACCCTGCGAAATTTGGTAACGGATTCCCTTGCTAGAGAACGTAGGGCCTATCTTGACTTGCAGTTGAGGACCTCTGGTGATGATTGGTCCGCGTTGCGCCAGGCCGGGTTGTTCAAAAGGTCTCGTACACAGTTACCTTTGCACCTGGGTTCTCCAAATGATATCAATAATTTTTTTTAACCAGTTTCTCTGGTGATAATCGTTCTGTCGATACTCTTCTTTGTTATTATTATAGCAATAAGAAAACGAGCTCAACTTTTAGTTTCCATCCGGTTGATGACTTTCAGGTCGAAGCGGCGGTGGGCTCGATCAGGAGTAAGGCATCTGGTTATGATGACCTTAATATCAAGTGCATCCTACTTTGTTGCCCTCACATTATTCCTTACATTCGAGAAGTGATTAATGCTTGTATTGCTAGTGAGGTGGTCCCTTTAATCTGGAAAAAAGCTCTCATCAAGCCAATCCCAAAAATTAGCAAACCAGTAGCTTTGTCTGATCTAAGACCTATAAGTATTCTGCCGGTATTATCTAAGGTCCTAGAAGTGATCCTCTACAAACAAATTGATGATTTTGTTAATTCAAACAATCTTCTACCGATACATCAATCTGGTTTTAGGAAAAATCATAGTTGTGTAACTGCTTTAATGCATATTGTGGATGACATCATCAGGGAAACTGATAGGGGCAATGTTACCGTCTTGTGCCTGCTGGACTACTCTAAAGCTTTTGACACCGTCGACCACCAAACTTTGATTGCCGTGCTTAATTATTTAGGTTTTAATGAACCCGCTAGAAACTTAATACGTAATTTTTTGACCGATAGACTGCAGGCGGTGGCATTGGGTCATGACACTTCTGAGTTTAGTAATGTTACATCCGGTGTACCTCAGGGTTCTATACTGTCTCCAGTGCTATACTCCCTATATACCTCTGCCTTCGCTGATGAGTTGAATTACTGTAAGACCCATTTCTATGCGGACGATACGCAGGTATACTATTCTTTTCCGGTAAGGCAGTTGAATCAAGCCTGTATATATATAAATAAAGATTTGGAAACTTTGAATCGGGTGTCCTGTGATCATAATCTTAAATTAAACAGCGCAAAGTCATCTATTGTTTTGTTTGGTCCTAAAAATCAAGGGAATTAGCCACAAGAAATATACGTATCTCAATTAACAATGAAATATTAAATGTGCAGAATTCTGTGCAAGAATCTAGGCGTGATATTGGACTAAAACTTAACTTTTAATGAACATGTGAATAACTGTATTAGGAAAGCTTACGGTAGCCTGCGAATTATATATTCGAATCGAAGATATTTAAACGGTATTACCAGAAAGAGGTTATGTGACTCATTGGTTCTGTCATTGTTTAATTATGGCGATGCTTTGTACGCTCCGTTTCTTTCATACATTTTAAAAAACAAAATTCAAAAAGTTCAGAATTCTTGTATTAGATTAATCTTAGGGCTACGTAGACGGGATCACGTCAGTCACAGGTTGACCGAACTAAACTGGCTCAATATGGAGAAAAGACGCATGTTACATTCGATTTGCCTTTTTCATAAAATCCTTCTTTTCATGAAACCTCCTTATCTTTTCAGCAAAATTAGTTTTCGGGGGGACGTACATTCAGTCAATATTAGGTTTAAGGGTAGATTGTCTCCTCCAGTTTTCCATAACTGCCTTTTTAAAAAGTGTTTTTCCTACCAAATTGTCAGAACAATGAATGATCCCCGATTCGAGTGGGCGAGATGTGCGTCTCCGATTAAGTTTAGGAAAGTGGTGCGAGAACTCCTGGGGACGCTACAGTGATTTTCTCTTATTTTCCATTGATTTTATTAATCATCTATTATTGAGGGGAAATACTTGGCCTGTGCGGACATTATGTTAGCTGTGTAACATTGTTTTTTTTTTCTTTTGTTTTTTCTTTGTTGATTTTTTTTTTATGGATTTATCATTTCTCTAGACATGAGTTCAGGTTTCTTTAATAATTATTATTATAGCAAGGTGGAAGAACAGCACAGCTGAACCAAGCTATACGATTGCTCTAGATTTAAGATGTCTTAAGTTTATTATAATTATCTTTTTTTTTTATGTATGTATATATTATTTTCTTGTAGAGCAATAAATTATTATTATTATTATCGCCTTCTTATCGATCGTCATTCGATCATTCGTATGGATGGTTGCCCATTTGTCGAAGAGTTGACCATACCTTCCATTGTGATATTCCCAGATTAGTGGCTACACTCTTGAACTCGATGTTGGTGCTTCTTCGAATGCATCCAAAACTTCATCTTCTGCATTAAGACGACTGGTCCTATTCGTTCGGATTTTTTTAAATTACCAGTTTCAGCTAAACACCGATAAATAGCGGCAAATACTTTAACATGGTCCGTCTATTTAGATACCGTTCTTGGTACAGCATATTCAACATTTGTAAACGATGATATTTTACACAAAAATTAAATTGAAATAAAAACAAACAATGATATTAACTAAAACACTGTCAAAATTCCATCGCTTACTAATAAACGACGAAATGTCCTGCTACCACTGGCTAAATGTAAAACATTTGTATAATTGATGAATTATAATTATTAACGAATTGAATTTCATTTATTGTAGGTATTCATGAATTAACGTATTTTAGTTCCTATAAGTGAAAATGAATAGTAGGCGTTATCGATTTTGAATTTTTTTAACTTTGGGTAAGTTGTCATTACTATACACATGCCTATCTTTACTGTATTTATTACATGAAACTTAAAATCATAATTAAGACATGAAATGAAAGAATAACTTATACAGTTCTGTTTGTAGGTATGCGCATGCGCTAGAAGGCCAGTGATCATCATGAAAAACCTATTACTTAGTACTCCACCATTCACAGGAATTAGTGTCTCTTTTAGGTATTGGACACTGCAGATAATAATCAACTTCAACCCCAACAGGACCTTTTTCATTGAATACAACTATATTTATATCCGGTTTGTCATTAGCAACCTCATTGCAACAATACCAATACGATATATAAAATCTCTTGTTGCAGTTTCATCTGGTTTTCTTCTCATCATCACATTCATTACTAACAGAACTGTCGCTGTTATCACTTTCGATTATTAATTAAAGTATTCTCTTTTTAATGCAAAAAGCTGTTTTGAAAAATCATTTTCAGTTCTTGAGAAATAAATTTTTGAAATGATCGACAATTTCTTCGAATTTTGCAATTTTCGCCATTAAGTTTTAAAAATTCGTATTAAATCCAGTTCTTGGAATATGAGTATGAAAATTTCCCAAAGTGTTAATAAAAGTGTCCTCTTTCCAATCAACCAACCCGTTTTGAAAAATAACTTTTACTTTTTGAGAAAACAATATTTGAAGTTTTGATAAAATTTTCGATGTTGCAATTTTCATCGATAATTGTAAAATTCGCTATAAAATTCATTTCTTGAAGGATCCTTGTGGAAATATCACCAATTATTAATTAAAGTATACTTGTAGCGTACACAGCCTACCTTCACATAGAAATTATACCTTTTATCAAATTACCTTAGTATTATAATTTACCTATGTTACCATTTTTGTTTATTTTCGATATAAATATCATTCTAATACAAGCAATCAACCTGACGACACGTCTTTGCGTCTTTGCTTTTTATTTTTAAAAAAGAGTTGAAAATATTATATGAACAACAACTCTTTATTGGTGACCCCGACGTGATTTGAACCTGCAGCAAAAACCAACCCTACAACCCGAACCAACCTGAGTCCAACCCTATAACCCGACCATTACGAACCACATCGTTCCAGACAACAGCAGAGCAACAGCCCAGTTGTCCTAGACCCTTTCCAGTTGCCCCAACCCTTTCGCTGGTACTACTGCGTTTAAAAACTACCTTGCCGCCCCTACTAGCGACCCGTTATATTTTTCCTTTTGGATTAGTGAAGGACGGTTTGTGTAAGACTTTAGTTGTTCTTTCTTAACTAAGAAAATTTAAACGAAAAAAGCAGTGAATTACATTCTATACATATTCTTTATCAATTGTCATATTTGACATCCAACAGTTTTATTTTCATTATTAATTTAATTTTTTACAATGGTAGACGCTACTATCGGTGACAATTTTGACATGGATATTATTACAAAATTTACTTTACCGCCTTTTTGGACTTCAAATCCAGCAGCGTGGTTTACGATTATTGAATCACAATTCGTTTTGTCACGGCTGCAAAACGATAAAACAAAATATCATTTAGTTCTAACTCATCTACCAAACGATGTCATCACATTAATTTNCTCTTTATTGGTGACCCCGACGTGATTTGAACCTGCAGCAAAAACCAACCCTACAACCCGAACCAACCTGAGTCCAACCCTATAACCCGACCATTACGAACCACATCGTTCCAGACAACAGCAGAGCAACAGCCCAGTTGTCCTAGACCCTTTCCAGTTGCCCCAACCCTTTCGCTGGTACTACTGCGTTTAAAAACTACCTTGCCGCCCCTACTAGCGACCCGTTATATTTTTCCTTTTGGATTAGTGAAGGACGGTTTGTGTAAGACTTTAGTTGTTCTTTCTTAACTAAGAAAATTTA
>NW_019280880.1:9210-21600 GCF_000648695.1 Onthophagus taurus
AAATTTTGACATTTTATGATTTATGGTATATCACTAGAAACTGGTGATAGATAAATATGAAATAGGTATGGATTGTTATATCTTGATGCATTAGGAATATTTTTTATTCATAACGTCTTTCTCCATCAGTTTTAGTACTTACATTATAGTTGATTTTATTGAGAAAAATCGTCCAATTTTGACATTTTGTGATTTATGCTATATCACTAGAAACTGGTGATAAATAAATATGAAATAGGTATAGATTGTTATATCTTGAGGCATTAGCAATATTTTTTATTCATAACGTCTTTCTCCATCAGTTTTAGTACTTACGTTATAGTTGATTTTATTGAGAAAAATCGTCCAATGTTAACATTTTGTGATTTATGCTATATCACTAGAAACTGGTGATAGATAAGTAGAAACCGAACTAAAAAGCACCAAAAACGCAGAAAAAGGCACCTAAAAAGGCATTAAATTTTAAGAAAAAAAGCTTTAAAAAGCACATTTTTTTAAAATAAGGCATAAAATAAGCATAAAAACTAATAATGTAATAACCTTTTATTTTCAGTAAATAAACATTTCTGAACAAATTTTTATAAAAACTACTAGCTTTAATTATTAACATTGTCAAAACATGAAATAATTTGAAATTGAGTGTAAAGCACTCCTAATAATACTAGTATTATTTAATTCAAGCTTTTTATGGGGGAGTCTCTTTTTTTGTATCAAATAAAATGATTTCTTTGGGAATTTAGTAGTAACAGTAGTAAAAGTTGAACTATCTAAATTTGCAGGTTGAGACCTGTTCGAATTGCTATAGAGATGTAGGAATGGCAGCATTTGCTTAAAAAGTTCTGCACTTTTAAGCAATTGCTAGCAGCAAGAGTAATTACTGCAATTTTTATTCATTGGTTTTCAAGTATTTGCTTTGATTTTGCAAGAAAAAATTGCAAAATTTTTATTCATTAGGGCCATTAAGCTTGGTAAATCAATTTAGGCATTATTCAATCGTTTTAAGATACTATTTGTTTAGTAAAACCATTGACCCCGTGAATAAACCAGATCTTACCCAATATAGCAGATATTCATTACTGTCAAAGAGAATTCTCTTTGACCTCAAATTATATATATCTCTATACGTTCCAAGATATTCAGCGAGGTTTTCTTCAACTTGTAGTCTTTTCTATTTCTTTATTCCATTTACGACTTGCATTGTGTAAGATCAAAAAATACTTATGGAGATTAAAGTAAAAACTGTCAGTCTTGGGAATGTTAGTCCGATTTCCTTTATATTTCTGCATTAAGGTTATTAATGTAGTAAACAAACCTGACCCTATCGAACAAAGCAGGTAATCCCAACACAATAACCATGAACATTCTTAACATTCCTGCAATGAAGTCACCTTAATAAGCAGATGTGACCTTACCATATCATTCTTTAAGTAAGGATATTGAGTAATTATAACCACAATGTTAAATTTATATAAGCAAATTTTTGCAAAAACCATTACAACTATTAATTGATGATGAGTTCTTTTGATGAATTAATTTTTTGATTCTAAACAAATTTGTTACAAGATCGTTCTTTTTTCTTTTACCTATTTTTTTTTTTTTCGTTCAGTGAATGTATTCTCGCGTGTCCTTTTACTAAAATCAGATAAAACCGTCAACGTGTTTTAAATGACCACGCCTTTATGGCACCCGCCATACATATTATCTTGCATCACGGAGCGTTCACATTCTCATTTACCACATTTCACACCCACACGACGACATTACATTTATTAGTAACAATAAATTTTAAGTTGTTGAATTTTATTAGAATCAATTTTAAACAAAAATCAATACATTAAACAAAAATATCTGCGTGGAGAGCCATCTAGTTATGAATGGAGTTATTTGTATTTTAATGGAGTGTAAAGATAGTCAATTGTTTGTGGGGTTGGTGAGGCTTTTGGAATGGAGATGGCGCAAATTAAGGATAATAAGATTTTTTTTGAAAATAATAAGTTGCAAGTAAAAATTTGGTTTTTAATTAAAATGTTTATTCAATAACTAAATTAATATAAACATTACCGTGTGTGATAAATAATAACTTCGTTGATGGTCTTATAATCTTTATCTTTAATTTTAATCTTACCATTTCTTATCCCAACCCCATCCACCATTATTTCCCCACCTTCCATTTCCCCATCCCCCATTATTTCCCCATCCCCCATTATTTCCCCATCCCCCATTATTTCCCCATCCCCCATTTCCCCATCCTCCATTATTACCCCATCCACCATTATTTCCCCATCCACCACTCCATCCTTTTCCACCCCAATTATTGTTGTTACCCCATCCATTTCCACGTCCATCTCGGTTCCAAACACTCCATCCTTTTCCACCCCAATTTCCATTTCCATTCCAACCCCATTGACCATCGCCTCTATCACCCCTATTTCCACCATTACCCCATCCTCCATTCCATCCTTTTCCCCATCCATTATCACCATTCCTTTCACCGCCCCAACCGCCATCTCTGACTACTTTCACGGGATTCCATGCTTCTGAGTTGGAATTTATGGTTGAGACAGCTTCGTACGATGCAACCACCGCTAAGAGGGTGGAAATTAAAATCTAGAAATAATTAAAATTAAAGGAAATCAAAAAGGAAAAAATTTACTTACCAATTTAAACATATTTATAAAAATGATATGTATGTGTTGGAGTTGCTCAGATACTTCTGATGATTCCAAAGTTGAATTGAATCCATTTTATAGTTAAAATTGGGTACAGGGTTAAATTTGATCTAGTATTGGTAGGGTTTATTTGAATTTTAAATGAAGGTAATTAACTTATTTAGGATTTGGGGTAAGAATGCTCGAGAAACATACATGACCGGCTTCTTTGGATTTAAACATTTTTTAACCCGGTTCGCTCGAAACGTAGGAACTAATTGGACCGCGCCTTACAGTAATTATGTAATTTTCGTATCTATATAGAAAACGCGTTATGGATATTAAGTGTTAATTTGAAGGTTATATATAACGTGCAAATATTATTAATACATTAAAATTTTTATGGAATTATATTAAATCGATCTTAAAGTTTAAAAGTAACTTTTTCAACCCCTATATCCCTAGTAGTTACCTTTTGCCCCCCTCAAACCTAAACTAATAACCGTCCATGAGTCAGCAAGATCGCATCACGACGATCGTCAGCACCAAACGTGTCGTGTTCACGTAACACATACGCATACAGAAACGTGGGCGAACACCTCTTCGAGAGCTTCACACTTCACACCACCGGGTACCATCCAACCAACGAATCCAATGGTAGTAGTGTAAAAGCGTGGGTGATCAGAGAACGTCAACGTCCAGGTGGTCGATGTCAGATGGTTCAAAACGAAAAATAATCATAAAAACGATCATTTCAATATTGATAAAATATGTCAGAAATGAAAATAAAAAAACTAATAATAATCGGAGATTAAGAAAATTGTTGATGTAGAAAAAGAAAAAGATGGTTAAGATGAGGAAGAGTTGAGACCACACCATTTGACAGTGCTAACTGACGTCCAAGTGAAGATACAAGAGAAACACGCTGCGTGGGTATTAGCGGTATGGACGTAGGTTCAAGATAGGGTATAGAAGGAGTTGACGCGTGGTTATGACAGGGAAAAAGGGGGGTCTCGATGTCCACGAAGAAGTATTCGATCTTGATTTGAGGGTGACAGTGTCTCGTGGTTAGGAATTCAAGAAGGGCTAATTGGGTTTTGAGACCAGCTACTGAGATACGCACTTTATTTTTTGTATTAACTTTAAAAAATTAAAGTTATATTTATTCAGATCACGTTTTGTCATATATCGGGTTAATTTTTTGTTTGGTGATTTTGTTAGATTTAATTTGAACGGGGGGGGCATAACGAGACTTCGTGGGTTCGCATCCTCCACCCGAAAGACGCCAAAGAAGGGAAGGACGTATCTCATTATCCCCGGGTTCGTATGCACCGAGCCATCTGATCGCACGATAAAATATTACACGCCATTTTTCATGCCGTCAGTTCACCGTCCTCCTCGCGCTGCCTTGTCAGATCGGACTTGATCATTGAAGGGGGTATTAAAAAAATCCGACGGGGATGGAGAAAAGAAATTTTCTCCCATTAATATCGATTCTTCAATTCTTAGAAATTTTTAAATCGGTAAAAACGATATTTAATTTTCGAACGATATCGTAACGGAAACTTTTTCGCATAATCATCGTCGAGTAGTTACCCTCATGATTGAAACGGCGAAGTGGAGGGAAACAAAAAAATTACCTCTGTTATAAGTATTATAACCGGTGAAATGTACTTCGTTTTATACGGTACATAGAACGTAGGCAGTTGATAAAACCTTAATGAGTACCACTATGGGGATATATACTTTGTAAAAGCGATGGGGTTTTTAGACGTGTAGGCGCCCGCATGTGACAGGAGATGCCAAATTACGTCTAATAACACATACGTTGATGTGGTGTTTGAGTTGTGGATGTAATATTTTGAAGGAATGGTCATTCTTTCAATTAAAATTTTCAATAAAATAAAAAAATGCAGAGTTTCTAGATTTTGATATAAAACTAAGGGTATCTGCGAATTTTTTGGTGCAGGGTGTGAACGGTAAGGGTAATCCACCCTTCTCGTCTACTCCGTCAGCGAGGGATTTTCCATTTCGTGCCATCTCCAAAGGGCCATTTCTCACGCAGCGACGTTCTCCAATCCCACGAGAAAACGATCAAAAAAGAAAAATAAAACAAAGGGGGGTACCTTTTTACCACATTATATATTTCCTAAAAAGAAAAATTTAAATCCCCTTTTAAATTGGCATACTCACAAGGTTTTATATATTAAAAAAAATCACAATAAATCAAGGTTTGACTGAATTTTATACCATTACCAGTATTTATAAACAAAATAATGAATTTTTTAATGAAAAAGGTCGCTTTTGAATATATCTTTTAGTTTTTGAGATATCAAGCTTTGAATTCGGTTTTAAAATTTAACTAATTTTACATCGTACAAAAAAAATCGTCAATAATCGATTTATTAAGATATCATCATGAAATTTTCGGAAACTACACAAAAAAAGGCTTAGCTTTTTAATGAAAAAAACCGTTCTTAAAAATATATTTTAGTTTTTGAGAAAAAAATTTTTAAACGTAATACTACTTTTTCTCGTTTCTTGAGTTACATTTTTTCCTAATGTTCTTTAAAAAATCGTAATAAATCGGGGTTTTAATACAACGTGATGAAATTAGCACTCCTTATAAATAAAATCATGAGCTTTTCAACGAAAAAGACCGCTTTTCAATATATCTTTTAGTTTTTGAGATATCAAGCTTTGAATTCGGTTTTAAAATTTAACTAATTTTACATCATACAAAAAAAAAATCGTCAATAATCGATTTCTTAAGATATCATCATCAAATTTTCGGAAACTATACAAAAAAGTCTCAGCTTTTTAATGAAAAAACCTGTTTTTAAAAATGTATTTTAGTTTTTGAGAAAAAAAATTTTAAACATAATACTACTTTTTCTCATTTTTAAGGGTAAACCTTTTTTCCTAATGTTTTTGAAATAACCGTATTAAATCGGGGTTTTAATAAAACGTGATGAAATTAGCACTCCTTATAAATAAAATCATGAGCTTTTCAACGAAAAAGACCACTTTTCAAAATCACTTTTAGTTTTTGAGATATCAACCTTTAAATTCGCTTTTAAAATTTAACTAATTTTACATAATACAAAAAAAATCGTCAATAATCGATTTCTTAAGATATCATCATGAAATTTTCGGAAACTGTACAACAAAGTCTTAACTTTTTAATGAAACAACCCGTTTTTAAAACTATTTTTCAGTTTTTGAGAAAAACATTTTTAACCATAATGCTACTTTTTCTCGTTTTTTGGGTAAACGTTTTTTTCTAATGTTATTAAAAAAATCGTAATAAATCAGGGTGTTAATAAAACCTGATGAAATTAGCATTCCTTATAAATAAAATCATGAGCTTTTCAATGAAAAAGAGCGCTTTTCAATATATCTTTTAGTTTCTGAAGATATCAAGCTTTGAATTCGGTTTTAAAATTTAACTAATTTTACATCATACAAAAAAAATCGTCAATAATCGATTTCTTAAGATATCATCATGAAATTTTCGGAAACTATACAACAAAGTCTTAGCTTTTTAATGAAAAAAACCGTTTTTAAAAATATATTTTAGATTTTGAGAAAAATAGTTTTAAACATAATGGTACTTTTTCTCGTTTTTTTGGGTAAACGTTTTTTCCTAATGTTTTTAAAAAAATCGTAATAAATCGGGGTTTTAATACAACGTGACGAAATTAGCATTCCTTATAAATAAAATTATGAGCTTTTCAACGAAAAAGACCGCTTTTCAATATATCGTTTAGTTTTTGAGATATCAACCTTTAAATTCGGTTTTAAATGTTAACAAATTTTACATCATACAAAAAAAAATCGTCAATAATCGATTTCTTAAGATATCATCATGAAATTTTCGGAAACTATACAACAAAGTCTCAGCTTTTTAATAAAAAAAACCGTTTTTAAAAACATATTTTAGTTTTTGAGAAAAAAAATTTAAACGCAATACTACTTTTTCTCATTTTTTAGGATAAACATTTTTTTCTAATGTTTTTAAAAAATCGTAATAAATCGGGATTTTGATAAAACGTCATCAAATTAGCATCACTTATAAATAAAATCATGAGCCTTTCAACGAAAAAGACCACATTTCAAAATAACTTTTAGTTTTTGAGATATCAAGCTTTAAATTCAGTTTTAAAATTTAAATTTTACATCATACAACAAAAATCGTCAATAATCGATTTCTTAAGATATCATCATGAAATTTTCGGAAACTATACAAAAAAGTCTCAGCTTTTTAATGAAAAACCCCGTTTTTAAGAATATATTTTAGTTTTTGAGAAAAACATTTTTAAACATTATGCTACTGTTTCTCGTTTTTTTGGGTAAACGTTTTTTCCTAATGTTATTAAAAAAATCGTAATAAATCAGGATGTTAAGAGAACGTGATGAAATTAGCATTTCTTATAAATAAAACCACGAGCTTTTCAACGAAAACGACCACTTTTCAATATATCTTTTAGTTTTTGAGATATAACCATATACATTCGCTTTTAAAATTTAACTAATTTTACATCATACAAAAAAAATCGTCAATAATCGATTTCTTAAGATATCATCATGAAATTTTTGGAAATTATACAACAAAGTCTCAGCTTTTTAATGAAAAAAAACGTTTTTAAAAATATATTTTAGTTTTTGAGAAAAAAAATTTAAACGCAATACTACTTTTTCTCATTTTTTAGGATAAACATTTTTTTCTAATGTTTTTAAAAAATCGTAATAAATCGGGATTTTGATAAAACGTCATCAAATTAGCATCACTTATAAATAAAATCATGAGCCTTTCAACGAAAAAGACCACATTTCAAAATAACTTTTAGTTTTTGAGATATCAAGCTTTAAATTCAGTTTTAAAATTTAAATTTTACATCATACAACAAAAATCGTCAATAATCGATTTCTTAAGATATCATCATGAAATTTTCGGAAACTATACAAAAAAGTCTCAGCTTTTTAATGAAAAACCCCGTTTTTAAGAATATATTTTAGTTTTTGAGAAAAACATTTTTAAACATTATGCTACTGTTTCTCGTTTTTTTGGGTAAACGTTTTTTCCTAATGTTATTAAAAAAATCGTAATAAATCAGGATGTTAAGAGAACGTGATGAAATTAGCATTTCTTATAAATAAAACCACGAGCTTTTCAACGAAAACGACCACTTTTCAATATATCTTTTAGTTTTTGAGATATAACCATATACATTCGCTTTTAAAATTTAACTAATTTTACATCATACAAAAAAAATCGTCAATAATCGATTTCTTAAGATATCATCATGAAATTTTCGAAAACTATACAACAAAGTCTCAGCTTTTTAATAAAAAAAACCGTTTTTAAAAATATATTTTAGTTTTTGAGAAAAAAAATTTAAACGCAATACTACTTTTTCTCATTTTTTAGGATAAACATTTTTTTCTAATGTTTTTAAAAAATCGTAATAAATCGGGATTTTGATAAAACGTCATCAAATTAGCATCACTTATAAATAAAATCATGAGCTTTTCAACGAAAAAGACCGCTTTTCAATATACCTTTTAGTTTGTGAGATATCAAGCTTTAAATTCAGTTTTAAAATTTAAATTTTACATCATACAAAAAAAATCGTCAATAATCGATTTCTTAAGATATCATCATGAAATTTTCGGAAACTATACAACAAAGTCTTAGCTTTTTAATGAAAAAACCCGTTTTTAAAAATATATTTTAGTTTTTGAGGAAAACATTTTTAAACACAATACTACTTTTTCTCGTTTTTTAGGATAAACATGTTTTCCTAATGTTATTAAAAAAATCGTAATAAATCAGGGTGTTAATAAAACGTGATGAAATTAGCATTCCTTATAAATAAAATCATGAGCTTTTCAATGAAAAAGACAGCTTTTCAATATATCTTTTAGTTTTTGAGATATCAGCCTTTAAATTCGGTTTTAAATGTTAACAAATTTTACATCATACAAAAAAAAATCGTCAATAATCGATTTCTTAAGATATCATCATGAAATTTTCGAAAACTATACAACAAAGTCTCAGCTTTTTAATAAAAAAAACCGTTTTTAAAAATATATTTTAGTTTTTGAGAAAAAAAATTTAAACGCAATACTACTTTTTCTCATTTTTTAGGATAAACATTTTTTTCTAATGTTTTTAAAAAATCGTAATAAATCGGGATTTTGATAAAACGTCATCAAATTAGCATCACTTATAAATAAAATCATGAGCTTTTCAACGAAAAAGGCCGCTTTTCAATATATCTTTTAGTTTTTGAGATATCAAGCTTTGAATTTGGTTTTAAAATTTAACTAATTTTACATCATACAAAAAAAATCGTCAATAATCGATTTCTTAAGATATCATCATGAAATTTTCGGAATCTATACAACAAAGTCTTAGCTTTTTAATGAAAAAAACCGTTTTTAAGAATATATTTTAGTTTTTGAGAAAAAATTTTTAAATATAATACTACTTTTTCTGGTATTTTAGGGTAAACATTTTTCCTAATGTTTTTAAAAAAATCGTAATAAATCGGGGTTTTAATACAACGTGATGAAATTAGCATTACTTATAAATAAAATCATGAGCTTTTCAACGAAAAAGACCAATTTTCAAAATCACTTTTAGTTTTTGAGATATCAACCTTTAAATTCGCTTTTAAAATTTAACTAATTTTACATGATACAAAAAAAATCGTCAATAATCGATTTCTTAAGATATCATCATGAAATTTTCGGAAACTATACAACAAAATCTCAGCTTTTTAATGAAAAAACCCGTTTCAAAAAATATATTTTAGTTTTTGAGGAAAAAATTTACAACATTTTCTCATTTTTTAGGGTAAGCATTTTTTTCTAATGATTTAAAAAAAATCGTAATAAATTGGGGTTTTAATGAAATGTTGTGAAATTGGTAGTATTTGTAAATAAAATCACGAGCTTTTCAATGATGAAAACCGTTTTTGAAAGTATCTTTTAGTTTCAAAGCTAATTAAATTTAAACACTTTTTAATAAAGAAATGTTTGAATTTTAAATATTTTGATTTCTTACGCAAAACCAATACCGTTAAATATAGAAAACGGTAAAAGTCATCATTTGGGTTTCTTCTTTAGGTTATCGGTTATTAAAAGTTTTACCTGACCTAATAATAACTTAGGTAAAACTTCTAAACACCGTTTAAAATTTAAATTACTTAAAATTTGCGTAAAAATGTCCCGTTTGAAATTATCGATCGTTATTCCGGGAAGTTCATAACCCCCGTGGATTATCGACCAAACAAACCCCTCCTCAATCTTCCCCGGTTATTTTTTTTTCTATTTTTTACATATACTTTTTTTCGAGTACCTTTCTTCGTTCGTTTTAATCCAACCCTAATAACCGTTTTCCCCCCACGGAGGCAATTTTTCGTATCCTCTTGTTGAAACTCCTTTTCTACGTTTCTCTTTTCTGGTGTGGTCGTTCACAAAGGTCCTCGTTTCCAGAGGCAGGTGAAGGGGGTCCTGGGGGAAACGGCGGCGGAGTTACCGCTCCAGAGGAGCTCAGCTCGTGGAACCCAAAGGGCCCAGAGACATGTCCAAAGCTCCACGGTTAGGAGCCGGACTGACATCAGATCATTAATCAACAAACACGCTGCGCAGCCGGCAAATGTTGCCAACAACACAAGCCTAAATCGGAACGTACCTTGTAGTTGTATATTATATGCAGAAGTTTTCTCCTCTCTCGCTTTAGCAATTATAATTATATAGAAAAAAAAATTAGAATTTTCTTGAAATATTATTGGTGTAACTTAACACCAATAAAGCATGGTAATATCTTCATCGCCCACGGTGTAATAAATCGCAAAACCCGCTGGATGGACACGTAGCAATTAAAGAAGCCCACGAAAGGCTTGGTGTTGCTGGAAGAAGTCTTCCACGTTAAACATTTTTCAAGGTGCATTAACGCCTTCGGTCGACGCCGTCGTCGTCCGTTATGCAAAACTTAAAATATACCTTTACAAGCCGCCGTTATTATTACATGGTATACACCCTTGCACGTCACCGCTAGTTCACCTCGTTTTCGTCGCTTCACCATTAAATCATTATTAATTACACCACCATGAACGCTAAAGAAATAACTTTTCTAATGAAGAAAACAAATTTCCAACACAAAAATTAACCACTTTGTAGCGTTCTTTTCAAATAAATTAACGCGTAAAATGTATAGAAGAAATAAAGCTAAGAAGTTAAGATGTTGCGGTATAAAGAAATTTTCTGGTAATAATTTTCTACTAGAATTTAACGGGACAAGAACAATCGACTATTTGTTTATTTATTACCTAACCATAAACAAACAAAATACTTAAGATTTTATGACTTTTTTAACCATTTTATTACTTTAACATTTTAATTTACTTCATACTTAGTATAAGAGCAAAAACATCCCTCTACTTATCAGCTATCATCCCTCCAGGTTAATTTTAGGGTCGTTAACGAGACGTGGAGACATTCAATTTGCAGGAGGGAAGATGAGAAACTTGGAAACTCGGGTTAATACGGCGTGTTCTAAGCGTTGAGGTGAAGTAATCGAAAGAAGGGAAAAGGGAAAAGGAATCGAAACGAGAGGAAAGTTGATTAGTGTGTAGGTAGTTGGGTGATTGAACGTCGACGTCGTCGACGGTGGTTCGAGGGGGTCAGAGGGGACCGAGGACTTCGTGGGGCGGCGCGGGGCGTTGCTGGAGCCTGGGGCACGTTGAGTAGGGTGCCCCTTCGGAGATTGGCAGGCAATCACCACACTGGCTCGCTGGGAGTTAACCTGGACACCCGCTGAATCCTAATTTCCTCGCCTTAGAACCTTTCTTCTTCTTTTGGATCCACCTTCCAATGTAGTGTTTTCTCAAAACGAACTTCAATAGGTCCAAAAATAAAATAAAAAAAATACTTTGTTTATCCTTTTTTTAATCCAATCGCAAAAGTGGTAATCAATTAATGTCGAAGTAATTTACACACGACAGTCTTTAATTGAGTGCAAATTGCGCTCAATGTATTTTTCCTTTTTACTACGAAGATAATGAAGGTTGCGTGCAGTAAACAAATTGTAAAAACGAAATTGAAATTTGACCCCGAATCGAGCTGACATTGTCGATAGTCAGAGTGACAATGCGGTTTTCTCTCAGTGTGTCCACGTCGAGTGCTTATTATAAAAAGTGTGCCAGACGACGATGACGGTTGATGTTAAAAATACAATGAAAACGAAAATAGATAAACAACAACAAAAATAAATCAATAAATTTAATTTCTTTAAGTTTTGTTAAATTAAAATGATTATCACTAGAGAGATTTTGATAAACAATATCTTATTCGAAAGCAAAAATAACACAAAAATTGCCTTTTTTTAGCTGGCTATAACTCATAAACGATATACTTGGTCATCAAGATCTATAATAAGATACAATTAATTTAGCAGAAGTGTAAACGAGCAATATTGTTAAGAATAAAGTTTGCTATAACTTTTATATTAAAACTTTTTTTCTAAATCGATCCAAATCCCGTGCTCTCCCAACAACAATATGTAAAACCACGATTTCTATTAATTTTTACTTTTTCGATTCTTTCTCTATATTGATGCATTTGAGAGCAAAAGTGTAAAAGAGCAATATTGTTAAGAATACAATTTGCTACAACTTTTATACTAAAACTTTTTTTCTACAACGTTCCTAATCCCATATTTTCGAATTTTACT
>NW_019280880.1:23992-52203 GCF_000648695.1 Onthophagus taurus
TTTTTCTCTATATTTATGCATTTGAGAGCAAAAGTGTAAAAGAGCAATATTGTTAAGAATAAAATTTGCTACAACTTTTATACTAAAACTTTTTTCCTAAAATGTTCCGAATCTCCCGTGCTTTATAAACAATAATATGTAAAACCACGATTTCATCTAATTTTCACTTTTTCGATTTTCTCCCTATATTGATGCATTTGAGAGCAAAAGTGTAAAAGAGCAATATTGTTAAGAATACAATTTGCTACAACTTTTATACTAAAACTTTTTTTCTAAAATGTTTCGAATCCAGTACTCTACCAACAACAAGATGTAAATCCACGATTTCATCTAATTTTCGATTTTTTCTCTATATTGATGCATTTGAGAGCAAATGTGTAAAAGAGCAATATTGTTGAGACTAAAATTTGGTACAACTTTAATTTTAAAACTTTTTCTAAAACGATCCGAACCCGTGCTCTACCAACAACAATATGTAAAACCACGATTTCTTCTAATTTTCACTTTTTCGATTTTATCTCTATATTTATGCATTTGAGAGCAAAAGTACAAGAGAGCAATATTGTTAAGAATAAAATTTGCCACAACTTTTATACTAAAACTTTTTTCCTAAAATGTTCCGAATCTCCCGTGCTCTATAAACAATAATATGTAAAACCACGATTTCATCTAATTTTCACTTTTTCGATTTATTCTCTATATTGATGTATTTGAGAGCAAAAGTGTAAAAGAGCAATATTGTTAACAATACAATTTGCCACAACTTTTATACTAAAACTTTTTTTCTAAAATGTTTCGAATCCAGTACTCTACCAACAACAAGATGTAAAACCACGATTTCATCTAATTTTCGATTTTTTCTCTATATTGATGCATTTGAGAGCAAATGTGTAAAAGAGCAATATTGTTGAGACTAAAATTTGCTACAACTTTAATATTAAAACTTTTTTTCTAAATCGATCCAAATCCCGTGCTCTCCCAACAACAATATGTAAAACCACGATTTCTTCTAATTTACACTTTTTCGATTTTATCTCTATATTTATGCATTTAAAAGCAAAAGTACAAGAGAGCAATATTGTTAAGAATTAAATTTGCTACAACTTTTATACTAAAACTTTTTTTCTAAAGCGTTCCGGATCCCCCGTGCTTTACCAACAACAATATGTAAAAGCACGATTTCTTCTAATTTTCACTTTTACGATTTTTTCTCTTTATTGATGCGTTTGGGAGCAATAGTATAAAAGAGCAATATTGTTAAGAATAAAATTTGCTACAACTTTTATACCAAAACTTTTTTTCTAAAACATTCCGAATCTCGTGCTTTCCCAACAACAATATATTATGTAAAATCACGATTTCTTTTAATTTTCACTTTTTCGATTTTTTCTCTTTATTGATGCATTTGAGAGTAAAAGTATAAAAGAGCAATATTGCTAAGAATGAAATTTACTACAACTTTTATACCAAAACTTTTTTTTTTAATATTCCGTTCGTAGTTAAACTTAAAAAATTAAGTTTTCTTTTTAAGATTTTTTAAGTATACTTTCGTGTGTCTACATTCCGAGAACTCTAGAAAGTTAATGGGATTGAATTGAGAGTAGGCAATTTGTGATTTCTATAAAAGAAACTATGACGTAGAGATCTTGATAATCGGTTACATCGTTTAGGAGTTAAATAAGGTCATTTTTGTATATTTTGGCAAAGTTTCATTATTATACAATTTCGTACTTGGTATAGGTCTTTATTTATTTATTTATTTAGTTAAAATAAGCACTTTGTGGGTGTATAATTCTCAAAGGATTACTTTGGGATTGTCACACATTAACGGTGCCCTCTGTGAAAAGCGGTAACCCTTTGACGACGGGCCACTGTCCACTGAACGTCCAGACGAAAAGACTCCCGGAGGGCCAATACAACCCCTTCAAAGTTAAACGACCCCGGGGATTGCAAAACTTTCGGAAGAGTTGCACGGTAGGCTTGGTAAAGAATGACTTTTTGACAACTCCAACCATACACTTGAGTAATGATGGCAAACAGTAGCCCCTTTACATTTTCTTGGAAGATATTCCATTGGGGACGTTTTTATTTTTCTTGTCTTTATGTTTAGTTTTCGTTTTCTGTTTAATTTTCGTTTGTGTTAAACTGGGTCATAATCATTATTTACCTGATGCCTTTTACGTTTTACGGTTTAAAGATTTAAAAGAAAACGAGTTGAAAATTGAAATTCGTTTCTTTTTTTTAATTTTATGTCGGTTGATACGAAAACGATCCTGAAGTACCTTATGAATATTAAAATGCCATTATGTTGGATGTCGTCGCTATTTCTTCATTAGTAACAGAATACCGATGGACATCAGAACGGACTCAACCTAACGTGGTTATTTTTAATGTAACTTTTAATGGATGTCCATCCAAATAGATAACGATGTCATCACGGTTTTTAACGATAATGCGTATAACTAAATACTCTTTTAAAAAAAGTAATCATAAAAGTTTTTTTTTTGAATTTCCGTCGGCCATTTTGGGAATGAAACCCCTCACATCTTTCGCCACCCTTAACTGTAGAACCAGCGGGGGTTTTCGAGCAAATTGAATACGAGAGATCTCGTCTCCCAACCCCCTCCTTTCGAAAGAAAAAAGGGGACTCCCCACATTCTGTGTTATTTATTGGCAGCAGCTTTTAATTCCATTCCGGAGCATTTTATTAGCAGAGGGATGATATGAGGAAATAGTGCGAAATACTTATAGTAAAAGTGTAGAGGGGAATTTTCCTTCATCATCTCTTAATTAATTTTTCGAGGGTGGAAATCCCATTTAAACAGTTTCAAACAATTTCATTATTATTGAAAGATGAAATTTTTGATTTTATTAAAAATTTGTAATAGAATTAGTTTTTTTTTGATGGAGTAATTGCATTTGCCGTAATCGAAAGTGATTCTATTAGCGGTGTTCGAAATTTTTTGTCAAGTCATTGCTGTGTGGAGTCGGCGGAACTGACCCCCCAACTATTAAGGCGAGTCGATGGTGTTCAAAAAAGACGAAGAAAACGAACGACGATGATGAAAGAAGAAGAACACGAAAGAAAAAAAAAAAAACATCAACCAAAACTTCAACTCCTCTCCTTTCGATAGATTGATTGTGATCTGCGCGGTTGGACACAAAGCGATCTCGATTGGAGAACCTTCATCTATTTGGAGTCACGGCAAATCGGCGGCTCTTTTCTTTCTTAATAAGAACGTTTTTTTATAGAATTGTTTGGATCTTTATTCGCCAATCAATACAAATTGATTCCAAAAAAGAAACACAAATAAAAAAGTTTCTAACAAATTTCACGAAGATTTCAATAAAATTCGATTTAAAAATTATTCTAAACCTTAATTCTAAACAAACAAGTGTCTGAGATTATATTATCTGAAGTCTAAACATCAAGAAACCTTCTGAATTTACACTGGACTTCAAAAAACTACTGTTGCTACTATAACTATAGGCAGAAAAATTTTAAGATTGAAAAAGATGCTATAAAGATTGCTATAAACTGCAAGAAGATATATGGAATATCACTGGTCTACCTCTAAACTGCAAGAAAGTATCTGCAACACCTTGCTATAACTCTAAATTCTCAAAAACTTTCTAGAATTATACTGGTAAAACTTTGAATTGCAAGAAAATGTCTGAAAATACACCTACCATGCTATGAAGTGCAAGAAAATATCTGGAATATCACTGGCCTACGTCTGGACTTCAAGAAAGTATCTGCAACTACCTTGCTGTAACTTTAAATTCTCAAAAACTTTCTAGAATTATACTGGTAAAACTTTAAATTGCAAGAAAATATCTGAAAATACACCTACCATGCTATGAAGTGCAAGAAAATATCTGGAATATCACTGGTCTACGTCTGGACTTCAAGAAAGTATCTGCAACTACCTTGCTGTAACTCTAAATTCTCAAAAAATTTCTAGAATTATACTGGTAAAACTTTAAATTGCAAGAAAATGTCTGAAAATACACCTACCATGCTATTAACTGCAAGATAATATCTGGAATATCATTGGCCTACGTGTGGACTTCAAGAAAGTATCTGCAAGTACCTTGCTGTAACTTTAAATTCTCAAAAAATTCTAAAATTATACTGGTAAAACTTTGAATTGCAAGAAAATGTCTGAAAATACACCTACCATGCTATGAAGTGCAAGAAAATATCTGGAATATCACCGGCTTACGTCTGGACTGCAAGAAAATATCTGCAACTACCTTGCTATAACTCTAAATTCTCAAAAAATGTCTGGAATTATACTGGTAAAACTTTGAATTGCAAGAAAATGTCTGAAAATACACATACCATGCTATGAAGTGCAAAAAAATATCTGGAATATCACTGGCCTACGTCTGGACTTCAAGAAAGTATCTGCAACTACCTTGCTGTAACTTTAAATTCTCAAAAACTTTCTAGAATTATACTGGTAAAACTTTGAATTGCAAGAAAATGTCTGAAAATACACCTACCATGCTATGAAGTGCAAAAAAATATCTGGAATATCACTGGCCTACGTCTGGACTTCAAGAAAGTATCTGCAACTACCTTGCTGTAACTTTAAATTCTCAAAAACTTTCTAGAATTATACTGGTAAAACTTTGAATTGCAAGAAAATATCTGAAAATAAAACCCAACGACAGCTACTCTATGGAAGTGAAGATATGGTGCAGATTACTCCTCTTTCCTATCTCTCTGTCATAATCTCTACAACAAAGTCCTGAACCTAGTTTCTGTATTCTGAGTTCTCTGTTATCTTCTCCACAATTTTCCTTGACTTAATCGAGGCCATCTGTATCATTTGAATCAGGAACCAGTCCAACAATAAAGCTTTTTCCTTCTCACATTATTCAGGAAACAGTGGGAGCTCTCTATCAAATTAACCTTCCAGTCAAAAGAGTGAATATGTCCGAAAATAAGAACACTGTTAGTAGATTGACAATAAAAAATCCTTTACACCTTTACACCTTTGCTGCTATGCTAATAATGCATTCAAATTCCAAGTTCCATTGTTTTCTGGCAATATCACACCGTTGGTACAAGATGAAGGACAAGTAGAGTGTTCAAGACACAACCTTATTAAGTTGAAGTAAATTGATATGAAAATGTTTCAGTAAAAATTATTGTTTTAAGTGTCATAAAAATGTGTATACAACGTTTTTAAACATTGAATTGGAGTCATAAATATTTTTTTAAATTGTAGTAAAAAGAGCGTAGATTTCAATTAAACATGCGAATTTAAAATTTAAACCTACCATGCTATGAAGTGCAAGAAAATATCTGGAATATCACTGGCCTACGTCTGGACTTCAAGAAAATATCTGCAACTACCTTGCTGTAACTCTAAATTTTCAAAAAAATTCTAGAATTATACTAACAAAACTTTAAACTGTAAGAATAAATTTGGATTTGTACTAAGTTAAACCTTAATTGAAAGAAGAACATTAAAAACGCTAAGAAAACATCAAGTCGCAAAAAAAAATCTGCTCTAGTATTTGGCCTAACTTGACAAAGTTTGTCTTTCGAAGTGTTTGTAAAATTACACTGATTGTGTTATAAAAGAATAAAAATGTCTAGAATGGTCTTTATAAAACACTAAGCTTTTTTAGAATTACATTGTCAGAATGCTAACGATTTTTATAATTATACTGGCAAGCTTTAGAGTGAATGAAAAAGTCTGAAATTGCACTGGCTATGTTGTAAAAGTCTGAAATCGTTTGGAAATCTCTTGGTAAAACGATAGGCTACAGAAAAATTTTTAGAATTTCATTGCAAAAATTTTAATGATTACTGGAATCATACTGGTAAAGTTTGTAGTGTGGGTAAAAGTCAAAAAAAGCGCTCGATATGTTGTAAAAGTCTAAAATCGTTTGGAAATCTGATAAATCGATGGGCTACAGAAAAATTTCTAGAATTACATCGTTAAAACTCGAATGATTTCTGGAATCATAGTAGCTAACTTTGCAGCGCAGAGAAAAGTCCAAAATTGCGCTGAATATATCGTAAAAATCTGAAATCGTTTGGCAATCCCTTGGTAAAACACTAAGCTGCAGAAAAATGTTAGAATTGCATTGCCAAAACTCCAATGATTTCTGGAATCATACTGGTAAATTTTGTAATAAAGAAAAAAGTCCAAAATTGCGTTGGCTATGTTATAAAAGTCTGAAAATTCTTGAATCGAAGCTATGAAAGTCAATATTCCAATTATTTTTGTGTCCGTACTCATAAAAGGATAAATCACAAGTTAAGATATGATCCTATTAAGCAAGAAGAACTCGTGTCAAAATCATTGTCATAATAATAATAGCAAAATGTAAAAATCGATGATACATTTCAACCAATATTTGAAATTTAAATACTTTGAATAATGATATTAGAAATTGTGATGATTTACATTTCCAATTTTACTCTGTCATAGTTTAAGTAACATAACTCGATTCCGTTTGGCAATTATCGAATGCTAATTTTTGGTAGCAGACGTTGGTTAGGTTCTGAATTCAGGATGCACCATTGATTGACAAGCTACGACGGGTACATTACAGAGCGGAAATTGGAAAGCAAACGTTCATCACTTGATTTCCTGATGGGTTTCAAACGGGATTTACCCCTTTAAAATTCCAACAACCATCTTAATCCCTTATTCCATGTAAACCACTTTCCGTTCCTAAAAGATACAATTAATTCTAATAAAATGGTAGAAAAACTTGTCGGAACACGTGATTAATCATAATTTGAAGTGTCCCCGCGTTAATTTTAATGCAATTATGATGTCGGCTCGCGCCGTGGTCTCATCTGGCGTCTGGGACGTCGTTCTAATCTAAAATTTACGAACCGAAAGCTTTAATTTTGAGGCAGAAGGAACAAAGTCCCCTTCGAAATGAAAAAAATTGATCTAAAATTAACTTTGCGCAACCTGCCAACAATTGTACCTCATGAAACACGACAGGATGGTAAATTATATTTCAATTCGAATTTTTAAAGTACTACTTTTTCGCAACTAAAATGTTGATGATTAAATTAGGAATTTTTCCAACCCTCATCTAAAAGAAACCCTTGATAATGCGCCCTTCTTTCGCCTGTCTGGGCAATTTTCCCTCTCTCTATATTTTTGGACCTTTCAACCATAGAAGAGAAGGCCAGGCTAAAGAAATCCCTTTTCGAAAGCTCCCTTTGTGCCAATATACGAGTGCATGCGCCACTACGTTTTGGGTTCTAACACAAAATGGCTTCGGGTTGTTAACGATTTTTTTTAGGGTCTTATAATCGCGGATGAATCATAAAGAAAAAAATTTTTTAAACTCGGTATTTCATCATTACTCTTGTTGGTTACATAAAATGAGTGTTGAAACTAAATTGAATAGCACGATTATTATGTTTTGAATTTCAACACGCAAATATCATTTATAAAATAAGTTTTGTATCACTTACCTTTTCTTTTTGTTATTAAATTATTAATAAATTATTTAATTTTCTTTTAGGTGTTTCACTCATGTTTTAAATCAATAAAAACCACGTTGATTTTATTTAATTAAAATTATATTTATTCACCTAAAACTGTATGTACACACAACTATATGTTACTTAGAACTATTGAAACTCGACGAAAATATCGTNCATACCAGGCGTAAATGTACCATTTGCTATAATGAAAAAACAAAATAAGATTTAGATAAGTAAAAAATCGATTTAATCTAATTATTTATGTACAGAATTTTTTCTCAATAATTTTTATAAAAAAGTTGTATATATTTATGGGTTATCATAAAGTAGGATCATTCAGCTCCATTTTGGTGTATAAATCACATCTCAACTCCTAAAAATAAAGTTTCGGTGATTTTTTAAAGAATTCGCTTCTCTCATAAGTAAAAAAAATCGGTTTAAACTAACAGTACTTTATCAGGATGTTTCTCAAAAATATTTATAATAAAGTTGTATATACCTATGGATTATCTTAAAGTATAATCATTGAGCTTCATTATGGTGTATAAATCACATCTTAACTCTCAAAAATAAAATTTCCACAATTTTTTTAAGATTTTCTTTCTCTCACAAGTAAAAATATGCATTTAAACTAACAATACTTTATCAGGATTTTTCTCAAAAATTTTTATAATAAAATTATATATATTTATGAATTATCTTAAAGTATGATCTTTTATCTTCAATTTGGTATATGAATCACATCTTGACTCCTAAAATTAAAGCTTCGGCGATTCTCTTAAATTTTCACCTTTATTTGAAAGTACGCAAACAATATGTTTTCAGGAATCAGTTTCTCAAAAATTTTTATAATAAAGATAAAATGTACATCAGTAAAATCACAAAATAAAACAATAAAATTAATAATAATAAACTCGATGGGGCAGAAAAAGACGAGTGTGTACAATAAGTCCATAAAGTGTCTTTCGTGATTATTTATTTAATTATTTTTTTTTTGGTAACGATTAACGAAGATTTATTTTATTATCGATGGCACAGAAAATACTAATAAGAAAAATATCTTTTTTACATCGAATTTATTAACGATCTTTTTATTATCGAACACGCACTTTTTTTTACACCAACAAATCCTTATTGACTTCACAGAAAAAAAATAATAAAATACCAAAATATTGTCACTTCGTTTTTTTCTTTTTGGTTATTATTTTTTCTTCTTTACAACTTAATATCTTTACAATTTCTTTTTTCGATGTAAATTGTTCGTTTAAAATTAAAGAGCAGTCAATCCATAATCCGATTTTATCGAACTATTTTGATTTTGTCCACAATTCGGTGAAACATTTAAAGGTGTTAAAGTGGTCATTGAATTCACATGGATTGAGTCTCCATGTAACAACGATTGATGCAAATTCGTATTCGCCATCGGATGATGATTCCCCAAATGGCTCATATTCGGCAAATCCAACATATTTTCTCCAATCGCATCGATATCTCGATTTCTGTTCTTCTTTTTATCGTTATTATTCGGCGATTGAGTTTTACATCGAGAATTTTTCGCCGATTTTCCGTTCGATGTCGTCGTCGTTACGCCGGCGGGATTCGTTTTTCTTCGTACATTTTTTGTATTTGGTAATTTATTATCTTTCTTCCATTTCATTCGTCTATTTTGAAACCATATTTTTATTTGTCTTTCGGACAACACTAAAGTGTGTGCGATCTCTATTCGTCTTCGCCTCGTTAGGTAACGATTATAATGAAATTCTTTTTCTAATTCTAAAATTTGGTGTCGTGTGTATGCTGTTCTTTGTCTTTTTGGTTCCATACCAGGCGTAAATGTACCATTTGCTATAATGAAAAAACAAAATAAGATTTAGATAAGTAAAAAATCGATTTAATCTAATTATTTATGTACAGAATTTTTTCTCAATAATTTTTATAAAAAAGTTGTATATATTTATGGGTTATCATAAAGTAGGATCATTCAGCTCCATTTTGTTGTATAAATCACATCTCAACTCCCAAAAATAAAGTTTCGGCGATTTTTTAAAGAATTCGCTTCTCATAAGTAAAAAAATCGATTTAAACTAACAATATTTTATCAGGATTTATCTCAAAAAATTTTATAATAAAGTTGTATATACCTATGGATTATCTTAAAGTATAATCATTCAGCTTCATTTTGGGGTATAAATCATATCTTAACTCTCAAAAATAAAGTTTCCACAAGTTTTTTAAGATTTTCTTTCTCTCACAAGATTTTTCTCAAAATTTTTTATAATAAAATTGTACATATTTATGAATTATCTTAAAGTATGATCTTTTATCTTCAATTTGGTATATGAATCACATCTTGACTCCTAAAATTAAAGCTTCGGCGATTCTCTTAAATTTTCATCTTTTTTTGAAAGTACACAAACAATATTTTTTGAGGAACCAGTTTCTCAAAATTTTTTATAATGAAGTTGTATATATCTATAGATAGTCTTAAAGTATAATCTTTCAGCTTCATTTTGGTATATAAATCACATGATAGCTCCCAAAAATAAAGCATCGACGATTTTTTTAAGATTTCGCTTCTCCTATAAGTAAAGAAAATCAATTTATACAAACAATACTTTATCAGGATTTTTTTTAAATTTTTTTAGATAAATCTATGGATTATCTTAAAGTATAATCATTGAGCTTCATTTTGGTGTATAAATCACACCTTAACTCTCAAAAATAAAGTTTTCACAATTTTTTTAAGATTTCCCTTCTCACATAAGTAAAAATATGCACTTAAACTAACAATACTTTATCAGGATTTTCCTCAAAAATTTTTATAATAAAATTACATAAATTTATGAATTGTCTTAAAGTATGATCTTTTATCTTTAATTTGGTATATGAATCACATCTTGACTCCTAAAATTAAAGCTTCGGCGATTCTCTTAAATTTTCATCTTTTTTAAAAGTACGCAAACAATATTTTTTCTGGAATCAGTTTCTCAAAATTCTTTATTATAAAGTTATATATACCTATGGATTTTGTTAAAGTATAATCATTGAGTTTCATTTTGGTGTATAAATCACATCTTAACTCTCATAAATAAAGTTTCCACAATTCTTTTAAAATATTCTTTCTCTCACAAATAAAAATATGCATTTAAACTAACAATACTTCATCAGGATTTGTTCCAAAAATTTTTATAATAAAATTATATATGTATATTTATGAATTATCTTAAAGTATGACCTTTTATCTTCAATTTGGTATATGAATCACATCTTGACTCCTAAAAGTAAAGCTTCGGCGATTTCTTTAAATTTTCACCTTTATTTGAAAGTACGCAAACAATATGTTTTCAGGAATCAGTTTCTCAAAACTTTTTATAATAAACTTGTATATATCTATGGATTATTTTAAAGTATAATCATTCAGCTTCATTTTGGTGTATAAATCACATCTTAACTCCCAAAAATAAAGCTTCTACAATTTTTTTAAGATTTCCCTTCTCTCACAAGTAAAAATATGCATTTAAACTAACAATACTTTATCAGGATTTTTCTCAAAAATTTTTATAATAAAATTATATATATTTATGAATTATCTTAAAGTATGATCTTTTATCTTCAATTTGGTATATAAATCACATTTTAACTCTTAAAAGTAAAGATTCGACGATTTTTTTAAGATTTCGCTTCTCCTATAAGTAAAGAAAATCAATTTATACAAACAATACTTTATCAGGATTTTTTTTAAATTTTTTTAGATAAATCTATGGATTATCTTAAAGTATAATCATTGAGCTTCATTTTGGTGTATAAATCACACCTTAACTCTCAAAAATAAAGTTTTCACAATTTTTTTAAGATTTCCCTTCTCACATAAGTAAAAATATGCACTTAAACTAACAATACTTTATCAGGATTTTCCTCAAAAATTTTTATAATAAAATTACATAAATTTATGAATTGTCTTAAAGTATGATCTTTTATCTTTAATTTGGTATATGAATCACATCTTGACTCCTAAAATTAAAGCTTCGGCGATTCTCTTAAATTTTCATCTTTTTTAAAAGTACGCAAACAATATTTTTTCTGGAATCAGTTTCTCAAAATTCTTTATTATAAAGTTATATATACCTATGGATTTTGTTAAAGTATAATCATTGAGTTTCATTTTGGTGTATAAATCACATCTTAACTCTCATAAATAAAGTTTCCACAATTCTTTTAAAATATTCTTTCTCTCACAAATAAAAATATGCATTTAAACTAACAATACTTTATCAGGATTTTTCTCAAAAATTTTTATAATAAGGTTGTATATATCTATGGATTATCTTAAAGTATGATCTTTTATCTTCAATTTGATGTATAAATCACATCTTAACTCTTAGATGTAAAGCTTTGGAAATTTTTTTAGATTTCCCTTGTCTCATAATTAAAAGAATCAATTTAAACTAATAATACTTTATCAGGATTTTTATCAAAAATTTTTATAATAAAGTTGTATATATCTATGGATTATCTTAAAGTATGATCTTTTATGTTCAATTTAGTGTATAAATCACATCTTAACTCTTAAAAGTAAAGCTTTGGCGATTTTTTTAAGTTTTGATAAGTACGCAAATTAATTTAACCTAACAATGCTTTTCCAGGAAGCAGTTTCTCAAAAATTTTTATAATAAGGTTGTATATATCTATGGATTATCTTAAAGTATGATCTTTTATCTACAATTTGGTGTATAAATCACATCTTAACTCTTAGATATAAAGCTTTGGCAATTTTTTTAGATTTCCCTTGTCTCATAATTAAAAGAATCAATTTAAACTAATAATACTTTATCAGGATTTTTCTCAAAAAATTTTATAATAAAAATGTGTATATTTATGAATTATTTTAAACTATGATCTTTTCTCTTCACTTTGGTGTATAAATCACAACTTGACTCCTAAAAGTAAAGCTTTGGCGATTTTTTTAAGTTTTGATAGATACGCAAATTAATTTAACCTAACAATGCTTTTCCAGGAAGCAGTTTCTCAAAAATTTTTATAATAAGGTTGTATATATCTATGGATTATCTTAAAGTATGATCTTTTATCTACAATTTGGTGTATAAATCACATCTTAACTCTTAAATGTAAAGCTTTGGCAATTTTTTAAGATTTCCCTTGTCTCATAATTAAAAGAATCAATTTAAACTAATAATACTTTATCAGGATTTTTCTCAAAAATTTTTATAATAAAGTTATATATATCTATGGATTATCTTAAAGTATGATCTTTTATGTTCAATTTGGCGTATAAATCACATCTTAACTCTTAAAGGTAAAGATTCGGCGATTTTATTAAAATTTTGTTTATCTCATAAGTAAAAAAATCAATTTAAACTAACAATACTTTATCCGGATTTTTCTCAAAAATTTTTATAATAAAATTATATATATTTATGAATTATCTTAAAGTATGATCTTTTATCTTCAATTTGGTATATGAATCACATCTTGACTCATAAAAATAAAGTTTCGGCGATTTTCTTAAATTTTCATCTTTATTTGAAAGTACACAAACAATATTTTTTGAGGAACCAGTTTCTCAAAATTATTTATAATGAAGTTGCATATATCTATAGATAGTCTTAAAGTATAATCTTTCAGCTTCATTTTGGTATATAAATCACATCTTAGCTCCCAAAAATAAAGCATCGACGATTTTTTTAAGATTTCGCTTCTCCCATAAGTAAAGAAAATCAATTTAAACAAACAATACTTTATCAGGATTTTCCTCAAAAAATTTTATAATAAAATTGTGTGTATTTATGAATTATCTTAAAGTATGATCTTTTATCTTCAACTTGATATATGAATCACATCTTGACTCCTAAAAGTAAAACTTCGGCGATTTCTTTAAATTTTCACCTTTTTTTGAAAGTACGCAAACAATATGTTTTCAGGAACCAGTTTCACAAAATTTTTTATAATAAAGTTGTATGTATCTACGGATTATCTTAAAGTATAATCATTGAGCTCCATTTTGGTGTATAAATCACATCTTAACTCTCATAAATAAAGTTTCCACAATTCTTTTAAAATATTCTTTCTCTCACAAATAAAAATATGCATTTAAACTAACNAAGCTTTGGCAATTTTTTAAGATTTCCCTTGTCTCATAATTAAAAGAATCAATTTAAACTAATAATACTTTATCAGGATTTTTCTCAAAAATTTTTATAATATAAATGTGTATATTTATGAAGTATTTTAAAGTATGATCTTTTCCCTTCACTTTGGTGTATAAATCACAACTTGACTCCTAAAAGTAAAGCTTTAGCGATTTTTTTAAAGTTTTGATAAATACGCAAATTAATTTAACCTAACAATGCTTTTCCAGGAAACAATTTCTCAAAAATTTGTATAATAAGGTTGTATATATCTATGGATTGTCTTAAAGTATGATCTTTTATCTACAATTTGGTGTATAAATCACATCTTAACTCTTAGATGTAAAGCTTTGGCAATTTTTTAAGATTTCCCTTGTCTCATAATTAAAAGAATCAATTTAAACTAATAATACTTTATCAGGATTTTTCTCAAAAATTTTTATAATAAAAATGTGTATATTTATGAATTATTTTAAAGTATGATCTTTTCCCTTCACTTTGGTGTATAAATCACAACTTGACTCCTAAAAGTAAAGCTTTGGCGATTTTTTTAAGTTTTGATAAGTACGCAAATTAATTTAACCTAACAATGCTTTTCCAGGAAGCAGAGTCTCAAAAATTTTTATAATAAGGTTGTATATATCTATGGATTATCTTAAAGTATGATCTTTTATCTACAATTAGATGTATAAATCACATCTTGACTCCTGAAAGTAAAGCTTTTGCGATTGTTTAAAGTACGCAAATCAACCTAACCTAACAATATTTTTTCAGGAATAAGTTTTTCAAAAATTTTTATAATAAAGTTGTGTATATCTATAGATTATCTGAAAGTATGATCTTTCAGCTATATTTTGGTGTACAATTCACATATTAATTATGTTANAAGGTTGTATATATCTATGGATTATCTTAAAGTATGATCTTTTATCTACAATTTGGTGTATAAATCACATCTTAACTCTTAGATGTAAAGCTTTGGCAATTTTTTAAGATTTCCCTTGTCTCATAATTAAAAGAATCAATTTAAACTAACGATACTTTTTCAGGATTTTCCTCAAAAATTTTTATAATAAAATTATATATATTTATGAATTATCTTCAAGTATGATCTTTTATCTTCAATTTGATGTATAAATAACATCTTGACTCCTAAAAGTAAAGCTTTTGCTATTGTTTAAAGTATGCAAATCAACCTAACCTAACAACATTTTTTCAGGAATCAGTTTTTCAAAAATTTTTATAATAAAGTTGTGTATATCACATCTTAATTCCCAAAAATATTGTTTTCAGGTGACGTTTTCATTAATTCCCAGTTATAATTGAGGAAATCAGTAAAATATTCAAAAAATGTTTTAAATTAAACTTTAAGAACCTTTTAAACATCACCATTCGATTTCAATGGGACATTTTAGGGTGGGTTGTCAATCGGCTTGCTTCTTTTTCTTAAAAATGTGTTGTCAGAAATCCGAATACCGCAGACACCAAACAAACCAGGGACTAGATAAATCGCAGCTCATTTGTATCTTGACGCGGGGCCACGAGGGCGCTATGCCCTCTTTAAAAGGCACTAAACGGTCCCGAAAACTTCAGGATTACAAATCGACGGTCGTTTAACGAATAAAAGGTTTATAAATCGGTTCGTACTTAGAGGTCCTTAGGTCGGAGACACNTTAAATTTCACTTCTCTCATAAGTAAAAAATCAATTTAAACTAACAATACTTTATCCGAATTTTTCTCAAAAATTTTTATAATAAAGTTATGTATATCTATAGATTAGCTTAAAGTATGATCTTTCAGCTTCAATCTGGTGTATAAATCACATCTTAACTCCGAAAAATAAAGTTTCGGCGATTTTTTTAAGATTTCATATATAAAAAATCAATTTAATCTAACAATATTTCATTAGGATTTTCTCAATTTTTTTTATAATAAATTTATATATATTTATGGGTTATCTTAAAGTATGCTCTTTCAGCTTCAATTTAATGTATAAACCACATATTAATTCATAGAAGTAAAGCTCCAGCGATTTTTTTTTCAATTTTCGCCGTTTTCAGGAACGTCAATTTCTTTTCAGGAACTTTTTCTCAAATTTTTTTATAATAAAGTTATATATATTTATCGGTTATAATAAAAGCTGACCTTTTAGCTTTAATTTGATGTACAAATCGCATCGTAATTCCTACAAGTGAAGCTTCCGCGATATAACATTCTTCAGGACTTTTCGTAAAATTTTTTAAATTAATTTTGTATGTATTTATTAGTTATATTAAAGCGTGATCTTTCAGCTTCGATATAGTGCAAATATCTTTTCTTTATTCGTAACAATAAAGCTTTGACTAAGCTTTGTTTAAAGACGAAATTTTCGATGATGTTTTAAATATCTCAATATAACAGATATTATTTACTTAAATCTTTTTTATTTATGTACAATTTTCGAGTCAATTCCTTAACAATACTCTTTTGGATGGACAACTCTATCTCGTGCACGACAAGAAAGTGTCAATTGAAACCTCTATAGCCGTGACTGATTGAGAAATTTCACGTTGCCTTTCATCAAAATTAACTCTTATAACGGTAAAAACTTGGATGGCGAGTTAAAATTTGACTCTATTTCTTTGAAATCCTCAAAGGTTCGTTTCCAATTACCCTTTTTTTCTGGGGAAGAAATTATTTGGGGTTGTCCTATATAATATTTTTTCGTCTAAGTTTTTCGTTGTCGTCGTCGGCATGACCAATTTAGTGACCTTGTCCCGGAGGCCCCCGGAGGCAATCATTGTTGTTTACGTCAATAATGTGCACGATCATCATTGGGACAATGGGGGGACGCCGCTAGAGCGCGCCCCGAAAGCAATCGCTTTGAAGAAACGCGCCGTTCGTCGGTCTCTTCTTCTTCTTCGGAGACCGACTTGTTTATTTACGCCGGAATTATTACGGGACCGAAAACGAGCAAAAAAATGTACCTACTACTATAAGGGGTTTTGGATGTGGTGAAGAAAAATGGAAGATGAGCGGCCATCTACTATACAAAAAAGAACCCTAACGCTAATTAGAGCTATATTCAAGTTCTTATTCGATGATTTTTAAAAATAAAAAAGGTTTCTTGGTTGAAATATTTTCTGCTAAAAACATTAGTTAACGCTATGGAAAATCCTTAATGGCAATTCTATGTCACGAAACATCCGAGGCGGTGTCGGTTAAAAGCTTCTTTTATACTACCGTAAGTTAACATCACCGAGTCGGTTTACTTTTGGTTTTTGAAAGGTTCCTAAAAGAATTTCAAATCCCGAAGGAGTCAAGGTATACATATAGTTTTGCCGAAATTTGGCGATCACTTTTAGGAAGGTAAAAGGGTCAAGTTCTGTCAATCTGGAATGTTTGGAATCCAGATTTTCTGACCTCAAACCCAACAGGACCTAATTTACAACTCAAAATCTAACTAAATGAGTTGCTTTTCAAAAAATGGATTCATTTATTCTTATATAAAGATTAAATAAATGATGATTTGATCGTTTCTTCTTTAACTTGAGACGAGACAGTTAGTAATTATTTTCAGTGATGCCGTAATTACTTTGGTCCCGCTTGTTCTGACATGTACACAAACAAGAAAATTATCGGTAATTAACTCGGCGCGGAGTCTCGTCTGCTTCCTGCTAATTTTCTTTCTCCGATACACACACTCCCGTTCGTTTTTGCAATATAAAATTAGAAAAATCGTTAACCTATTGTACTACTGTTAAGTGGGCATATCGGGTTTTTCACCATTAAATCGTTCTTCTTCTTCTGAAGATAGCTCCTTGTTATTGGCACTTAAATTGGCCAAGCAACAGACGGCGTTTTCATTAATTCCTAGTTACGAAGGCGTCAGAGTGAAAACTAGTTAGTAACAAGATTTCAAGATGTCCATTATAATTGAGGAAATCGAAAAAAGATTAAAAAAAATTCATTTAAATCCTGATAAAGTATTGTTATATTATAATTTTTATAACAAAATTATATATATTTATGAATTATCTTAAAGTGTGATCTTTTATCTTTAATTTGGTGTATAAATCACATCTTAACTCTTAAAAGTAAAGATTCGGCGATTTTATTAAGATTTCGCTTCTCTAATAAGTAAAAAATCAATTTAAAGTTACTTTATTAGGATTTTTCTCAAAAATTTTTATAATAAAAATGTGTATATTTATAAATTATTTTAAAGTATGATCTTTTCCCTTCACTTTGGTGTATAAATCACAACTTGACTCCTAAAAGTAAAGCTTTGGCGATTTTTTTAAGTTTTGATAAGTGCGCAAATTAATTTCACCTAACAATACTTTTCCAGGAAGCAATTTCTCAAAAATTTTTATAATAAGGTTGTATATATCTATGGATTATCTTAAAGTATGATCTTTTATCTACAATTTGGTGTATAAATCACATCTTAACTCTTAGATATAAAGTTTTGGCAATTTTTTTAGATTTCCCTTGTCTCATAATTAAAAGAATCAATTTAAACTAATAATACTTTATCAGGATTTTTCTCAAAAATTTTTATAATAAAAATGTGTATATTTATAAATTATTTTAAAGTATGATCTTTTCTCTTCACTTTGAAGTATAAATCACAACTTGACTCCTAAAAGTAAAGCTTTGGCGATTTTTTTAAGTTTTGATAAGTACGCAAATTAATTTAACCTAACAATGATTTTCCAAGAATCAGTTTCTCAAAAATTTTTATAATAAGGTTGTATATATCTATGGATTATCTTAAAGTATGATCTTTTATCTTCAATTTGGTGTATAAATCACATCTTAACTCTTAGATATAAAGCTTTGGCAATTTTTTGAGATTTCCCTTGTCTCATAATTAAAAGAATCAATTTAAACTAATAATACTTTATCAGGATTTTTCTCAAAAATTTTTATAATAAAATTATATATATTTATGAATTATCTTCAAGTATGATCTTTTATGTTCAATTTGGTGTATAAATCACATCTTAACTCTTAAAAGTAAAGATTCGGCGATTTTATTAAAATTTCGTTTCTCTAATAAGTAAAAAATCAATTTAAAGTTACTTTATTAGGATTTTTCTCAAAAATTTTTATAATAAAAATGTGTATATTTATAAATTATTTTAAAGTATGATCTTTTCCCTTCACTTTGGTGTATAAATCACAACTTGACTCCTAAAAGTAAAGCTTTGGCGATTTTTTTAAGTTTTGATAAGTACGCAAATTAATTTAACCTAACAATGCTTTTCCAGGAAGCAGTTTCTCAAAAATTTTTATAATAAGGTTGTATATATCTATGGATTATCTTAAAGTATGATCTTTTATCTTCAATTTGGTGTATAAATCACATCTTAACTCTTAGATATAAAGCTTTGGCAATTTTTTTAGATTTCCCTTGTCTCATAATTAAAAGAATCAATTTAAACTAATAATACTTTATCAGGATTTTTCTCAAAAATTTTTATAATAAAAATATGTATATTTATGAATTATTTTAAAGTATGATCTTTTCCCTTCACTTTGGTGTATAAATTACAACTTGACTCCTAAAAGTAAAGCTTTGGCGATTTTTTTAAGTTTTGATAAGTACGCAAATTAATTTAACCTAACAATGCTTTTCCAAGAAGCAGTTTCTCAAAAATTTTTATAATAAGGTTGTATATATCTATGGATTATCTTAAAGTATGATCTTTTATCTACAATTTGGTGTATAAATCACATCTTAACTCTTAGATATAAAGCTTTGGCAATTTTTTTAGATTTCCCTTGTCTCATAATTAAAAGAATCAATTTAAACTAATAATACTTTATCAGGATTTTTCTCAAAAATTTTTATAATAAAAATGTGTATATTTATAAATTATTTTAAAGTATGATCTTTTCTCTTCACTTTGAAGTATAAATCACAACTTGACTCCTAAAAGTAAAGCTTTGGCGATTTTTTTAAGTTTTGATAAGTACGCAAATTAATTTAACCTAACAATGATTTTCCAAGAATCAGTTTCTCAAAAATTTTTATAATAAGGTTGTATATATCTATGGATTATCTTAAAGTATGATCTTTTATCTTCAATTTGGTGTATAAATCACATCTTAACTCTTAGATATAAAGCTTTGGCAATTTTTTGAGATTTCCCTTGTCTCATAATTAAAAGAATCAATTTAAACTAATAATACTTTATCAGGATTTTTCTCAAAAATTTTTATAATAAAATTATATATATTTATGAATTATCTTCAAGTATGATCTTTTATGTTCAATTTGGTGTATAAATCACATCTTAACTCTTAAAAGTAAAGATTCGGCGATTTTATTAAAATTTCGTTTCTCTAATAAGTAAAAAATCAATTTAAAGTTACTTTATTAGGATTTTTCTCAAAAATTTTTATAATAAAAATGTGTATATTTATAAATTATTTTAAAGTATGATCTTTTCCCTTCACTTTGGTGTATAAATCACAACTTGACTCCTAAAAGTAAAGCTTTGGCGATTTTTTTAAGTTTTGATAAGTACGCAAATTAATTTAACCTAACAATGCTTTTCCAGGAAGCAGTTTCTCAAAAATTTTTATAATAAGGTTGTATATATCTATGGATTATCTTAAAGTATGATCTTTTATCTTCAATTTGGTGTATAAATCACATCTTAACTCTTAGATATAAAGCTTTGGCAATTTTTTTAGATTTCCCTTGTCTCATAATTAAAAGAATCAATTTAAACTAATAATACTTTATCAGGATTTTTCTCAAAAATTTTTATAATAAAAATATGTATATTTATGAATTATTTTAAAGTATGATCTTTTCTCTTCACTTTGGTGTATAAATCACAACTTAACTCCTAAAAGTAAAGCTTTGGCGATTTTTTTAAGTTTTGATAAGTACGCAAATTAATTTAACCTAACAATGCTTTTCCAGGAAGCAGAGTCTCAAAAATTTTTATAATAAGGTTGTATATATCTATGGATTATCTTAAAGTATGATCTTTTATCTACAATTAGATGTATAAATCACATCTTGACTCCTGAAAGTAAAGCTTTTGCGATTGTTTAAAGTACGCAAATCAACCTAACCTAACAATATTTTTTCAGGAATAAGTTTTTCAAAAATTTTTATAATAAAGTTGTGTATATCTATAGATTATCTGAAAGTATGATCTTTCAGCTATATTTTGGTGTACAATTCACATATTAATTATGTTATTAATCTTAATCTTAATTAGTTATAATTGAGGAAATCAATAAAATATTCAAAAAATGTTTTAAATTAAACTTTAAGAACCTTTTAAACATCACCATTCGATTTCAATGGGACATTTTAGGGTGGGTTGTCAATCGGTTTGCTTCTTTTTCTTAAAAATGTGTTGTCAGAAATCCGAATACCGCAGACACCAAACAAACCAGGGACTAGATAAATCGCAGCTCATTTGTATCTTGACGCGGGGCCACGAGGGCGCTATGCCCTCTTTAAAAGGCACTAAACGGTCCCGAAAACTTCAGGATTACAAATCGACGGTCGTTTAAGGAATAAAAGGTTTATAAATCGGTTCGTACTTAGAGGTCCTTAGGTCGGAGACACTTCAAGGTAGTTATTTTTCTTTTTTTTTCACGCTGAGGGATGATTTGTTATCTATTGATTGTTTGCGTGTGGCCTGACATCACCTCGTCCCAAAAAGAAAAATTCAAACATAAATTATTTTCAAATTAAGATTCATATATAATGAAAGCCTTTCTAAATTTAAAAAAAAATTTAATGATATGAGTGTAATAATGATAAAGATGAATGATGTAGCTAACGGATTATTTCATACACGAGAACAGAAAATTTGCATCTCAAATTCGTGTTATTCGATGATTTAATGAACATGTAACGTGTAACCTGTAACCTAAAACTTTCGAATCGTTTGGATGTTTCACTTTGGAAATGTCAACGGTTATTGAAAACGTTTCATACAATGTGGGCGTGTAATGATCTTTAAGTCGTATAAATAGGGATTTAATGGTATTTAGGAGATCATGTTCTTCCTACATAAATTCGATTTGAAAAAGAAAAATGATTAACTTAAAATAAATCTATTTATGAATGTAAAGAAATAATTCTTGGGCCAAATTAAAACTTAAATCTTCTTGTTTTAGGAAATATAAAAGAAAATATATAACTCATTGATTTAAGTTGGAAAAGTTGCCATCAATAAAATCTGAAAGACAACAGTGTAAATTTTTCTAAAAAAATTATAAATATGCATGTTGGCAAAACTCTACCAAAATGCTTTTTAAAAAATCAGAAGGATAATGAATGTTGGATAGAATTTTTGACAAACTTAGAGACTTCCATGATCCTGTTCATTCTGAAACTATTTATGCTATTTATGCAACCCTGCGGTGTATGATCTCATTGCTCCTTGTAATAGAGAAGCTTTAAAGAATTGCAAAAGGAATCTATTCTTTGAATTCCCATCTACCATTTTCTTCCCATAAAGCAAATAAATTTCTAACTCTAGATACTGGACTGTTTTGTTACTTTAGATTATTCTGCTATACTGGAATGTGTTATGTTATTATGGAGCACTTTGTTTTAGGATAACTTAGCTACTTCTGAAATGTTATGTTGAATCTTTTTGGTATTCTGTGCAATGCAACATTTAGTTTTACTCGGAAATAATTAAGTAATTTATCTAAGTCTTAGAAGTACTCTGCAATGTTGGAATTCTCCTTACTTTGTTGTATTTTGTCTATTTTAATGGTATAATCTCAGAACAGAGTCAATTTTAGACTTAGAATTTAGGAGCTCTCAATAAAATTCAAAATCTTTTATGACGCATAATAAATTTTCACAAAAATGTTGTTACCGTGCGTTTTTATAGTTTAAACATTTTTGTGGTATTTCCAATACACGCGAGTTACGCAAATGTTTGACGTAAAACGTAAAAAAAATGCTTTTGAAATACTTTGGTACTTTTTACCAAATTTATTTTTTTTTCAAAAATGATTGGTATCGTTGAATTTTTAATTCAAATTTATCGACAAAGTCATCAATTAATTAACCACACACAACTTTATCTTGGATCAAATTATCGACTCGCTTCTCTTAATGAAATTGTGCTTGTTTGAACCATGATTTTGCAGACTCACGCACCTAAAGTCCCAAGACTATTTATATACCTATTAATTGTCGCTTAATTACATCAAATATTTAAAGCGATTCAAATAAGTGACTCGGCATTTATCCTGGTTAAAGAGTAATAATTATATCATTAAACTAATTAAGATATGAAGCAATTAGTGTTTTCTAAAAGTTATATTAAAACATATCAATAATAATACAACGTAGTTATTTAGTTATATAATGAGGACTGAATAGTTTGCGTTGAAATTTTTTAGATAAAATTTTTCCACGTGGTGGTCGCATTTTTGACCCAATTTCAAGGTATTTTAATTACAGCAAAAACAAGCTTTTAAATACTCAAAACATTATGTTTATTAAGGTATTTCAAATAAATAGTAAAAGTTATTTAAATCTTGTAGACGTCTCAAAGAGTAAAATTTATTGCTTTAAATTGAAGCCAATCCAAAAATAGATCATCAACTTTAAACCCAATTAGATTAGATTGTTAACTTACATGCTCCAGCAACGTGAATCTTCTTCATCCACGGATAGATGACTCTATCTCCGTTTTCGTCTTCTTCATCGTCATCTTCCATTGCCGAACAATTGTGGTCATCATCGGCGTCATCGTGTTCGTCGGAAACGTTGTCTTCCAAACGTAAACCTAAGTCTTGTAACGAATGTCCAACTGGGGGTGAACCCCTAGAGTCCTGTCCGTGACCCGTCGAAGCGGGACTACAAACACTGTTAGTGTTCACATCACTACTTGATTGGGTAACAACATTTGGTGCTATATTAGCTAAGCTTTGAAGGATTCCTTCCGCGTTTGAGATTGTTGACGGTTGTTGTTGCACGTTATGGTTTGGTACTGAAGAAGAACATTGCACCATCGATTGTTGAGAATCGTGAACCGACGGCCTTATTTGATGACCGTGTAAAGAACTATGATGCGGATGTAATTGCGGATGATAATAATTGCTATATCCGTAATTATTGCTGATGGGACTTCCGTAAGACGTCGGTTGATGGTGGTGATAAGCGTACTGCAAGTGTTGCGGTGGTTGATTTAAATGATGATTGCTAAAAAAATCCCCCGGAGTCGGACTTTGAATGTAATTGCTTTGGCTGTATTCCTCACTAGGTGGAAATTTCGGATCGACCATCATTCCTCCGGTCATATGTTGTTGTTGTTGATGATGATAATTAGGGTTCATTAAGAACGAACTCATTGTCAATCAGTCCATGGGAAAAAAAGTAAGTTAAAAAGAGAGTATAGCCACAACAACGCACAACCAACTCCGGACACTGTCTCAATGCACTCTGAAGCCTTTTTTCAGTGATCCCTTCCTAACCGGAGCTCCACCACGCCCTCCATTCCAATTATGACGTCATATGCCTCCGGAGGAACCAATCCGAACCCGGAACGTCGGCTACAATAATGGATGGCACCAACGGTTTTCATGGAGTGGGGATAAATTTTCAGTTTTCATAAAGAAATAATCATTTTCGATTAAAAAATTACACTTTTTTAATAAAACCAACGAAGCTAAAACAAAATTATTTCTTTTTTTCAAACGTTCCGACAATTTTTATATTTAAAAATAAACGTTTCCCGTTGGTTCCCCACCCAGTTCTATCAGACTGAAAGGGCGCTCTTTGGAAGAGTTCGAACGCTACTTTCCACCCGAATACCAACCAATAATTGATCGAGTAGTGTCTGTTGAAACGGTGGGGGAAGTCCCAATCGTGGATATCTAGCAATTTTTTTTTTTAATAATCAAATACTGAAAAGCTTCATTTACAGATTTTAAAAAAATTTAAAAAAAGAATTTGAATAATAATTAATACTAGAATTAATACTAGATCTAGAATTAGAACTAATTAGAACTAATTAGAACTAACCGCATGTCTTTTAAGACGGCTAATGACAAAAATACAACAATCTGGCGGTGAATAACAACTAAAATTAGAACTAACACTAGCATTAGAACTAAGACTAGATCTAGAACTAGAAGCATTCGGGTTTAGCCGTCTTAAATGACTTGCGGCTAAATCCGAATGTTTCTAGTTCTAGATCTAGTGTTAGTTCTACTTTTATATCATTAAAACTAAGACTAGACCTAGAACTAGAAACATTCGGATTTAGCCGTCTTAAGAGACGCACGGCTAAACCCGAATGTTTCTAGTTCTTGATCTAGTGTTAGTTCTAGTTTTAGTTTAATGACAAAAGTACAACAATCTGTTGTAGTGTTAGTTAGTTATCAACTTGTAAAACAACGAAATTATTGTAATTTTCATATTTTTGTATATTTCTCGATATCTATGCATCTGAGAGCAAAAGTGTAAGAAAGCAAAATTGTTGAGAATAAAATTTGCTACAACTTTTGTTATAAAAACGTTTTTATAACATACTCTGTTTCCGGTGTTAGAGTAATAAATGCAGTTAGTATTAATAATAATTACCGGTTAGTATTAATAATAAGTACAACAATTAATCAATGTGATAAATCTCCATATATTAATCAGTTTTACGGGATATTATTAATATTTTCTCAACGTGGTTGGTTAAAGTAATAAAACACTATAGTTTTGTATATCGAACATGTTTTTATTAAAAAAACTTATTAAAGAATAAATTCTTATTAAAAAAACTCAATGCTGAAGTACTTTATAAAGTTAAACCAAGTCTTTAAAGATAAGTTAATTCTCATATAATTTATAATTATTTATTATGGCACGATCGAGTTTTATGACATTTTGAATTACAAAGAATATGTAATTTTTTGCATTTGCATCGATTCGAATTGCATTCAGCAGTGCAATTGCAATGTTGGAAATGTCAGTTTCTGGTACTTCGTTAATCGAAATAAATTTTTCTTTACAGATAGTAAATTCATTCCTTGAATACAGTTGATTTAAAGTACCATATTTTGTACCTAGCTTATAAAAACTGTCCTTTTCAACAGAAATAATAACAGCTATTATATTTCGGCTATCTGCTTTGGCTCGATCAATTCCTGGTACCTTAAAATTTTGCATTAGAACGTTTCAACATTTTGTCAGCTTGCTTCTCTAAGGACTGTTTAGCGAAATTTCGAGCTTCCAGAATTTTTTGTGAAACTGTATTGGTTTACAATGAGAGAATTTTGTTTATTTAAAGCTACAGATTCAATTTCAGCAGATTGTGAGACCTGCAAATCTCTGAATGTACGGTCAGTACTTTCATTGCTACATTGCTCTGAGTCAGTAGCAACATCTTCACTTTGATGTTCAGGATGATTATCATATTGCTGTTTTAAAATTGACTCAAGATCTTCTTCACGTGTTATTTTTGACAATGTATCAACATTGGCAGAAAACAGCTGGCAAGAATGTTTTCAAACCCACTTTAGCTTTACAACCAAACATAGCTTCATAAGGACTTTGGTTTATTCCGGAATGGTGGGCTCTGTTCTTCATGAACTGTATAAATTTTAATCCTTCCGACCATTTTGTACTTTTGTTTGTCTCCAACCATGTAGATAACATCTTCTCAATATCTTGGTTAGCTCTTTCAATAGAACCTTGTGATTGACTGTGAAAACGTAAGATCACTCCATCGCTCTCTTAACCCCTCACTGNAGGATTTTTCTCAAAAATTTTTATAATAAAAATGTGTATATTTATAAATTATTTTAAAGTATGATCTTTTCCCTTCACTTTGGTGTATAAATCACAACTTGACTCCTAAAAGTAAAGCTTTGGCGATTTTTTAAGTTTTGATAAGTACGCAAATTAATTTAACCTAACAATGCTTTTTCAGGAAGTAGTTTCTCAAAAATTTTTATAATAAGGTTGTATATATCTATGGATTATCTTAAAGTATGATCTTTTATCTTCAATTTGGTGTATAAATCACATCTTAACTTTTAAAAGTAAAGATTCGGCGATTTTATTAAGATTTCGTTTCTCTCATAAGTAAAAAAATCAATTCAAACTAACAATTCTTTATCAGGATTTTTCTCAAAAATTTTTATATTAAAAATGTGTATATTTATGAATTATTTTAAAGTATGATCTTTTCCCTTCACTTTGGTGTATAAATTACAACTTAACTCCTAAAAGTAAAGCTTTGGCGATTTTTTTTAAGTTTTGATAAGTACGGAAATTAATTTAACCTAACAATGCTTTTCCAGGAATCAGTTTCTCAAAAATTTTTATAATAAAGTTGTATATATCTATGGATTATCTTAAAGTATGATCTTTTATCTTCAATTTGATGTATAAATCACATCTTAACTCTTAGATGTAAAGGTTAGGGAATTTTTTATGATTTCCCTTGTCTCATAATTAAAAGAATCAATTTAAACTAATAATACTTTAAGGATTTTTCTCAAACATTTTTATAATAAAATTATATATATTTATGAATTATCTTCAACTATGATCTTTTATGTTCAATTTGGTGTATAAATCACATCTTAACTCTTAAAAGTAAAGATTCGGCGATTTTATTAAAATTTTGTTTATCTTGTAAGTAAAAAAATCAGTTTAAACTAATAATACTTTATCAGGATTTTTCTCAAAAATGTTTATAATAAAAATATGTATATTTATGAATTATTTTAAAGTATGATCTTTTCTCTTCACTTTGGTGTATAAATCACAACTTGACTCATAAAAGTAAAGCTTTGGCGATTTTTTTAAGTTTTGATAAGTACGCAAATTAATTTAACCTAACAATGCTTTTCCAGGAAACAATTTCTCAAAAATTTTTATAATAAGGTTGTATATATCTATGGATTATCTTAAAGTATGATCTTTTATCTTCAATTTGATGTATAAATCACAGCTTAACTCTTAGATATAAAGCTTTGGCAATTTTTTAAGATTTCCCTTGTCTCATAATTAAAAGAATCAATTTAAAGTAATAATACTTTATCAGGATTTTTCTCAAAAATTTTTATAATAAAAATGTGTATATTTATAAATTATTTTAAAGTATGATCTTTTCTCTTCACTTTGAAGTATAAATCACAACTTGACTCCTAAAAGTAAAGCTTTGGCGATTTTTTTAAGTTTTGATAAGTACGCAAATTAATTTAACCTAACAATGATTTTCCAAGAATCAGTTTCTCAAAAATTTTTATAATAAGGTTGTATATATCTATGGATTATCTTAAAGTATGATCTTTTATCTTCAATTTGGTGTATAAATCACATCTTAACTCTTAGATATAAAGCTTTGGCAATTTTTTTAGATTTCCCTTGTCTCATAATTAAAAGAATCAATTTAAACTAATAATACTTTATCAGGATTTTTCTCAAAAATTTTTATAATAAAAATGTGTATATTTATGAATTATTTTAAAGTATGATCTTTTCCCTTCACTTTGGTGTATAAATCACAATTTGTCTCCTAAAAGTAAAGCTTTGGCGATTTTTTTAAGTTTTGATAAGTACGCAAATTAATTTAACCTAACAATGCTTTTCCAGGAA
>NW_019280880.1:52230-247218 GCF_000648695.1 Onthophagus taurus
GAATACAGTTGATTTAAAGTACCGTATTTTGTACCTAGCTTATAAAAACTGTCCTTTTCAACAGAAATAATAACAGCTATTATATTTCGGCTATCTGCTTTGGCTCGATCAATTCCTGGTACCTTAAAATTTTGCATTAGAACGTTTCAACATTTTGTCAGCTTGCTTCTCTAAGGACTGTTTAGCGAAATTTCGAGCTTCCAGAATTTTTTGTGAAACTGTATTGGTTTACAATGAGAGAATTTTGTTTATTTAAAGCTACAGATTCAATTTCAGCAGATTGTGAGACCTGCAAATCTCTGAATGTACGGTCAGTACTTTCATTGCTACATTGCTCTGAGTCAGTAGCAACATCTTCACTTTGATGTTCAGGATGATTATCATATTGCTGTTTTAAAATTGACTCAAGATCTTCTTCACGTGTTATTTTCGACAATGTATCAACATTGGCAGAAAACAGCTGGCAAGAATGTTTTCAAACCCACTTTAGCTTTACAACCAAACATAGCTTCATAAGGACTTTGGTTTATTCCGGAATGGTGGGCTCTGTTCTTCATGAACTGTATAAATTTTAATCCTTCCGACCATTTTGTACTTTTGTTTGTCTCCAACCATGTAGATAACATCTTCTCAATATCTTGGTTAGCTCTTTCAATAGAACCTTGTGATTGACTGTGAAAACGTAAGATCACTCCATCGCTCTCTTAACCCCTCACTGTGTTCGTGTTTTGCAAGTAAATGACAAGTCACTGCGTGTTTACGATTAACTCTTTTAAAATTTACCGCAGCTATGTGTAAATTATTAATAATAACCGGTCAATGTAATAAATTTGTTACTTTAACCCTGCATGTTAGTTAGTATTAATAATCAACGGTACTTATTAATAGTTTTCAATTAATCACAGTAACATTACCATTAACAATTTGTAAAAGAACGAAATTCATAAAATTTTCAAATTTGGTATTTTTCTCGATATCGATGCATCTGAGAGCAAAAGTGTAAGAGAGCAATATTGTTAAGAAAAAAATTTGCAACAACTTTTGTTTTAAAAGTTTTTTTATGACATGCCTCATTTCCAAAGTGTTACCATTAGCTACTTAAAAAGCAACAATTCATCAAATTTTCATATTTGGTATTTTGCTCGATATCGATGCATCTGAGAGCAAAAGTGTAANTGGACTCTGTTCTTCATGAACTGTATAAATTTTAATCCTTCCGACCATTTTGTACTTTTGTTTGTCTCCAACCATGTAGATAACATCTTCTCAATATCTTGGTTAGCTCTTTCAATAGAACCTTGTGATTGACTGTGAAAACGTAAGATCACTCGATCGCTCTCTTAACCCCTCACTGTGTTCGTGTTTTGCACGTAAATTTACCGCAGCTATGTGTAAATTATTAATAATAACCGGTCAATGTGATAAATTTGTTACTTTAAACCTGCATGTTAGTTAATATTAATAATCAACGGTACTTATTAATAGTTTTCAATTAATCACAGTAACCGTAACATTACCATTAACAACCTGTAAAAGAACGAAATTCATAAAATTTTCAAATTTTCCTATTTTTCTCAATATCTATACATCTGAGAGCAAAAGTGCAAGAGAGCAATATTGTTTACAATAAAATTTACTACAACTTTTGTTCTAAAAGTGCTTTAATAACATACTCCGTTTCCCGAGTGTTATCATTAACAACTTAAAATGTCACAAATTCATAAAATTTTCATATTATCGCATTTTTCTCTACATCGATGCATCTGAGTGTAAAAGTGCAACAGAGCAATATTGTTAAGAATAAAATTTGTTACAACTTTTGTTCTAAAAGTTTTTTAATATCATGCTCCGATTCCAAAGTGTTACCATTGATATCTAGTAAAACAACAAAATTCATAAAATTCTCATATTTTCGTATTTTTCTCAATATCAAATTTCTATATTTGGTGTTTTTCTCGATATCTATGCATCTGAGAGCAAAAATGTAAGAGAGCAATATTGTTAAGAATAAAATTTGCTACAACTTTTGTTTCAAAAGTTTTTTTATGACATGCCTCGTTTCCAAAGTGTTACCATTAGCTACTTAAAAAGCAACAATTCATCAAATTTCTATATTTGGTGTTTTTCTCGATATCTATACATCTGAGAGCAAAAGTGTAAGACAGCAATATTGTTTACAATAAAATTTACTACAACTTTTGTCCTAAAAGTGCTTTTATAACATACTCCGTTTCCCGGGTATTACCATTAACAACTTAAAATGCCACAAATTCATAAAATTTTCATATTATCGCATTTATTAATATCATGCTCCAATTCCCGAGTGTTACCATTGACACCTAGTAAAACAACAAAATTCATAAAATTTTCATATTTTCGTATTTTTCTCTACATAGATGCAGCTGAGTGTAAAAGTGCAAGAGAGCAATATTGTTAAGAATAAAATTTGGCACAACTTTTGTCCTAAAAGTTTTTTTGTAATATGCTCTGAATTACCATTAACACCATAGGCTGCTAACAGAGCACATTGTGTATTTGTTGTACATAATCTTATGTACCTTTTGATCACCATGAATACAAAAAAATGACTTTGATTTCGTGATCATGCCGATCTGGAAAGATCGTCGAATTCAATGGCAATAAGATTCGGGTGTCCATCATGGTCAAAAAGGAAGATGGCATCGAAATTCTACATTACAATGCACTTGAAGTTTTTTTACTGACGCTTCGTTATATATAATCAAGAGATATTTGCAAACGCGGTTGTGAAAATGATTTTGTTGTTGGGTTGGGTTTACTTGATCCTTGAACCTAACTTTACTCATCCCAAAATCGAACACACTCAATCCGATTTAACCCAATTTAATTCAACCCAACCTCAAACTCCTCTAAAATTGTTAAGCAATATTGTTAAGAATAAAATTTGCTACAACTTTTGTTCTAAAAGTGCTTCTAAAACTAGATCTAGTCTAATGTTAGTTCAAATGATGATATTAATGTTAATTCTAATTTTAGTAGTTATTCTGCGCCAAGTTGTATATTTTAATTGAACTAAAATATGTATAGTTTAATCATTAATTGTATGTTATATCATTAATGTATTCATTAATACTTAATCTTGACAGATTAAATTAAAAAAGAACTAGACTGATATATAACATGTATTGATGAACCTTTTCGTGAATAACGAACGTGATTGGTTTGGATATTTCGAAATTTTTCAAACGGGAAAATTAATCGTTTAGAACGATACCTACATGGAAATTTATAGTTTTAAAGGCTAATTAGTCGGGTAATTTGTCTCAAGGCACTTAAATTGGTTCTAAATTAATGTCTAGTTGAGTTTTTCACTTAGTCGATATGGAATTAATAGATATAAGTGCTTTCAAGGTAGTAATTTATTAAATACAACTTCGACTTGATTAGTTTTAATTGCAAAGTTAAATGTGGGTCACACAATCAAATAATTTTGTAACAAAATGTAATCCTTGGAAAATCCGGATGATATAAAACCATACAAAGGATAAACCATTCTTATAGAAGCATTATGCAAACTAGACTCGTTGAAACCTAAAAATATACGAAATAAAGTCTAGACGAACGGAGAGGAGACCACAGCAGCACCCACACACATGATTTTCCTTTTCCTGCTAACGTGATTGATGATCCTGTGGGGTTGGTGGATTGTTCGGCGCACTCCACGAAAAGGGCGCTGCGGCAGTCGTTAAGATCTCCGCGAATATCCCCTCTTGCTTATTTGAAACTACAAAATTACCAGAAAAAAAATTTAATATAACTAAATTTGATTATTTAATACAACACAAAATCTTATTTTTCTTATTCTTATTATATTTCTTCTTCTTCTTCATTGGAGTAGTCATAGGAGTGCGGAAAATTAATGATACAACCAACGAACTGACATCTTTACACGAAACCGACTCGACGACGGACGGGTTTCTTATACCGGTGCATTTTTCATGTTATAATTTGACGGTTCTAAAATTAATTTGATCTTCATACATGTGTGCACGCATCTAACTTGGAATTATTGCAACTTAAAGAGAAATACCCGATTCGTATTTATATTTTAACCAAAAATGAGTTTACTTTTTGTGTGTATACAAAAAGTTTTCACCTGGTCAAGTTCGCAGAACCATAGCCACACGATTCCTTTGAAAAGCTCCGGCTTCGATGCAGTTGCAGGATGACTTGCAAGATGACGACGACGACGACGTCGACGTCGGGGTCCCAACATTGCCCACTACTACTACTACCTGTTTGTGTGTGTATAAAATGTTCAGCCAGCACGTCGAGGATCGATATGACTCGCCTCCGGGAGACGTCACCGTGCCCGTCCGTATCAACAACGCTAAAACCGTGTGTCTTCTCCTCCAGGGACAAGACCGATCGATCAAATCGGCTCGTGTATATCCAACTATTTACACGTCTACGTTATGGGTGTTCTGGACGATAATAACATCTCTTCGGCTTTTCTTTGTATTTATTCAATTCAAAGCAATTTGTCGGTGAATTGTTAAATTTGATCGATTATTACAAATATTTGGATAGATGTGAAATTATTGTACCAAAATCTAGATGACGTTCGAAGCAACAATTAACACCAAAAAAGATCAACGAACCTCTACAACGTCATCTTTTCAGGCTTGGGAGATGAAGCATTGAATGAAGCAAGGCAGAATCATTAAAATTTTGAGTCGCTATGGATTATTTCATCTTTACCCCTTGATGATGACACTCATGTAGTCCTACGATTCTCGGCGATCCTATCTCTTTGCCATAAATACTCTTCATTTTTAAAACCTCCTCCTTCTACTACTTTTTATTCCGTCGTTTTATTCACCATACTCATACCCTCTTTGTTCCTATACCATTTATTAATCTTACAACCAATTGGGTTGAGTCAAAAACTTGAAGTAACAACTAATTGGTGGATTAGTTGTTTGAATGATGACCTACAAATTCATCAAATTTGCATATTTTTGTATCTACGCATGTGAGAGCAAAAGTGCATGAGAGCTTTATTGTCTAAAAGTGCTTTTACAACATAAAACAAGGGAATTTATCAAATTTCTATATTTTTATCGATATCTATGCATCTGAGAGCAGAAAATTTGCTAGAACTTTTGTTTGAAAAGTTCTTTTATGACATGCCTCGTTTCCAAAGTGTTACCATTAAGAACTTAAGAAGCAACAAATTCATAAAATTGTCATATTTGGTATTTTGCTCGATATTGATGCATCTGAGAGTAAAAATGTAAGAGAGCAATATTGTTAATAATAAAATTTGTTACAACTTTTGTTCTAAAAGTTTTTTAATATCATGCTCCGATTCCAAAGTGTTACCATTGATATCTAGTAAAACAACAAAATTCATAAAATTCTCATATTTTCGTATTTTTCTCAATATCAAATTTCTATATTTGGTGTTTTTCTCGATATCTATGCATCTGAGAGCAAAAATGTAAGAGAGCAATATTGTTAAGAATAAAATTTGCAACAACTTTTGTTTTAAAAGTTTTTTTATGACATGCCTCGTTTCCAAAGTGTTACCATTAGCTACTTAAAAAGCAACAATTCATCAAATTTCTATATTTGATGTTTTTCTCGATATCTATGCATCTGAAAGCAAAAGCGTAAGAGAGCAATATTGTTAAGAATGAAATTTGCTACAACTTTTGTTTTAAAAGTTTTTTTATAACATGCTCCGTTTCCAAAGTGTTACCATTAACTACTCAAAAAGCAACAAATTCATAAAATTTTCATATTTGGTATTTTTCTCGATATCTATGCATCTGAGAGCAAAAGTGTAAGAGAGCAATATTATTAACAATAAAATTTGCTACAACTTTTGTTTTAAAAGTTTTTTTATATCATGCCCCGTTTCCAAAGTGTTACCAGTAAGTAGCAACTTAAAAAGCAACAAATTCATAAAAATTTTGGTTTTTGGCGGAGAACCACCAATGCGAGGATATCCCTCAATGCAGAGGTTACCCTTGCAGTTTGATTCCTGAAACGTAACCCAACCTAACCCAAAACATAACTCTACTCAATTCAACCCAACCCAAGCTCGTCTAAAATTTAAACACCTTTCTAAATGATGACGCAGCCAAAACATTTTCACTGCATTTGATAGCAACTGCTAAATGCTTGAAGCAGATGGGAGTACAAAACCTCTCGTTACGAGTAACTGGTTGGTATGAGATCAGTCCTGTATACTTAAAACACGTGATGGCTGAAATATCTAACTGCTTCAAATTAAGAAGTGAAAAGCCTACAAAAATTTCTAGATTAGTCAACTTGGATAATATAGACGTCATAATAAATCAATTCAAACTACAATATTCGATACTCGTAATAGATACAAAAACTTTTTCTGCAGCTGTTTGAATTGGAAAAAAAATTAATGGTAAATCATTATCAGTGTTTACAAGAATTGGGGTTAAATCGTTCGTGAAATCGCGTCCACCGTGAATAATAACATAGCGAGCGTCCACTGGTGAACGCAAAGGCTATTATTACGCAGAATGATTAATACTATGCTACCGGATAGGCCATTGAGATGGCGGCACGTTCCTCGGGAAGAGAGTGGCAGGAATGGGCGATCACCGGAACGCACTCTCAAATGTCTTATTCCTTACGACTTGAATCCCTCTTTGGACAGTGGGTAATGAATGGAAAATCCATTAGATCTTATAAAGACTTTCTCAATGATACGAAAAATGTCTCGTTTTATTTTTGTCAAAATTGTTTTTATGAACCAATAAACTAGAACGGTTTTTTTTGCTATATGATTAATAACCGAAGGATTTTTCGTCGTTAAATTCCTCAAGTAACTAAGCGAGTATCGCAGTTAAGTGACTTATAAATTCTTTTGTAACACTCATCGGATAGTGCGTCGTTTTGCAATTAGGTTTTCGAATAGTTTAAACCATTAAGGTAGTGGAATTTGAAAGAAATTTTCAGATATTTAAGACTTCCTTTCAAACACCACTTATCAATATTAATAAAAACACCTAAATACTCGAAAAGTAATAATTTATTTTTAATGCAAAAATAACAAAATATTATTCTTGAATACTATCGTAATTGCAAGACACTGTAAACAAATTGATATCCAATCAAGGAATCATTATGCCAAAGATATTCTTTTGAGAGATCGTATCAAGATCGGTTTTAAATCATTCTGGTAGTTGAAACGAGTGATGTAGAGGGCGCGCAGCCGACACCGAGTTGATGATAAAAATCGCCGTCAAAAGCAGCGGCAGAGTTCGTAGGCTTCCAGTTCCACAGCTCAACCGTACAGTATTTATTGTCGAAAGTAAAAGGAACGGGGAATTATAATTCATTTGTAAACGTCAGCCAATATTCAATACGGGACCGACGGTGAAGGAAACAGAGCGAGAGTCTCTTTGAAAATGGGCGAAAGGATCTGAAGAGAAAGAGAGAGAGGAAGGACGACACAAGGAGGAGGCAGAACACCGGCTGGCAGCCGCTTTTTGATAAATGATCGCGCGATTCTACGGATAGTTCGGTGCTAGTTTTGTTGCTTGCGTTACGTGTATATGTTCTGTATCTGCGTGTGTGTGTGTGTTCAAATTTTCTGTGTATATGTATTTTTGTAAAATCGTACGCACGAAATATTCAGTAGTTATTTTTCGGAAAGGAATAACTTTCTGACCGATATGTGCCATGGAATATTTTAGAGGAGAAAAGAGAGATTTTTAGACGAGGTGGGGAAGAAAGGGGAACTTTGTGGAGGAGCCTGTGGGAGTTCGAACCGCTGGCGACCAGTCAACCCGGCGATAATAAATAGTTATTCGAGCTTATTTTCGTGGACTCACTGACAGGCGGCTGAGATAACGCGGCTGAACTGCTTCCGGTTCCTTCTCTTCTTTCTTTCCACTTCTTTTTCGTTCAGATCCTCCCATCTCCAACTAAAAAATCCGATATATTTTTGCATAAAGACTTTTCCAAGACATCTTGATTGATTCATTTATATTTCTTATAACAAAACATTTAAAGTTTTTGATTATCGATACATTTTCTAAATAAACCTCGATCGTTGCAAACAGTCAAAAAAAGCAATATGGCTAAAATTGAAAAATGATTCCCAAAAAACGTAATGATAGTTCTGATACTAGAACACTTCTTCATGACGAAAGTTTTTCTACTCAACCTCCTGCCAAGGCGATAGTGAGGATTCTTATTTAACCGCTTCAATGTGTCGAGGAAATGTTCGTATTTTTGTCCATATCTATGCATCTATAAGCATAAAGTGCAACAAAGCAATATTGTTAAGAATAAAATTTGCTATCTTTGTTCTAAAAGTGCCATACTTCGTTTCCAAAGTGTTACCATTAACCACTTAAAAAGCAACAATTCATCAAATTTCTATATTTGGTATTTTTCTCGATATCTATGCATCTAAGAGCAAAAATATAAGAGAGCAATTTTGTTAAGAATTAAATTTGCAACAACTTTTGTGTTAAAAGTTTTTGTATGACATACTTCGTTTCCAAAGTGTTACCATTAACAACTCAAAAAGCAACAAATTCACACAATTTTCATATTTGGTATTTTTCTCGATATCTATGCATCTGAGAGCAAAAATGTAAGAGAGCAATATTGTTAAGAATAAAATTTGCTACAACTTTTGTTCTAAAAGTGCTTTTATAAAATACTCTGATTCCCGAGTCTTTTCCCGATTAACAACTTGAAAAGCAACAAATTTATCCAATTTTCATGTTTGGCACTTTTCTCCATATCTATGCATCTGAGAGCAAAAGTGCAAGAGAGCAATATTGTTAAGAATAAAATTTGCTACAACTTTTGTTCTAAAAGTTTTTTTGTAACATGCTCCGATTCCCGAGTGTTACCATTGACGTGTAAAACATCAAAACCCATCAAATTTTCTATTTTCGAAATTTCCATGATATTGACGCATCTAAGAGCAAAAGTGAAAGAGAGCAATATTGTTAAGAATAAAATTTGCTACAACTTTTGTTCTAAAAGTGCTTTTATAAGATACTTTGATTCCGGAGTGTTTTCCCGATTAACAACTTGACAAGCAACAAATTTATCCAATTTTCATGTTTGGTACTTTTCTCCATATCCATGCATCTGAGAGCAAAAGTGCAAGAGACCAGTATTGTTAACAATAAAATGGGCTACAACTTTTGTTCTAAGAGTTTTTTAATATCATGCTCCGATTCCAAAGTGTTACCATTGATATCTAGTAAAACAACAAAATTCATAAAATTCTCATATTTTCATATTTTTCTCAATATCGATGCATCTGATTGCAAAAGTGCAAGAGAGCAATATTGTTAAGAATGAAGTTCGGCACAACTTTTATTCCAAAAGTTTTTTAATATCATGCTCCGATTCCAAAGTGTTACCATTGATATCTAGTAAAACAACAAAATTCATAAAATTTTCATATTTTCGTATTTTTCTCTACATCGATGCATCTGAGTGTAAAAGTACAAGAGAGCAATATTGTTAAGAATAAAATTTGCTACAACTTTTGTTCTAAAAGTTTTTTTGTAAAATTCTCTCGATTACCAGTAATATCATAGGTTGGCAATGCTGCTAACATTGTGTAAGATCTGGAAAGATTATTCAATTCGATGGCAATGTGGTTTGCTGTATTTGGAAAGTGGGTTAGCAGTTTAAAGAGATTGCTAGTGGTATGTTTTTGAACATTAACTTCTCCAAGTGGTTTGTGACATCATGCAGCTAATGCCAACTTCATTAGAATTGTGAATCGTAGTAATTAGGGATAAGTTAGTGTAAATTAGGGATCACATTAACCAGCGAAGAAAACTTGTGTTTAATGTGGTTAATATGCAGAATATCAAAGTATATATTTTGTTCAATCTACATGGGACTTTGAAAGTTTGTATCGGTTTGAATGAGAAAGAAGGAAATGAGTTGATGGAAAACGTGTTCTTGGAGAATCGTATAACAACAAACTTTCTATATTACAATATGTATTGTTATTAAAAGTTGTTTTTATTATAAAACTAAAACAACGATAATAATCAATTAATTCTCATCCACGAAGAAAAGGTGTACAAGAAACAAGAAAGAGCCCTCCGGGGGACGAGTAAAATTTAATTACCTTAATGACTTCGTGAAACTGTCCAGACTAAATCGTGTCCATCAATTAATTTAATAAGAAACGAAGAGGTCAGGGATTCGAAGACCATTCACGACGAGGGACTTTGATTTAATCCGATTAGATGGTTTTATCCTTTTTTGTTAATATCTGAAACAAAAATAAAAAATGAAAAAAATTCGTCAATTTGCAATTATATCCCGTTCCCAAACCCGTTCGTTCTCTTCGTCGATGATAAATGATCGTGAAAAACGCCGTCGTCGAAGGAGAAGAAAGAAAGAAGTAAAAAAAGTTATGAATACATTAAACGGTGTCAAAGGCGCGCGTTCGAAGACTTCGAAGACCAGGGTGACATACTTATGACAAAAGGACACCGTTACGGTAGCTATGGAGTTGAGGGGTGAAAGAGTTACCATTAGCAGATGAGTATAAAAGAAAAAGAGTAAACCATTATTTACTTACTTAGGTTTTTCGGAGACGAACCAAGTCCGAAGACGACGAATTCGACCTTCACCCAATAACGGAGTCCCCCGGTCATTGTTAAATCCGTAATTACCAAGAGCAAGAGGAGGCAGATGCTCCTTTTGTCTGCACGAGTGCTCACAGTCTTTTGTTATATTTAAACGATTTGCAACGCCAGTTATTAGAAAAAACTTTTGTCATTTATCATCGCTATTAAAATACAATTTTAATTTTGTTATCAAATTCATAAAAAACCTTAAAAAAGGAAACAAATGTTAGACCATAATCTAAGACGTTAAGAGTCATGTATGGACGTCGCTTAAAATATACAATCCATCACAACCGCTACCATCTGAAGAAGTAAATAGTGAAGCTAGTAGTCGTCTCTAAGAAAGAGAAGTGAAGAAGAAGAAAAAATACCTTGATAAATAGTCAAGTGACTGATAGACGCTGCGTGGACGGTTGAGATACAAGATACAAGAAGACGTGATGTATGTCACTGGACATACCACGGAATACCGTTGATACTGCGTGTAGGTTTTATTTTTAAGAAATATCCCTCTTATTATAGGATTACACATATTATCCATAACGACGTAACATTATCAATTATTTAAATTCATGAATATTTATCAGAGTAGAACATCGTTACGAAACCCGCCACTTATTATTGTCTTACATCACAATAGACATTCGATATTGATGAATTAACAGGGGGAACATATTAGAATTCTGATGTCTCATTCAATTATTGTCCGAGGACAAGTTTAGGGCCCGCATATTACAAGTGTCATAACGCGTTTTCAGGTATTGATCGCGTTTCGTAAGAACAACACTTATTTAGATTAATTGTTGTTCCCTCATTGTGAAAATATCATTCGTTTAGCAGGTGATTCCTCTTTATATTAATAAATCGTTTTTGTTAATAAATAATTTCTTGTTGGGTAGATACTAACAATAAGAAAGATAGAGAGTCAGTGTGTGTGTGAGAGAAAGAGAGGTTGTAGATGATGTATAGTTCCTTAATTGAATCGTGTGTACCATCGCCCGCGGAGAAAATTGAAAATTAAAAATCTCGGAAATCCGAGACCATGGTACCCCGTAGTAGTAGTAGAGATACGCGTGACGCAACGTTAGCCGAGAAATTTATAATCATTAGACGAGATCGCATTGAGACTGATGGACCACTTGACACTTTCTTATGATTGATCGCCATCATGGCCGGATGGCGAAGCACAACGAAGGAAGAGAGAGAAAAAAAAGTGGGCCGAAATTAGCCGCCCCCGCCAATGATCTTTTTCAACAGAACCCCGAGGTACACTTACACCTGTTATTAGTACCCAAAGACGATCGTTTTTGACACTTAACACTCTACTCAGGTAGTCTAAATTTGATTGATAACTTTTTAGGTGATTAATAAATTTTGCTTTAACACTATTTTAGGTATTGTTTCAAAAATGGCACCAGCCGAATCTTTGTTTCGTGCAACAGGCAAAAAGAAATATTTTTTCAGTTGGCCTAAATCTTCGAAGCTAATAATACCCAACCAATACCCGGAGTTTTTGTTAGAAATCGACCCCACCCATTTTAACAAAACATTCGTCTTTTTTATAATATACCCCATATCCAAAGAGGTACATTAACAATTTAAAAAGTAAGAAAAAGTTAAGAATAAAATTTGGCACAACTTTTGTTCTAAAATTGATATCTAGCAAAACAACAAATTCATAAAATTCTCATATTTTCGTATTTTTCTCGAAATCGATGTATCTGAGTGCAAAAGTGGAACAGAGCAATATTGTTAAGAATAAAATTTAGCACAACTTTTGTTCTAAAAGTTTTTTAATATCATGCTCCGATTCCTAAGTGTTACCATTGACATCTAGTAAAACAACAAAATTCATTAAATTGTCATATCTTCGTATTTTTCTCTACATCGATACATCTGAGTGCAAAAATGCAAGAGAGCAATATTGGTAACAAGAAAATTCGTAACAAATTTTGTTCTAAAAGTTTTTTAATAACATGCTTCGATTCCCAAGTGTTACCATTGACATCTAGTAAAACAACAAAATTCATAAAATTTTCATATTTTCGTATTTTTCTCTATATCGATGCATCTGAGTGCAAAAGAGCAATATTGGTAAGAATAAAATTTGGCACAACTTTTGTTCTAAAAGTTTTTTAATATCATACTCCGATATCCAAGTGTTACCATTGATATCTAGTAAAACAACAAAATTCATAAAATTTTCATATTTTCGTATTTTTCTCTACATCAATGCATCTGAGTGCAAACGTGCAAGAGAGCAATATTGGTAACAATAAAATTTGGCACAACTTTTGTTGTAAAAGTTTTTTAATATCATGCTCCGATTTCCAAGTGTTGCCATTGATATCTAGTAAAACAACAAAATTCATAAAATTCTCATATTTTCGTATTTTTCTCGAAATCGATGTATCTGAGTGCAAAAGTGCAAGAGAGCAATATTGTTAAGAATAAAATTTGGCACAACTTTTGTTCTAAAAGTTTTTTAATATCAGGCTCCAATTCCCAAGTGTTACCATTGACATCTAGTAAAACAACAAAATTCACAAAATTTTCATATTTTCGTATTTTTCTCTACATCAATGCATCTGAGTGCAAAAGTGCAAGAGAGCAATATTGGTAACAATAAAATTTGGCACAACTTTTGTTCTATAAGTTTTTTAATATCATGCTCCGATTTCCAAGTGTTACCATTGATATATAGTAAAACAACAAAATTCATAAAATTTTCATATTTTCATAATTTTCTCTATATCGATGCATCTGAGTGCAAAAGTGCAAGAGAGCAATATTGGTAACAATAAAATTTGGCACAACTTTTGTTCTAAAAGTTCTTTAATATCATGTTCCGATTCTCAAGTGTTACCATTGACACCTAGTAAAACAACAAAATTCACAAAATTTTCATATTTTCGTATTTTTCTCTACATCAATGCATCTGAGTGTAAAAGTGCAAGAGAGCAATATTGGTAAGAATAAAATTTGGCACAACTTTTGTTCTAAAAGTTTTTTAATATTATGCTCCGATTCTCAAGTGTTACCATTGACATCTAGTAAAACAACAAAATTCATAAAATTTTCATATTTTCGTATTTTTCTCTATATCGATGCATCTGAGTGCAAAAGTGCAAGAGAGCAATATTGTTAACAATAAAATTTGGCACAACTTTTGTTGTAAAAGTTTTTTAATATCATGCTCCAATTTCCAAGTGTTACCATTGACATCTAGTAAAACAACAAAATTCATGAAATTTTCGTATTTTCATAATTTTCTCGAAATCGATGTATCTGAGAATATTGGTAACAATAAAATTTGGCACAACTTTTGTTCTAAAAGTTTTTGAATATCATGCTCCGATTCCCAAGTGTTACCTAATAAAACAACAAAATTCATGAAATTTTCATATTTTGCGTATTTTCTCTACATCGATGCATCTGAGTGCAAAAGTGCAAGAGAGCAATATTGGTAACAATAAAATTTGGCACAACTTTTGTTCTAAAAGTTTTTTAATATCATGCTCCGATTCTCAAGTGTTACCATTGACATCTAGTAAAACAACAAAAGTCATAAAATTTTCACAATTTCATAATTTTCTCGAAATAGATGCATCTGAGTGCAAAAGTTTAAGAGAGCAATATTGGTAGCAATTAAATTTGGCACAACTTTTGTTCTAAAAATTGTTTAATATCATGCTTCAATTCCCAAGTGTTACCATTGACATCTAGTAAAACAACAAAATTCATAAAATTTTCATATTTTCTACTTTTCTCGAAATCGATGAATCTGAGTGCAAAAGTACAAGAGAACAATATTGTTAGGAATGAAGTTTGGCACAACTTTTGTTATAAAAGTTTTTTAATATCATGCTCCAATTCCCAAGTGTTACCATTGACATCTAGTAAAACAACAAAATTCATAAAATTTTCATAATTTCATAATTTTCTCGAAATCGATGCATCTGAGTGCAAAAGTGTAAGAAAGCAATATTGGTAACAATTAAATTTGGCACAAATTTTGTTCTAAAAGTTTTTTAATATCATGCTCCGATTCCCAAGTGGCACCATTGACATCTAGTAAAACAACAAAATTCATAAAATTTTCATAATTTTCTCGAAATCGATGTATCTGAGTGTAAAAGTGTAAGAGAGCAATATTGTTAAGAATAAAATTTGGCACAACTTTTGTTCTAAAAGTTTTTTTGTAAAATGCTTTGAGTTACCATTAACATCATAGGCTGCTAATAGGGCACATTATGTAAGATCATCAAGGAAGGTCCTATATTTTAAAGTACTTTCTGATCACCCTGAATACCATAAAAATGGCACCACCCGAATCCTTGTTTTGTGCAACAGGCAAAAAGAAATATTTTTTCAGTTGGCCTAAATCTTCGAAGCTAATAATACCCAACCAATACCCGGAGTTTTTGTTAGAAATCGACCCCACCCATTTCAAGACAACATACGGTGCTGGTTCTTCCATTATGTTTTTAGGGGGCACGAAAACGACGAAAAAATTGCAAATTACTTCAAAAGAATCATTTTTTATACTGTCATGTTTATTTTTCGTATCAACTTTCGTGTTGCCGTTTTTATTTCATTCTCATGTAAATTTCCCTCTTATTTTCCATCTTTTGTGTGTTGATTGGCTACGGTTACGTATTGCAACATGCCAAGTTTTACGACGACATAACGGAATCATTAATAATAAAAAAATCGATGATAGGGACGCAGTTTAGTCACGGAGAGTGTCAGCTCCGATTGAAATTTGAAATTTGTACCTGGGGCGTTGCACAACTTTATTTTTGGTCGCTATCGATTAGGTTTTCTAAATAAAAAAAAAATCCCGGCGTCCCGACTTTGATTGACGTGGATAAATTGGAGAAATTCTTTCTCTAAAATCCAAGCAAACTTAATTAAACTGGGAAAACAACAAAGAGAAAGGGCAATTATACTTATCAAAATCTCAATCTTACGAAAACGTAACTTGGAGGGTGGTCACAGCTGATGTCAGTCATTTTCACCCTCTTTCTCTTCTACGTTTTAATTCTTTCAGTTCACTAGGTTAATGCTTCAAATCGATTTTATTATTTTTCTAAATTTCAATGGTAAAAATAAAACTTTAAATCGTTTTTCTCCGTAATAACACTGCAGCAGCGCATCTGTCCACAAGACGGATGACCATAACTCATCCGGGAGAAACAAATAATATCTAGAGCATGGAGCCACTCGTCGCTTTAGGAACCTTGCTGAATGATTGGTGACGTCATCGATCGGAGAACCGAAACCCTCCACAATGATGAATTTATCTCTCGCACTGTGCGCTCAGTTGACAAGAGACATGTCATCACCGCACCCAAATAACGATCCGAGCGATTTGTACATATTTTAGAACATTTTAATATTGTATTGAATATTTCAAAAAGTCTTTATTAAAGTCTCGACATTTACATATCGTTATGATACCGCTTTTTTCCTTTTTAAATTTTCTATCAATCAATAGCTCATTTTCCCAACACGCACTCACACATAGCCACAAGCAACCAGACGCGAGGCCATTACGAATTTCCCGGACATGCAGACAAGAGTAACACATTAAAAAATCAATAAGCTCCCGTGGACTATTAATTTAGTAATGGATATTTTATGAGGGAAACCTGACGCTTGTACAGGAATTTTCAATTTTCGACTACCAGACTTGTTCTCGTAATTTCCATAATTCGATGTGCCGGTGAAAAGACGCCCGATCACGCTTAACTTTTTTCTGGCATATACACGGCGAAGACCCTCCGTGTGGATCATCGCCGTCGAGTTCCTCTTCTCCTTTTGCCAAGTCATCGACCTCCGAGATCGCACGTTCGCGAGTCTAGACCAAAAAACCACAATCACCGTTACCATGCATTTTCTTATCCGCACAGTTTTTTCATTAGCTTTATTATTTCTGGGGTCTCCCTGCGTCCTTGAAGTAATTAATCAAAAGTTCATTCATATTATTGAATTTATTGAATCATGAATGGTCCAAGTAATTACTTCCATTTTGTTTATTTTCAAATATGTCAGAAATATATTTTGTGTTTTTAAGCTTCGTATTGAGATCTTTAACAATTATGATATGTATTTGGGTATTTAGAAAAAAATGCCAGAAAAAATTGAACCAAGACTTCATTAACAAAAAAAGTACACAAACAGTTTTGAAAAACTAAGACAATGATCAAAAACTTCTTTGTAGATAAAATAAGTCTTTTTCAACCTAAGCGTTGCATCTCTATAGTCATTATTCTTACCATGCGATGACATCCAAGGTGTTCAGACACAATATTACGAGATGTTCAGAAAAGAATGGATCCTTACCATATTGGAAAATCCTCAAAACGATACCAAAAGATGTCTGGGATCATATTGAGCTAGATCTGATATCATATCAATACATTATTGGACACCAAATATTGCAGATTGATTGCAGATTGCATCATTATTTCCGTAAGCTAGCTTGGGTTAACTAGCACAAAGAAAGTGTCTTATTAAGTATCAATATTGTTCTCTCTCTGTTGATACTCTGATTCCTGAGTGCTACCATTAACAACTTGGAAAGCAACAAATTTATCCAATTTTCATGTTTGGCACTTTTCTCTATATCTACGCATCTGAGAGCAAAAGTAAAAGAGAGCAATATTGTTAACAATAAAATGGGCTACAACTTTTGTTCTAAAAGTTTTTTTATGACATGCCTCGTTTCCAAAGTGTTACCATTAAGAACTTAAGAAGCAACAAATTCATAAAATTTTCATATTTGGTATTTTTCTCGATATCGATGCATCTGAGAGCAAAAGTGTAAGAGAGCAATATTGTTAAGAATAAAATTTGCAACAACTTTTGTTTTAAAAGTTTTTTTATGACATGCCTCATTTCCAAAGTGTTGCCATTAGCTACTTAAAAAGCAACAATTCATCAAATTTCTATATTAGGTGTTTTTCTCGATATCCATGCATCTGAAAGCAAAAGCGTACGAGAGCAATATTGTTAAGAATAAAATTTGTTACAACTTTTGTTCTAAAAGTTTTTTTGTACCATACTCCGTTTCCCGAATGCTACCATTAACAACTTGGAAAGCAACAAATTTATCCAATTTTAACGTTTGGCACTTTTCTCCACATCTATACATCTGAGAGCAAAAGTAGAAGAGAGCAATATTGTTAACAATAAAATGAGCTACAACTTTTGTTCTAAAAGTTTTTTTGTACCATACTTCGTTTCCCGAGTTTTACCATTAACTACTTGTAAAACAATGAAATTTATAAAATTTTCATATTATCATATCTTTCTCGATATCCATGCATCTGAGAGCAAAAGTGCAAGAGAGCAATATTGTTAAGAATAAAATTTGCTACAACTTTTGTTCTAAAAGTTTTTTTGTAATATGCTCCGATTCCCGAGTGTTACCATTAGCAACTAGTAAAACAACGAAATTCATCAAATTTTCATATTTTCGTATTTTTCTCGATATTTACTCATCTAAGAGCAAAAGTGCAAAAGAGCAATATTGTTAAGAATAAAATTTGCTACAACTTTTGTTCTAAAAGTTTTTTTGTAATATGCTCCGATTCCCGAGTGTTACCATTAGCAACTAGTAAAACAACGAAATTCATCAAATTTTCATATTTTCGTATTTTTCTCGATATTTACTCATCTGAGAGCAAAAGTGCAAAAGAACAATATTGTTGTGAATAAAATTTGCTACAACTATTGTTCTAAAAGTTTCTTTGTAATATACTCCGATTCCCGAGTGTTACCATTAGCAACTAGTAAAACAACGAAATTCATCAAATTTTCATATTTTCGTATTTTTCTCATTATTTACTCATCTGAGAGCAAAAGTGCAAAAGAGCAATATTGTTAAGAATAAAATTTGCTACAACTTTTGTTTTAAAAGTGTTTTTGTAATATGCTCCGATTTCCGTGTGTTACCGTTAGCAACTAGTAAAACAACGAAATTCATCAAATTTTCGTATTTTTCTCGATATTTACTCATCTGAGAGCAAAAGTACAAAAGAGCAATATTGTTAGTAATAAAATTTACTACAACTTTTGTTCTAAAAATATTTTTGTAATATGCTCCGATTCCCGAGTGTTACCATTAGCAACTAGTAAAACAACGAAATTCATCAAATTTTCATATTTTCGTATTTTTCTCGATATCTATGCATCTGAGAGCAAAAGTGCAAGAGAGCAATATTGTTAAGAATAAAATTTGCTACAACTTTTGTTCTAAAAATTTTTTTGTAATATGCTCCGATTCTCGAGTGTTACCATTAGCAACTAGTAAAACAACGAAATTCATCAAATTTTCATATTTTCGTATTTTTCTCGATATCTATGCATCTGAGAGCAAAAGTGCAAGAGAGCAATATTGTTAAGAATAAAATTTGCTACAACTTTTGTTCTAAAAGTTTTTTTGTACCATACTCCGTTTCCCGAGTGTTACCATTAACTACTTGTAAAATAATGAAATTTATAAAATTTTCATATTATCATATCTTTCTCGATATCCATGCATCTGAGAGCAAAAGTGCAAGAGAGCAATATTGTTAACAATAACATGGGCTACAACTTTTGTTCTAAAAGTTTTTTAGTACCATACTCCGTTTCCCGAGTGTTACCATTACCTACTTGTAAAACAATGAAATTCATAAAATTCTCTTATTATCATATCTTTCTCGATATCCATGCATCTGAGAGCAAAAATGCAAGAGAGCAATATTGTTAAGAATAAAATTTGCTACAACATTTGTTCTAAAAGTTTTTTTGTAAAATGCTCTGAATTACCATTAACATCATACGTTGGGAAGGCTGCAAACAGGGCAGGTTGTGTAAGATGCTACTCTGGGTTAAGACCTATAAAGGACGAATTGAGAACTAGCTGGAAGATATCGTGAGATGTCCAGGATGAAGATAAGATGTGCTTAGGACGATATTAAGAAATGCCTGGAACGATAGTAATAATATTGATGGTTGGCCGAGACGATGTTGAAGATAGTCAAGGTTGATATTTGGAGATGTTTGAAACAATGTTCAGAGATGTCACAGACTATGTTATGGAATGTCTGCAAAGATGTTTAGGAGTGCCAAGGATGATGTTGAGAGTTATCCAAAACGATGTAGAGAATTGCCTGAAAGCTGCCAAAGGCAATATAGAGTGCTGTTTTGGACAATATTGAGAACTATCTTAAGAGTAGCCAAGAATGATATTCATAGATGTTTAAGAGATGAAAAATTTTCCGAATTCGTTCTCTTTAAGACTATTACTAGATTCGTAAATTTTTTTACCGTCGCAATGTTTCATAAAAAATTTGATAACAAAATATTATAAACTTAATAAAATGTTAAGTTAAAATCTGTTAATATAGAATTTTAGGAAAGCGATTTTTAATTAAGAGGCCGCTTCTGCTGGCTCTCCCAATTTTACCATCTTTCTTTCCGCCGTTGAAACTTCCTCCAGATAAGAGATTGAGAGGAGGGGGCCGGAGGGCGTTTTAGGAGAGGAAAGAGGGGTTTTCGGCCTGCTCTGCGAGCCGCAAGATTAATGATCGACGGGGCCGAAAGATTCAAAAGTGACATGAAAATCTCAGCCCCCGGTGCCGACTGGGTTTCTATCTTAAACCGGGCGCGCGAGAAGAGACCTCTTTGTGAGCACAGAAACTGTTTCCTTCAGGTAGAACCAAAATTAACCCAGAAATAAATACCACACTATCAAAAATATTTTTTTATACTGGATAAAAGTAGTGTACATTTCTTAGGTGGCGTGTTATTGATTTTAGAAATCCTCGAATAGGTTAGCATAATATCAAAGGAGGTGTTTAACAAGTATTGTAAAAGTTAATCAATAAAAAAATAAAAATACATTTTTATGTGGCACAAACAAAAGGAAATCTTGGAAAACAACAACAACCACCCCAAAAACCGAAACCTTCCGGAGTTCATCACTCGGATCAAAACACATACACAAACACACTAAAAACTCTTGTATAGAAGAAGAAGGAGAGAACGAGATGTGGTGGACGTTGAACGTTTGGAACGCCGCAAACCCGTGGAGAAGTTGCAATTTTCTGAGAGCTCCCCGCGGGAAAGAACCGGCCGCGAGGGGGGGTTTTAGCGGGACGCGCAGGGAAACGGGGAGGTACGTCACTCAGTCTCTACGAAACTTAGCCGAATGATTAATGGCGCAAGTCGGCCGAGCGCAGCAGCTACGGAACAACAAAGTTTTCCCAGAGAAAGAGGAGAAAAAAAAATGGGGGGACCTCCAAAGAGAAAGAAGAAGAGGAAAGAAGCAACGAGCTCTCTTCGGGCGTATCTACCCTTCAAGAATCTTTGGGGGGAAACCATACTCTCTTTTCGAGGACGTCGCGACGACATCTGACAGTTTCACGAGAAACACGTCCGGTTGCAAAAAAGAGACGAAACCACAAAATTCTGTCGTTGTTTATGGTTTTATGATAAAATCGTTTTTAATGTTTAAATTTCAAGGTTTCAATCATTTTTTTATGTTTATAAACAAAACCAGAACGATTTTTTGAATATTATAATTTATTGTTTCGTCTCGAACAATGCGAAATTTTACAATTTTTTAAATTTGAATCAGTTCGGATAATTTTATCAACTAAATCATTATAAATCATTTTAAAAAAGACATTTCAAGCTTTTATTTAAATCTAGAATCATTTCTTAATCATTATAAATAAAGCCAGTACGATTTTTTGAATTTTACAATTTCTCATTTCACTTCGCATAACACCATATCTTACTAATTATTAATTTTGGTTTATTTCAGATCATTTTATTAAAAATCATTTAAAAAAAAATTCAAGCTTTAATATAAATCTAGAATCATTTCTTAATCATTATAAATAAAGCCAGGACGATTTTTTGAATTTTAGCAATTATTATGTCAAATCGAATAACACCATATCTTACTAATTTTTAAATTTGTATCATTTCTGACCATTTTTTTAAGTAGATCATGATTAATCATTTTGAAAGAGAGATTTCCAGCTTTCATTTAAATCTACAATCATTTCTTAATCATTATAAATAAAGCCAGGACGATTTTTTGAATTTTAGCAATCATTAAATCACCTCGAATAACACCATATCTTACTAATTTTTAAATTTGGATCATTTCTGATCATTTTTTCAACCCGATCATTATAAATCATTTAAAAAAAGAGATTTCAAACTTTAATATAAATCTAGAATTATTTCTTAATCATTATAAATAAAGCCAGGACGATTTTTTGAATTTTAGCAATCATTAAATCACCTCGAATAACACCATATCTCACTAATTTTTAAATTTGTATCATTTCTGACTATTTTTTGAAGTCCATCATAATAAATCAATTTTAAATAGAGATTTCAAGGTTTCATTTAAATCTAAAATCATTTTTCTGAAATTGTAAATAAAGCCAGGACGATTTTTTGAATTTTAGCAATCATTAAGTCACCTCGAATAACACCATATCTTACTAATTTTTAAATTCGTATCATTTCTGACCATTTTTTTAAGTAGATCATGATTAATCATTTTGAAAAAGAGATTTCCAGCTTTCATTTAAATCTAGAATCATTTCTCTAACATTATAAATAAAGCCATGACGATTTTTTTAATTTTACGATTTCTCATTTCACCTCGAATACCACCACATTTTATTAATTTTTAATTTTGAATCATTTCTGATCATTTTTTCAACCCGATCATAATAAATCATTTTAAAAAAGAGATTTCAAGCTTTAATATAAATCTAGAATCATTTCTTAATCATTATAAATAAAGTCAGGACGATTTTTTGAATTTTAGCAATTATTATGTCAAATCGAATAACACCATATCTTACTAATTTTTAAATTTGTATCATTTCTGACCATTTTTTTAAGTAGATCATAATTAATCATTTTAAAAAAGAGATTTCCAGCTTTCATTTAAATCTAGAATCATTTCTCTAACATTGTAAATAAAGCCATGACGATTTTTTTAATTTTACGATTTCTCATTTCACCATGTTTTATTAATTTTTAATTTTGAATCATTTCTGATCATTTTTTCAACCCAATCATACTAAATCATTTTAAAAAAGAAATTTCAAGCTTTAATATAAATCTAGAATCATTTCTTAATCATTATAAATAAAGCCAGGACGATTTTTTGAATTTTAGCAATCATTATGTCACCTCAAATAAGACCATATCTTACTAATTTTTAAATTTGTATCATTTCTGACCATTTTGTCAACCCGATTATTATACATTATTTTAAAAAACAGATTTCAAGCTTTAATTTAAATCTAGAATCATTTCTTTATCATTATAAATAATGTCAGTACGATTTTTTTAATTTTGCGATTTCTCATTTCACCTCAAATACCACCACATTTTATTAATTTTTAATTTTGAATCATTTCTGATCATTTTTTCAACCCGATCATAATAAATCATTTTAAAAAAGAGATTTCAAGCTTTAATATAAATCTAGAATCATTTCTTAATCATTATAAATAAAGTCAGGACGATTTTTTGAATTTTAGCAATTATTATGTCAAATCGAATAACACCATATCTTACTAATTTTTAAATTTGTATCATTTCTGACCATTTTTTCAACCCGATCATAATAAATCATTTTAAAAAAGAGATTTCAAGCTTTAATATAAATCTAGAATCATTTCTTAATCATTATAAATAAAGTCAGGACGATTTTTTGAATTTTAGCAATTATTATGTCAAATCGAATAACACCATATCTTACTAATTTTTAAATTTGTATCATTTCTGACCATTTTTTTAAGTAGATCATGATTAATCATTTTAAAAAAGAGATTTCCAGCTTTCATTTAAATCTAGAATCATTTCTTAATCATTATAAATAAAGCCAGGACGATTTTTTGAATTTTAGCAATCATTAAATCACCTCGAATAACACCATATCTTATTAATTTTTAAATTTGGGTAATTTCTGATCATTTTTTCAAGTCGATCATAATAAATCAATTTTAAATAGAGATTTCAAGCTTTCATTTAAATCTAGAATCATTTCTCTAACATTATAAATAAAGCCATGACGATTTTTTTAATTTTACAATTTCTCATTTCACCTCGAATACCACCACATTTTATTAATTTTGAATCATTTCTGATCATTTTTTCAATCCGATCATAATAAATCATTTTAAAAGAGATTTCAAGCTTTAATATAAATGTAGAATCATTTCTTAATCATTATAAACAAAGCCAGGACGATTTTTTGAATTTTAGCAATCATTAAGTCACCTCGTATAACACCATATCTTACTAATTTTTAAATTTGGATCATTTCTGACCATTTTGTCAACCCGATTATTATACATTATTTTAAAAAAGAGATTTCAAGCTTTAATTTAAATCTAGAATCATTTTTTTATCATTATAAATAATGCCAGTACGATTTTTTTAATTTTACGATTTCTTATTTCAACTCGAATACCACCACATTTTATTAATTTTTAATTTTGAATCATTTCTGATCATTTTTTCAACCCGATCATAATACATCATTTTAAAAAAGAGATTTCAAGCTTTAATATAAATGTAGAATCATTTCTTAATCATTATAAACAAAGCCAGGACGATTTTTTGAATTTTAGCAGTTATTAAATCACCTCGTATAACACCATATCTTACTAATTTTTAAATTTGGATCATTTCTGACCATTTTTTTAAGTCGATCATAATAAATCATTTTAAAAAAAAGATTTCAAGCTTTCATTTAAATCTAGAATCATTTCTCTAAAATTATAAATAAAGCCAGGACGATTTTTTAAATTTTAGCAATTATTAAGTCATCTCGCAGAACACCATATCTTACTAATTTTTAAATTTGGATCATTTCTGACTATTTTTTTAAGTCGACCATACTAAATCATTTTAAAAAAGAGATTTCAAGCTTTAATATAAATCTAGAATCATTTCTTAATCATTATAAATAAAGCCAGGACGATTTTTTGAAATCGTCCAATTGAAATTAATTTTTAATTTTGAATCTACACTCAATAATCCATTTTTTTGAATTAATCATTTATTAAAACCACCAATTATTGATGGGACAACGAACATTCCTCTTGTTCTATTTTTCTTTGTAAAAGTACATAATGTGGCTTTAATTATACTTTAATAGGTACATACTGTAGTTTTCCGATTGACACGATTATTAATTATTAGTGGACTTTGGGTATTTCGTGAAGCAATAAATTTACCCACAACGTTTTTATTTCCTTTAATCTTTAGTGGTAAGTGTAAAATAATTAGAAGAGACAAAATCGTCGTCTTGTACGTTGAAATGCGTACGACAATTTAGAGACAAGCTCAGTTCACGACCAAAGTGGCACTCCCTAATTGACGTTTTTATCTGGTATACAAATTAGTTCCCAAGAATAACTTCACGAAGCGAAAAGCATCATTTTCCAATCGATTATTATGTAAGCTATTTCCTCAAGCTGTGTACTTAATTGCTTCAAGTTTAAAGGTCACAAATAAAAATTTTGTTATTGAAATATATATATATATATATATAAAGTTGCTTGATTGTTGTGTAACGCCATCTGTTTGAAGAGGAAACAGTTAAAACGTATGATATGGGTGTTCTTAATTCGATGGTTATACGAAAGAGGGAGTTATAATGTTATATATAAGACTACGTAATTATCGATTATTACAGTACAAGAAATTTTGAAACTGAAAAACCACACATTAGCGTTTAAAGTACTCACATTGCAGTCTCGTGCCTAAAATTAACCATCTGCACGATAAATTATTTTAATTTTAAATTCTTTTTCTTCTTAATTTTTAAGACATGGATTGTTCATTGTTTCGCTCTCCATGGGGACTTTTCAATTCGGTTTCGAACAATACCCAAACGCATTTCTGGACGCAGTGTGGGGTATGGTTTTCGCTTCAGGAACAAATTACCGATAAACTGATCGTGATTAATGGATTATGAAAAGTACAGAAATTGAACCGAGACTGTTAAAGTTGAGGTGAACGTAAAATAAGAAAGATTTAACATCTGGTCAAGGAAAAAAAATGGATTTGTTTTATAAGAAAACACTGACAAGTTCAAAAAATTTTAATGGCACTTTTTGATATAATTAAATAAAGATATATCGTTATGGAATCCACCATGAGGGGAGGAGTTTTACAAAAATCAACCCTCAACCCCAAAGGCGGACATTAAAAATAGGGAGGGATTGTTATCCTGGTTCAAATCATGGCTGAATAAGGGTTGTTCTTGTCACGTTTCTTAGTATGCACCACACAAACCTCTCTAGAACCGAATTTGTCGCTTGATATCAAACAAATTCGGATCTACAGGGTAGATGTAGAGCATTAACGTGAAGCGAAGTTTTTGGCTTTTGATTTTTGATCTCTGAAACAATAAAAAGTTCATATAAATCATTCGTTTAAAAAAAATATAATTAAATGAACCAACCTTTTTCTGTATTTCCATTTCTTAGCCTTCCTTTATGGTCTTCATCATCATTTTGAACACCTAAAAAATAAAAAATAAAAAAAATCATCAAATAAACTTGACTTTATTGAAAACGCAACCGTAAATATATCATATATATGCACCCTAGGCGAGACTTTTCGGGGGTTTAATCAAATTTATGTTGATTCGACAATTTAAATTCTGAGATAGTGGCGGGGAACTTTTTTCCTTTTATTTTGTTTGCAACAATTTCAAGATGATATTTATTTATGCGTAAAAAAAAGATGAGTACGTAGAATTTAAATAGGAAATTTTAAAATTCGCGTGATGAAAACTATTCGGTGTAAAATGCAAAAATCGCATGTTTCAGTTTTTCGATTTAAATAAAATTCATATAAAACTAATTTATCTAGGTTAAAACTTTCTAATAAAAAAAATTATTGTAATAGAATTTCGTAACATAGAATCTCGTGATGAATAACACGAAGAGACGTCATTGTGTACATGTTTGGTTTGGGGAACATATTCGTGTCGTTGACAACTACACGATTTTGGGGGGCCTGAATCGATTTTCCGATACGAAAACTTTTTTAATAACAAGTTGAAAACTCACCGAGTTTTTAACATCGAAACGAAAAGCGGGTTTTATTAAATTTGGCCTTTATTGAATGTTTTTACTTCATATGGTGTTTTTGATTTCTAAAAGAACCTAAATGCAGCAACATTTGCCGCGATTAATAATAACGCCAAAACGCTTCCAATCCCATAAATCAATTTTAACTTGTAAACCAAACTCATTATGCGACGTTCTCTTTCATCTGGTTCATATCCTGGAAATCGTGTACGTTGACCATAAACCATTTCAATGTTAATCAAATTTGAGTACTAAACGTCAATTGTATTTGTTTATATCTCGGGGAGCGTTTGATAAAAAAAGTTGCGGCAAAATTTATTAAAATCACCGAAGAATTCTACATAATTTTAGTAAATATAAAAAAATTCGAATTATTTATAGTTCGGGAGATATCGCGGGTTAAATGAATCAACCCACTTTGTTTGAGGTTGCTTCATTTAACTCGCAATTTCTCCCAAACGAAACAAATTATAAAATTATCGAATTATTAAAAATTATTTAAAATTGTTGAACGATTCCGATAAATTTAACCGGAATTTATTTCTTCGAATCGTTTCTAAGATATGGACCCACAAAGATATTATTCCGAAAAGTTTTGGTAAATTTAAAAAACATATTTTAATCGTTACATTTTAAAGCATTAAGAAATACGATTAAGTTTATTCAAATCAGCCAACATTTCTAAATAATTTATGTACATATAAAATTTTTGAATTACTCATAGTTTAGGAGAAATTGCGAGTGAAATGAAACAACCCAAACTTGGAGATTACTATAAATAACGCGATTTCTCTCAAACGAACCAAATTCGAAAGTTTTCATATTATTACGTTTTGTTTAAATATATTGAATAGCTCCAATAAACATTATTATGATTAATTTTTGCGAATTACCCACAAATATATTTCAAATATTATTATCTTGGAAACTAATCCATATAAAGAAATGCGGTTAAGTTTGATTAAATCACTCAACATTTTTAAATAATTTTTGTAATATGAAAAATTTTGAGTCACTTATAGTTTAGGAGAAATGAATCAATACTCCAAAATTTAAAGTTGCATTAAAAATGTCGCGATTTCTCCCAAACGAATCAAAATCGAAACTTTTTGTATTATTAAATATTGTTTAAAAATGCTGAATAATTGCAATAAACATTATTATAATTAGTTTTTGCGAATCATTCCCGAAATATCGACCCACTAAGATATTATGACTTAATACACATTTTTAAATATTAATATCTTGGGAACTAAAGCATGTAAAGAAATGCGGTTAAGTTTGTTAAAATCAGCTAAGAATTCTAAATAATTTTTGTATATATGATATTTTTGGGTAATTCATAGTTTAGGAGAAATTGCGAATCAAATGAAATAATACCTCAAAATGTAAGGTTGCTTAAAAATGTCGCGTGCTCCCAAACGAATCAAAATCGAAACTTTTTATGTTATTAAATATTGTTTAAAAATGCTGAGTAATTCTAATAAATTTAATTATAATTAGTTTTTGCAAATTATTCTCGAGATTTCGACCCATAAAGATATTACGATGATTTAAGTGATTTTTAAAAATTTTTCTTAATACACATTTTTAAGTATTAATATCTCGGAAACTAAGCCATGTAAAGAATTGCGGTTAAGTTTGTTAAAATCAGCTAAGAATTCTAAATAATTTTTGTATATATGATATTTTTGCGAATTTATTCTCGAGATTTCGACCTATAAAGATATTATGATGATTTAGGTGATTTTTAAAAATTTTTCTTAATACACATTTTAAAGTATTAATATCTTGGAAACTAAGCCATGTAAAGAATTGCGGTTAAGTTTGTTAAAATCAGCTAAGAATTCTAAATAATTTTTGTATATATGATATTTTTGGGTAATTCATAGTTTAGGAGAAATTGCAAATCAAATGAAATAAACCCCAAAATTTAAGGTTGCTTAAAAATATCGCGTTCTCCCAAACGAATCAAAATCGAAACTTTTTATATTATTAAATATTGGTTAAAAATGCCGAATAATTCTAATAAATTTAATTATAATTAGTTTTTGCAAATAATTCTCGAGATTTCGACCTATAAAGATATTATGATGATTTAAGTGATTTTTAAAAATGTTTCTTAATATACATTTTAAAGTATTAATATCTCGGAAACTAAATCATGTAAAGAAATGCGGTTAAGTTTGTTACAATCAGCCAAGAATTCTAAATAATTTTTGTATATATGATATTTTTGGGTAATTCATAGTTTAGGAGAAATTGCAAATCAAATGAAATAAACCCCAAAATTTAAGGTTGCTTAAAAATATCGCGTTCTTCCAAACGAATCAAAATCGAAACTTTTTGTATTATTAAATATTGTTTAAAAATGCTGAATAATTCTAATAAATTTAATTATAATTAATTTTTGCGAATTATTCTCGAGATTTCGACCTATAAAGATATTATGATGATTTAGGTGATTTTTAAAAATTTTTCTTAATACACATTTTAAAGTATTAATATCTTGGAAACTAAGCCATGTAAAGAATTGCGGTTAAGTTTGTTAAAATCAGCTAAGAATTCTAAATAATTTTTGTATATATGATATTTTTGGGTAATTCATAGTTTAGGAGAAATTGCGAATCAAATGAAATAATACCTCAAAATTTAAGGTTGCTTAAAAATATCGCGTTCTTCCAAACGAATCAAAATCGAAACTTTTTGTATTATTAAATATTGTTTAAAAATGCTGAATAATTCTAATAAACTTAATAATAATAAATTTTTACGAATAGTTCCCGAGATATTGATCCAAGGAGAAATACATTTCATAACTTTTATCATCTTAATCGACTTCGAACCCAAGTTTATTAAAATCACTCAACATTCCTATATAATTTTTAAAGTACTTTTAAAAAACTTCACCCTAAAACAGTAAAACTTACATTTTAAACCGATTTTTTTTCTATTTTTTGCAAGTAAGGTTTAAGTAGCAAAACCAAACTATTTTGTATTCCATTCAAACGGTCGACTTCCGACATTACCCGGTATTCCTAGTTGAAATTCAACGCCGGCATTGGAAAATTGAATTTCTACTCGATGTGAAACTACTTCCAATTGAGACCCGGGGAGGAATTAATGGTCAATCCGAAGCTTATCGCGATCAAAATCGACCTGTATTTACTGCTATTTACGTTTTACCGAATCGCTTTTGCCACAGATGCCATTTATTACTTTCGTCGGCGTTTTATGCACTATTAACTGTATTTTCTATTACAAAATTAAACATATTTAAATCGATAACCTGAAATGAAAGAAAAATATTAATTTTATACAATAAGTAGAATTATTTTTTAGAATAAATTTAAAATTACCTTTGAATTCTTTTCAAAAGAAGTCTTCGTTCTTTAAATAAATATTAAGAAAATCTGAAATCAGCGTTGACAGGACAGACGAGAGAACTGTTCTTCTGATGGAGTTGATGGTGGTGGGCTGGTGTCACGGTCGACGTCGACGGTGTTCGTAGGGGGATGAAACGCGCGGAGAGGAGCCCGCGGGATTCCGGGATGCGCGGGGAATCCTAAAGGAGGGGTGGGGTCAATGTGGGGGAATCATGTTGCCTGCTGCTGCTGCTGCTGCCTCGATCGATCCGTTCGACGCCCCGTTTCGCCCGACTCTCCGCACGTCCCGGATCCCGGACTCGAAAACGCCCCACCCGCCACCACCAGGGGAAGCTCCGCCGGGAAAGGACGGGATCCTGCGTGGAGCACCGAAATGCTGCGTGGATGACCTAGACTTTGGAGAGTCTGAACGGCGAAAACCAAACCCTGGATTTTGGGGTTTGATAAAAAGTCCCGGGGAAGATATCTTGAATTCTCCTTGAAAGAAACGAAATCATTTTAAAACAAAAACTAGTTGATATCTTATTGTTATGGGCTATATCGGGATTAGTTTATGTAGGAGGATCGGGGGTGGAAATATGGTAGTAGAATTGGGTAGTAAACAAAACGATCCTTAGGGGAGACATAAAGGGGATTTATGCAGCACGATAAAGTGTATTTTTAGATTGCCCGGTTGCAAACTTTATAAAATTCTCTATTCTAAGAATTCTAACATAATTGAGAAAAATTTTATATATAATCTTTCTTGACCTTCCCACATCTGTTGACTTGACTTGACTTGACTTGAAAATCGAGGGCATTGCTATAAAGATGATGACTTGGCGTTTACCTGGTGCCTGACCTAGGTTAATAGCACAACGTTAATCCGTTCCTCGTCTCTCGTGCTCGTTTTTATTCATACATAACGTAATGATACAGTAGAAATGTAACGTGTCGCGACGGCTTTATGAAAATGGCCCGGACAATTTATTCAAAGTAGGATGGACCGATTTATGATACAACATCCCCGCTGTCGCAGCAATCGTCACCGCCCGCCGTTGCTCCCACGAACCAAAAATAAACCGTGATCTCATCTACTTGGCTCTCTTCATTTCGAACTATGTAGCACAAATATTTTTTATGCTTTTTTTTTCGATTCTTTTGTGTCTAATACAAAAAAGGTCGTAAAAGAGAAGAAATAAAAGAAACGGCAACCTGAGATCTATGGGGAACGAAAGTTTTCGAAAAAGGACTCGAACTAAGAGCATTGTTCAGAGGGAACTTTTCGACACAAGTCAGACCATAAATTAATTTGGCAGCTACCCTAGCCGTTGTTACTGAACTTTTCAAAAACTGTTTAGGAAAAAAATCAAAAATAAAACTTCAATGTACTCGAGATTTAGTTTTAGATTTCAACAAAAACAAGAATTGAAATGTTGACTATTATTTTAACTCATTTTGTAGATATTTCGTGTCCCGATTAAGTTACTTGGTGATTATTGATTTTTGTATTACTTTCGTTCATGGTTAAGGTTAAAACAAGCTTTCCCACACTATTTGACCCAAATATAACACATTTTATATTATTAACATCACTAACGCCTCTAAAATTAACCATTCAAATTGTGCATGTGCAGGATTCCTGCCAAACGTGAAGTACCAGAATTAAAACGCCAGTAATATTAGTTATACTTAATATTAATAGCAATCATTTTTGAACATTTGAAATGATATAGTAAATATTTTATATCATTTTAAAGAGAATTCTCTTATCTGTAATATGATATAAAAATCATTTCTTTATTATCATATTTAAGCTCAACACAACGTTTTAAAGTTGACAATTATGTTTTTTACATTAAGTTGCAATATTTGTTAACATAATTTAAAATAAAATCATTAAGGTCCACTTTTACTACCTCTTAATAAATTTAACCGGTAGATAAATTGACGCTCTGAGCCAATGAGAGCGCTTAAAACCGCTGTAACCATGGTAATTATCTATCGGTTAAATTTATCAAGAGGTGGTAAAAGTGGGCCTTAGCCAATGAGAGCGCTTAAAACCGCTGTAACCATGGTAATTATCTATCGGTTAAATTTATCGGTAAAATTGTGCCTAAAAGTGTTGTATAGATAGCATGATATCACTTGAAAAAGAATACTTTTAGCTTCAATTTGATATAAAAAAAGCTCTTGTTTCGCTTCGTATTTAAGCTTAGAAGAATTTTCTTAAATTTTAAGGATTTCTTTTTGAATTTGTTTTTGAAGAAAAAAATTTTTTCCCCCAAACTGTTTGGAATAAAAGAATAAACCTTCTTAATATTGTAAAAAAACTGTTTGAGCTTAGGTTGTACCAAATTTTAGGATTCTAGAATAAGCAGACCTTTTTAAAAAAAAATTTAAAATCGCTCGTTTGAATTTGACAGTTTTTAAAGTAGTGGTCAACAAAAACAATTCTTTTTCCAAAGCGGTTTGGAATTAAAGAATACAACTTTTTAATGTTGTAAAAGAATGTTTGAGCTTAGGTTGTACCAAATTTTAGGATTTTAGAATGAGCAGATCTTTTTATAAAAATTTTTAAAAATCGTTTGTTTGAATTTGACGGTTTTTAAAGTAGTGGTCAACATAAACAATTTTTTTTTCCAAAACGGTTTTGAATTAAAGAATACAACTTTTTATTGTTGTAAAGGAATGTTTGAGCTTAGGTTGTACCAAATTTTAGGATTCTAGAATAAGCAGATCTTTTTATAAAAATTTTTAAAAATCGTTTCTTTGAATTTGACGGTTTTTAAAGTAGTGGTCAACATAAACATTTTTTTTTTCCAAAACGGTTTTGAATTAAAGAATACAACTTTTTATTGTTGTAAAAGAATGTTTGAGCTTAGGTTGTACCAAATTTTAGGATTCTATAATAAGCAGATCTTTTTATAAAAAAATTTTAAAATCGCTCGTTTGAATTTGACAGTTTTTAAAGTAGTGGTCAACAAAAACAATTTTTTTTTCCAAAACGGTTTGGAATTAAAGAATACAACTTTTTAATGTTGTAAAGGAATGTTTGAGCTTAGGTTGTACCAAATTTTAGGATTCTAGAATAAGCAGATCTTTTTATAAAAAAATTTAAAAATCGCTGTCTTGAATTTGACGGTTTTTAAAGATGTGGCCAACAAAAACAATCTTTTTCTAAAACGGTTTGGAATTAAAGAATAAAACTTTTTAATATTGTAAAAGAATGCTTGAGCTTAGGTTGTACCAAATTTTAGGATTCTAGAATAAGCAGATCTTTTTATAAAAATTTTTAAAAATCGTTTGTTTGAATTTGACGGTTTTTAAAGTAATGATCAAGAAAATCAATTTTTTTTCCAAAACGGTTTATAATTAAAGAATACAACTTTTTAATGTTGTAAAAGAGTGTTTGAGCTTAGGTTGTACCAAATTTTAGGATTCTAGAATGAGCAGATCTTTTTATAAAAATTTTTAAAAATCCTTTCTTTGAATTTGACGGTTTTTAAAGTAGTGGTCAACAAAAACAATTTTTTTTCCAAAACCGTTTGGAATTAAAGAATAAAACTTTTTAATATTGTAAAAGAATGCTTGAGCTTAGGTTGTACCAAATTTTAGGATTCTAGAATAAGCAGATCTTTTTATAAAAATTTTTAAAAGTCGTTTCTTTGAATTTGACGGTTTTTAAAGTAGTGGTCAACAAAAACAATTTTTTTTCCAAAACGGTTTGGAATTAAAGTATACAACTTTTTAATGTTGTAAAAGAATGTTTGAACTTAGATTGTACCAAATTTAAAGATTTCAGGATGAGCAGATCTTTTTATAAACAATTTTAAAAATCGCTGTCTTGAATTTGACGGTTTTTAAAGATGTGGTCAACAAAAACAATCTTTTTCTAAAACTGTTTGGAATTAAAGAATAAAACTTTTTAATCTTGTAAAAGAATGTTTGAGCTTAGGTTGTACCAAATTTTAGGATTCTAGAATAAGCAGATCTTTTATAAAAATTTTTAAAAATCGTTTCTTTGAATTTGACGGTTTTTAAAGATGTGGTCAACAAAAACAATTTTTTTTCCAAAACGGTTTGGAATTAAAGAATAAAACCTTTTTAATATTGTAAAAGAATGTTTGAGCTTAGGTTGTACCAAATTTTAGGATTCTAGAATGAGCAGATCTAAATCGTTTCTTTGAATTTGACGGTTTTTAAAGTAGTGGTCAACAAAAACATTTTTTTTCCAAAACGGTTTTGAATTAAAGAATACAACTTTTTAATATTGTAAAAGAATGTTTGAGCTTAGATTCTACCAAATTTTAAGAATACAGGGTGAGCCGATCTTTTTCTAAAAATTTTTAAATATCGCCGATTTGATTTTGATGGTTTTTAAAGAAGCAATCAACAAAAACAACTTTTTTTCCAAAACCATTTGGAATAAAAGAATAAAACTTCCTAATATTGTAAAAGAATGTTTGAGCTTAGGTTGTACCAAGTTTTAAGGAAGCGCGATTATCGATTTTTTTCATAAAAATTTTTAAAAATCGCTGGTTGAAATTTGAAAATTCATTTGATGTCTTAAAAAGTGAATAATAAAACATCGTTTATCGTCACTTCGCCGAGGTCGCTTGCGGGCGAGGCGCTAGAATACTTCAAAAATGACGATTTCGTATTAACGTATCAAATCTAGCCCCTCGCTCGCAAGTGACCTTGGCGATATTAGATGAAATCGTTCATTTGATGGTTTGAAAAGTGAACCAAATACGTAATACATGAATAAGACCATCTTTCGCTCAGGTAGATTAATGCTCCAAAACTGACGATTTCGTTATAATATATTAAATCTGGCAAAGATACAGAGTCTTTTATAAGAAGACATTTACCCACATTTCGCCGAGGTTGCTTCTTGTACCCGAGGCGCCGGATTTAACATATACACACGAAATCGTCAGCTTTGGAAGATTGTAGCGCCTCGCCCGCAAGCGACCTCGGCGATATAAGATGATATCATTTGATGTTGTAAAAAGTAAAGCAAGCACATTACATTTTAATATATTTTCACTTTTAATTATATCAACATAAAGGTAGTATAAACTATCAGATGTAGCGCCTCGCCCGCAAGCGACCTCGGCGATATTAAATGATATATATACATTTGTACTGGATCAAATGAACGATATTTGATGTCTTGGAAAATGAACTAAAAGTACAACATTTGAATAATAAATCGTTTATAATCACTTCGCCTTGCAGGCATCATCGTATTTGAAAGAGATAAAGCAAATGCAGTAGAAATTTTAAAAATGACAATTATGCAACTTAATGCAACAATTTAAGCTACAACGAATTAATTTTTATGATATGGTGATTTAAAAATTTGTCTAAATGTTGCATAAATATACAAATTAAGTAATAATCCGGATAAAATTTGGATTAAGTATCGTAAAATGTAAAATGATCAAAGTAAGCGGGAAGTGTTTCTTTTAACTAGGTGGCTGTGACCGAACAGGTTTTGGACATGGCCTTCTTTGACCGTGAAGTTATTTAAGATATGTCGGTAGTCTCCTCGCTAAATTAAGTTTTTTGTTGAAATATAAAAGCTCTTTGTTTATCCGATTATAATAAATAAACGAAGATTAACGATATTCCTCTAAATTCAAAGAATTTTGATGCATTACTTAGAAATTAAAAATGTGGTAACACTTCGTCTAATTTAATTTTTTAACCTTATAAACGAAAGGTCATGACCGTTGGTGTGTAGAGGTTACTGGGAGCGTCATGCTCGATGTAACGCCATTATGGGCTCGGTTATATAATTACAGCGTGTGTAAAATCCAACCACATCTTAAGATCGATTGTAATAATCAAACTGTTTCTTAATTTCTAAATTAATTAAATTTATATCTTATTGTTAGTTATTTTGAAAATTACAAAAAAAAGGTAATTATTTAAAGACCAGGTGATGATTCTTTCACCATCTGTTACCCATGTTAAATATTCATGTATGTTAATTTCGAAAACACGACTTATTAAAATTAATTATTTAATTTTTAAATTTTTTTCTGGAAACTATAAGATTTTAGGACAAAACAAAATAGTCATCTATCTTTCTATAAAGCGAGCAATCGAGCACAAAATCTTATTGTGATCTGTGAAAGCGACGAACGACGCCAAGTTATCGTGGGCTCGATTCCAAATGGGTTAAGCCCCACCCTGTATTTTCCGTGTTTACGCGCCCCCCCGAAAATAAATGCGGTTTTATCCGTCCACTTTGAATTAACTACGATGATAAATCATTTTCTTGGGACGATTTTCGTTTTTGTTTCAAAATATATTTTCATTTTCTTAAAATATCAAAATAAATTTACTTATTGATAAATTTAGAAATAAAATGAAATGTTTGAAATTGTGAAAGGGATGGTGAAGGGTAGATTTGGAATTGGTTGGAATTATTGATTCAAAAATGAGAACTACGCACGCTCAGTCAAGATGGTCTTGGTTTAGGGGGGGTTCGGAGTGAGATGGGTTAATCAAAAAATGGCGCCAAATAATTTCACCAAATTTTAAAGCAAAAATAAATGCGGACAAAAATGATCAAAATTGCCTTACTTACCTTCAAACCTGAATAATTTGAGTTTCAGCTCACTTCAAAACATTTTCGAAAACACAAAACAAATCAAAATCCGATTTTTTGAGAAATAATACTCGTTTTTGAGAATTTGAATAATAAAATTGTTGTGTGCACAACTAAAAATAAAAACGATTTGTTGAAAATTGTTGAAAATCGGTTTGGTGTCGTAGTCGTCCACATTGCACAATGTCTGGGTGCCAACTGTCGAGGCCCGGTGCCGGGGTACCCTAAAACTCTCCCGTTCTATAGAGGAGGCCCTATAACGTCCAGGCGTGCCGTTTGCCATTACCATAAATTATTATTGGAGACAGCTAATACTGGGTCATAAACCTTACGGGTTGACACTACCCGAGGGTTCAGCCCCTAAAAACCTCTTTCTTTCGACTTTTCGTTCTTTGATTCTTTTCGTGATTTGTAAAGTTTATTTTTTTCAACGGCACCACTTTTCAAACCAGGTAATAACTCAAAAAAAAACATCTAAACTAAAAATAAACACAATTTAAAAACAAATTTTCACAATTTTACATTAAAACAAAAAGTTATATTCAGCAAAAATCTCATTTTTAAGTTGCTATATAAAAATTAATTTCAAAATGAAACTAATTTTGTAACAGCGCCATCTCACTTTTAAAAGACCCTTCAAATTGAAAAGCTTTAAATCCATCTTATAGCTCCCTAGATTCTACAGAAAACTTTTATTTCAAACAAACCCAAACTTTAACCATTTTCCCATAGATCTCCACCTCGAAAAAATCAATTCAAATCAAAATTAATTTATTTAATTTCATAAAAGAATAATTTTTTCAAAAAAAATCTATTTAAATCAGTCGTTTTTTTTCGAAAAAACTTTTCTGCATAACTTTGCATACGACATACGTCTTTTTATGCAAATATCAGAGACGCACGTTTAAAACCGGAGCAAAAGGGACCTAAACGCACGGTGGTCAGCCGTCAAAATAGAGTTGGTCGCGTCCTCGAAGATGTCGTCTTTTGCGATTTCGCAACGCGGGAGAGAAAGAGAGACGTCTTTGTCAATCGTTTTGAATCACTCTTAGCGAGGTCCGGCCGCCGGTATAAAATCCTTTTAAAATTTGCATACAAAGTGATGCGAGTTCGTATTTGTATCGGTGAACGTCCTGTCACCTGTCCCAATGCGTTCAAACAGAGAAAATACTACGGCCTTTCGTTCAAATAACGGAATTGAGATGTTTATATGGGAATTTGTAGTGATTTAGGATCTTCTTTTCATTTACTTAACACAAACAATAAGACAGATTTAAATTATCTCAATTTTTACCATTTTTTTTTAACATTCTTTACAGTGTCTGAATTGATTAATAATTTTTGAGACACGTTTTCTTACCTACATAGTGTTAAAAGTCGACGACGACTTTTAGACAAAGAAGATCTTTGGAGGCACCCCACGCGAGATTAATGACGTAGTACATGAATGACACCTGATTATGAATTAAATTCTATTTAAACTCCCCCTACAAACCGGCTGATGATGTACGTTGAACGTTGATTGCCTTCGGTTCAGATGATTGATATCAATCTGTTCTTGTCAAAAGATTTAAAGCTTCTTCATTCCTAAAGATCTTGTTTATTATTATTTATTGTGAATGTTTTAACCTATTTTTAATTAAACTATATATTTTTTTTTCTATTTATCGATATTAGATAAGTTTTATGTTTATAACAAATTATTAAATGATAATAGTATATTAAAAAACAAGTTTCGTAAGACACGTTTGAAATGCACGAATTCAAGTTGAATGAGTGCTTTAAGTCTTATGAAACGTGTTTTTTATGCTATTTTTTGTAATTCGCGTTTTTATCCTTTTTTTTCTCAAAAATAAAATAAATTTTGACAATGTAGGGAAATAGGTATGTAGCAGTTGGTAACACCGTAACACTTGAAAATAGAAATTGACAATTAGAAACTGTCAAAACACAAAATGTATTCACCTGACAAAAATGTTTCATGTATACCTCCCAAAATAAGAGAAATTGCTCAGAGTTCAATGTCCTCATCATTGTGGACCTTGTATTCGATGCTAAGAACGTGTTTAAACATCCATAGATAAACATTGTCACATTGACAACTAGAAAAATTAATGACCCAATGTGACCAACTTGAACTGGTTCCATAAAATGTTACTAAAATCTCATTCCGTTTGAGTACTGTTATAGCTTGCATTACCGTAGCGAATTACAAAAAATTTCATTACGACTTCAAGTTGGGCTGGATGCTTATATTGATTACTTTATGGCTAGAAAAGTGGTAGTTTTTTATCTCAGTTTGAAAAGTTCGTATTGAAAGGATCTAGACTTTTGTCACCAATACATAGTTTTATTCTCTACAAGCAATTAGTCTTCCATAAGAGGCAATATCCAGTCTTGTATTAACAGTATCTAGTTCTCCAGGTGATCCCAGATACCATTTGCGCTTGTTGTAAAGGAGAGAACCTCTCGATAAACCCGCAAAAGAAAATTGCTGTGCCCTCCACCAGGAAACAAAAGTTGGATGGATTAATCCGCACAACTATCCAAGAAATATCTAGGAGTAATCCTAGACAAAACCTTGTCATGGAATGGATATTTGCAGGAAGTTTTGCACAAAGCTAGACTATCCTTGTGGACTTGTCGCAGTCTTTGTGGAAAAAATTGGGGTCTTACCCTCGAAAGACTGTACTGACTCTATGTGACTGTGATTAGACTTATAATCAAGCAGCAGCCTGGTATAGAAAAGTCCGACAGACTTCATTTATAAGTAAACTTTCACGAATTCAACGGGTAGCAGGATTGGAAATCTCTGGTGCGGTAAGCTCAACGCCAACTCTAGCAATAGAGGTTCTGCTTGGCTTATCTCCTCTGCATTTGCATATAGAGAAAGTGTCCAACATGTCCTACCAATGGGCTGCAGAAGACATAAGCACTGATAGTCTGCTATCAATGCCGTCAGATTTGGCTGGATCACTATCAGTTAATGCTCAATACCAGATTGTACTGCCTGAGCGGCAGTCCTGAATCGAAAATGAAAATTCTCTAGTTCAGGCAGATATTTGTATGTTCACAGATGGGTCAAAAACGCCGGAAGAATTTGCTATTGACATGGGTGCTAAAATCCTTCTTGAGAGAGGAGCGAAGAACATGACAGTACGAATTTTACTAACAAAGTTTCTCTGATCTGGGTCCCCGGTCACTCTGGGGTTGCTGGCAATGAAGCGGTAAATGAGCTAACACGAGAGGACAGCGCTAAAGCATTTGTTAGACTGGAACCAGCAGTTGGTGTATCACTTGCGATAACCAAATATAGGATTGGACTGAAAAGAGATTTCCCTTACTATGGACTAGTTCTCCTGGAATGAGACATGCTAAGATGTTTATTATGTCAAACCCAGGAAAATTTTAGGACTTACTCGTAGCAGCATAAAAGTTCTAATGAGTGTCTTTACTGGGCATTGCCGATTAAAAGCACACCTCAACTTGTTGGGTTTAGCCGACAATATTGAATGCTGACTATGTGTGGACTAAATAGAGACGGTTGAGCATGTTTTATGCCACTGCCCTGCTGTTAACCGTATCAGATTCTCGATTTTTGGGTCGCAGTTTATCTCCTCAAAGGATCTGAATGACCTTTCACCGAGCAAGGTATTAATGTTCGTTAAGAACATTGAACTGCACGGTAGTCTAGGAAATGTAATGTAATGTAACAGTGTCTAATCTTTTGTCAGTACTTATACTTTGATAAGGAAGATCTAGTTTTTCATTGACATAATTCAAACTTCAGTCAGCAATGTATAGACTTCAACACACAGCGTTTAGTTTTCCATTGACAGTAAGGAGAATCTATTAGTTCATAAGCAGTATCTAATACTTTGAAAGTATTAAGTGGGCCTCTGCTAGAGATATGTAATTTTCTATTAGCATTGCCTAGATTTCTGCGAATAGTATCAAGTTATTAGCAGTATTTAATTTTCTGACACCGATATATAGTTTTCAACACATAGTTTTTAGTCTTCCATCGGCAAAAACAATTTTCTGCAGTGTTTAGACTTTTTCAAATAGTATCTAATCTTCTGCAAGCATTAAGTGGGCCTATGCATGAGATATGTAATTTTCTATCACCATTACTTAGACTTTTGCGAATAGTACCAAGTCATTTACCAATAGTATCTAACTTTCAGCTTTTTGAGAGCAGGAAGTAGTGTTCTGCAAGCAATATCTAGTCTTCTGCTCTCAGTTTTTAGCTATGTCTTATCTTGAAGGACTCGTAATATCTGTGAGATATAAGGCATGTACATTTTCGCTTATATTATACATATTTTTCATCAAATAGTTTACTCTGCATCCTTATTTGGTATACACTAAGTCATTGCGTTCTCGAATATTTTAGCAATTTTTTGTAATGTCTTATTTATTTTTTTCTAAAATTAGGTGTTGTATTGGTAATAATATAACTTATATAACAACAAAGACGTAAAGAAACTTCAAAACTACTTGTTTGACAATAATTCAAAGTCAGAACAAAGCAGGGATAGTGGAAAATAGGAATAAATATAACTAGATGTAATTTTTAATATTTTTATTCTGTATGGACAAATTACAACAGTAATATTAAGGGATCGCATTCGAATTAATTTCGATCACGAAATTTCTTCTACTCATCTAAACTCTCTTTCATTCTCTTATTGACATACGCGCTCGTTTTTAATTTTTTTTATACACACTCACGGTACAAAGACATAAATAAAAATCGAAAAAAAAAGAACAAATAATATTAATAATAATAATAATTAATAATCAGAATGTCGAATGAACGATATTTGAGCTATCTCGTTTTAATTAATTAATAATTAAAGTTGTTTTTTCGTACAACATTTATACACAATATATTACAAGTTATTACATTGAATATCATCATCATCATCAGTACGGTATTACGATATATTTTTTATTATATATATTATATATATATAGGGGGATGTGACACAAAATCGGTTCTTTTTTATTGAATAAAAACCACGCATCGTGCCAAAAAGATTTTTTTTTCATAATTTTCGTATAACTAATTTTTTTTTGAATCATTTTTTCTTTACAAATACCATTTTACAATTACAAGTTTGAAAGATTTTTTTTTTAAATAACTTTATTAAGGTGTTTATTTACAAAAATTATTTCTTTATTATATTAATATTTATTTCTTACATTTTTAATTTAATTAATCAGTAATAATAGTGGCTGTCGTGAAACTGTATAATTATTTTCATTAATAATCTAACTATTATTATATTTTTTCGCTTTCAATTATGTACAACACTATCTATTTATAGTATTTATAGTATTTATATACCAGGTATAATCTATATTTTTAATTTTAATTTTTCTTTTCGTTTAAATCACACTTTGTTCTCAGTATAATAGTCCATCTCTCTAAGTTTTATTTTTTTTTTCGTTTTAATAACAATAAATTAAGAAACAAAAACATTTTTTTCGCAAAAAAATAAAAGTAACAAGTAGTAATCATTTAATAAGTAGAAAGTTTTAAAAACAGCGTTTTTCTTTTTAATTATTGCACTTCACGCTTTTATTATTACTTTTTAATCAAAATCAGTGCCCCTCAAAATAAAAAAAAACAGACAAAAATCACAGAACACTAAAAACTTATTGGTCTTTCTTCGTTTAATTTAACTTTTCAGTTTTTTAAAGCGTCCCATTAAAGAAATTTATTGAAAATATAATTTCTGGTCACTTTTGGTTTAATAATTGATTTAACTTTTTTCTTCGTAGTAATAAAACCTGTGGTAAGTCACAAAGTGGGTCGATTTTCTTCGAAATTTTCGATCCATCTTGTGTTATCACAGGCCGAAGACTGCGTGTTGATCCGATTGTGACCCTACGATGGTCCGCAGTCTCCGTTATAGGTGGCCCATGGCTAACTGTACGGACTTCCGCAAGCGTAGAGACCACGTTGCATGGGTCCCATACCTCCCATCCCCATGGCTTGATGGAAGGCGTAACCTTCATCTTGCAGTGATGCCAAATGGAAATCTGCAAAACCAATAGAAGTTTTATCAATAATTGTCAGCTTCTTTTTTAGCTGATTAGATGATTAATATTTGGGGGATGAGAGGTATGTTTTAATGATTAAAAGAAATTAACTTGGAAAAGTGAATATTATTCTAAATCTTAAATTCTTCCGTTTTGGCTTGTGGCCATTTGGGTATTAAGCAAGTCCCCGGCGTCGCGAAAAATAATATTAATAGGTACCATCTTGCTCCAAATCATTTACCTGGAGCGTCTGTATAACAAATCGCATTTACCCCGCGCCTGTCAAACAAAGAGGCGAGTACATAACGTGAGAAATGGACCAGGTCCTACCGGCACTTACTTAACAGATCGTTGGAAACGATCCCAACGTTACGTCTTTTTGGCAACCGACAAATTTTTGAATACAACAATACACTTTTCCAGAAGATTCTTTTTGCGCAAACATCTAAAACTATGATTCCTAAGAAGTAATTGATCCCTGTATAATTCCGAATTTGTATTTTGCAGGACTTAAAAGGAAAACAAAAAGTTAACAAAAAATATATATAAAAATGAAAAAAAAAAGAAAATAAATAAAAAAATAAATAAAATACCTATAATATATACACATCGCTATCATTTTAAATGTTCCACTCTAGTTAAGTGGCAAGATGAGCAAACTGGCTAGGATGCAAATCGAACTGATAGGGATGCCCGTACGGGGACATATGGTATGGAACGATATTCATACTGGCCATCTTATGTTCCTTCTTCCACTTCATCCTCCTGTTTTGGAACCAAATCTTTATCTGCCTCTCGGTAAGACACAGTGCGTGGGCTATTTCAATTCTTCGTCTTCTGGTCAAGTATCTATTGAAATGAAACTCTTTCTCCAATTCCAATGTTTGGTACCTGGTATATGATGTTCTTTGTCTCTTTGTCTCTCCATTTGCATTCACGGTACCTAAAAAATTAATCATGAATTAATTCAAAAATATTATACAAGTAAAAATAAAACGTTAGATAAAATTTCAAATAATTCCTACAGCTTTATTTACAGATATTCAGAAACGATTTTTATCTCAGATTGAAGATAAAACTTCATATTTTTATAGTCCATGAAGGTATTAGTTAATTTTTATAAATTTAGTTAGAATGATTGTTTTAAATGCGATTACTTTTTCCTTGGTTTCAAAATTACAATAAATTAGCTAAAATTTCAAATAATTCCTACAGCTTTATTTATAAGAATTCAGAAACGAGCTATATCTCAAATTAAAGCTAAAACTTCATGTTTTTATAGTCCATGAAGGTATTTTTATAAATTAAGCTGGAATGATTGTTTTAAATAGGACTACTTTTTCCTTCATTTCAAAATTTCAATAAATTAGCTAAAATTTCAATTAATTCCTACAGCTTTATTTACAGGAATTCAGAAACGAGCTATATCTCAAATTGAAGCTAAAACTTCATATTTTTATAGTCCATGAAGGTATTTTTATAAATTAAGTTGGAATGATTTTTTTTAAATGCGATTACTTTTCCCTTGATTTCAAAATTACAATAAATTAGCTAAAATTTCAAATAATTCCTACAGCTTTATTTATAAGAATTCAGAAACGAGCTATATCTCAAATTAAACCTAAAACTTCATGTTTTTATAGTCCATGAAGGTATTTTTATAAATTAAGCTGGAATGATTTTTTTTAAATAGGACTACTTTTTCCTTCATTTCAAAATTTCAATAAATTAGCTAAAATTTCAATTAATTCCTACAGCTTTATTTACAGGAATTCAGAAACGAGCTATATCTCAAATTGAAGCTAAAACTTCATATTTTTATAGTCCATGAAGGTATTTTTATAAATTAAGTTGGAATGATTTTTTTTAAATGCGATTACTTTTCCCTTGATTTCAAAATTACAATAAATTAGCTAAAATTTCAAATAATTCCTACAGCTTTATTTATAAGAATTCAGAAACGAGCTATATCTCAAATTAAACCTAAAACTTCATGTTTTTATAGTCCATGAAGGTATTTTTATAAATTAAGCTGGAATGATTTTTTTAAATAGGACTACTTTTTCCTTCATTTCAAAATTTCAATAAATTAGCTAAAATTTCAATTAATTCCTACAGCTTTATTTACAGGAATTCAGAAACGAGCTGATATCTCAAATTGAAGCTAAAACTTCATATTTTTATTGTCCATGGAGGTATTTTTATAAATTAAGTTAGAACGATTTTTTTTTAAATGCGATTACTTTTTCTTTGATTTCAAAATTACAATAATTTAGCTAAAATTTCAACTAATTCCTACAGTTCTATTTACAGGAATTCAGAAACAAACTATATCTCAAATTAAACCTAAATCTTCATGTTTTTATAGTTCATGAAGGTATTAGTTAATTTTTATAAATTTAGATAGAACGATTTATCTAAACGCGATTACTTTCTCCTTAATTTCAAAATTACAATAAAATAGCTAAAATTTCAAATAATTCCTACAGCTTTATTTATAAAAATTCAGAAACAAACTATATCTCAAATTAAACCTAAAACTTCATGTTTTTATAGTCCATGAAGGTATTTTTATAAATTAAGCTGGAATGATTTTTTTAAATAGGACTAATAAATTAGCTAAAATTTCAAATAATTCTTACAGCTTTATTTATAGGAATTCAGAAACGAATTATATCTCAAATTGAAGCTAAAACTTCATATTTTCATAATCCATTAATATATTTTTAAACAAACTTGGAATGTTTTTTTTACGTCTCTATACTTATAGCATATTAATAGACCATTGTAAAGAATGTATTATTACCCATAGGGAAAAAAGTTAATGCGTATCAACAAAGAATATACAGTTAATTTAACAGTTAGAAAGATTTCCGTCGTGTTCTTCCTTGATCAAATACGTCGTTCTCTAATCCCTATCTCACATTTCCTTGAAAAACACTTAACGAGAGACCAAGTTTTGCGAAACTTAGTTTGAAAAATTTTTGCTGTCATTTATTTTTGCGATCTACTTTTACTAATCACCAGACATATCTACACGATTCTTAAGCGAGTATGAATAAATCTGCCGCCCACGTTTTCCAGTATCAAGATCTTTGCGGCATGTAGAAGAGAGAATAACAGAAAGCTCAGAGTGCCCCCAGGAAGAAGAGAGGCTCCTCGTAGTCGGCGCGCTCGCCACGGCTAATTTATGGGCCGCGTTCGGTATTTATACATCTGTTCTTAACGTAGCTATTTGTCATCCGCGCCAACAGGTGAAAATAAGAGAGTTAGCTGAGGAGCCCCCCGATTTGGGTCATATAGTCCGGGGGGGCACCCGCGGATCGCACTCTGCCGCCTTCTAATTGACAATGACTGCGAGCATGACTCCGAATCCTTTTCGGACCTCACCCATTAATCAGAAGCCAGTTTTCTTCAGAAGGCGACCCGTTGCGTAAGAGGAATTTCGTTTTCTTTGAAAATCCTATTCTTCCCATAAAGTGTTTGTTTAAGTAATTGGTTAACAATGATTTCGGAAGCGTGACTGATTAAGTTTAAAATTGTGCAAAAGCTTATTAAACAGGATTTGTTACGCTTCAAGAAACATTTAAACCCCTATTTCTTCCTTTAGAAATAACAAACATTCCTTCTTATAAGGCAACTTTACTTTTTCCCTTCTTTTACCATCGTAACCATTTATTTACGTAATATGGATTATAGAACGTGGCATTTCCTTCGAACGATAAATAAAGCTAATAAACGACCCAGTACTTAGTAATGTTAATCATTTCTCTACTTCAGGTGTGCTAGATTGTATCGAAGATAACGAACTATGTTGGTTTTACTCATTTCGTTTAAATTAGTATGTAAATAATGCGTCTGAAGATGGTGGTTAAGGCCGAAATCGGTATATTTTAGCTAATATGAACGTGCGCGAATCTTTCGTAGTAGATGATAAATAATCTAGGGAACACCCACGCTCTGTGTTTATTTTCAGTCTGTACTAGGTGCAAAACCCAATTATAAACGGCCGATTCGTGCGCAGACGTGCGGATACGACGATCTGGCGTCGCGACGCCGCGCACGTTCAAACGACGCTTCTGGGTGTAACTTAACGGTTGTGGTGGTCTTCCGAATGACGTTTCACCCAATAAATTAACTCCTTTGGATTTTATCCAAAACGAAACTTATTTTATAATTATTTTCAAATAAAATTTGAGTAATATACTTAAGTAGAAAAGAAAATGAAAAAATTTTTTAAGAATAAAAAAAGGATCAGCTTTTTTCTCTCTTCTGGCTACGAGCTCATGTTTAATCCGTATCGCGTAAGAATCCGGTGCCATAAATCTCGCGTTGACCTCGTAAATTACTAACAGTTGTAGTTAAATATTCCGGATTATAAATAACTGGGGCCCCGCGAGCTGCCCGGAGACGACGACGATGGAGACGACGTCGGGTCCGATAGCACCGGACTTAAAGTCTCTTGGAATTTAATAAAAAGCGTTTTCTAATACACCAGTATACCCGGAGTAGTCCGGGTGGTTCGAAAGATAGCCTCTTGCAGAAACGTAAAAATTAATCAGTTTCTAATTGTGCGACAGTTGATCGTAAATCGTGAAAGGCGGCCGTAAGATTATTTTTCGTTTAGGAACGGAATCCGTGGTATTTTTTTCGACGGTCTTTGATATTTATTTATGGAGGCAACCGAAGCGTCCACGGTAAAAGTCCGGCACATCGTAAAGAATATACACGAGAGGTTAGGGAGAATTATTAGCCGACAAGAAACCTTTATCAGACACGAAGATCTACCCGTTTAAAGACTACTGGAAATATTTTTTATGGTTATCATAAGAATTTTTCTTTTTCTAATAAATTAACGAATAAAATTTAAATTGATGTTAAATGCAAATGAAACGAGAAAATTGCATGGAAGAATCTTATAAATCCAATCAAAAAAACATAGCTTTAAAATTTTAACACAATCACCATTCAAAATATTCATTTATATCAAGTTTCATTTCATTCTAATTTGTAATAAAACGATAACAAATTACCATGGGAAAAATTCTTTTCAAGTTCTTAGCTTTAAGTAAAGATGATCTCACAAATATTGATAAAACAATTTTACAGACGACAAATCGTACCTAAAAACATTACAAATAGCCTAAATGTTTACAAAACACTGACACCAATCAGTGATAAAATGGCACCAAACGACCGTTTGATAAAGTTATTTATGTCGATGAGCGAATTTATTATAATAACCCCATCTTTGCCCGCAATCAATTCCTATTGCAACACTCAAATCAACAACAAATTAAAATTTTTCATTTCCTTCAACAGAAAACATATAAACATAAAATACTCGCGATAATTTGATTTTTTATTTCTGACAAAATCCAAAATTAATCCCAAAACAATTGATTCGTAAATATTCAGTTAGAAAATTAAAAAATATGAAATATGAGCCCAAACTCGACATATCTAAGTCTTATAACACCCAAGATATCATTATTTTTATAAAATCAAGATGGCCGAAAACAAAACACCAAAAAGCGGTGCCATCTATACTTTAAAAAGTGAATTTTATAATTGATATAGGGTGTAATACATCAAATTAGGTTAGAATTTTCTGATCTTTACGAAAATCTTATTTATTTTAATTTTTTATAAAATCCGAAATTGAAATTGGCTCCTAAATATTTCGTTAGAGTATTAAAAAAAATGAATCCAAACTCGACATATCTAAGTTTTATAACACCCAAGATATCATTGTTTTTAAAAATCAATATGGCCGAAAACAAAACACAAAAAAGCGGTGCCATCTATACTTTTAAAAGTGAATTTTATGATTGATGTAGGGTGTATTACATCAAATTAGGTTGGAATTTTCTAATCTTTACGAAAATGTTATTTATTTTAATTTTTTCTGAAATTCCAAATTGAAATTGGCTCCTAAATATTTCGTTAAAGTATTAAAAAAATGAATCCAAACTCGATATATCTAAGTCTTATAACACCCAAGATATTATCATTGTTTTTAAAAATCAATATGGCCGAAAACAAAATACCAAAAAGCGGTGCCTTCTATACTTTTAAAAGTGAATTTTATGATTGATATAGGGTGTAATACATCGAATTAGGTTGGAATTTTCTGATCTTTACGAAAATGTTATTTATTTTAATTTTTTCTGAAATTGGAAATTGAAATTGGCTCCTAAATATTTCGTTAGAGTATTAAAAAAAATTAAAAATGAGTCTAAACTCGACATATCTAAGTCTTATAACACCCAAGATATCATTGTTTTTAAAAATCAATATGGCCGAAAACAAAACACCAAAAAGCGGTGCCATCTATACTTTTAGAAGTGAATTTTATGATTGATATAGGGTGTAATACATCAAATTAGGTTAGAATTTTCTGATCTTTACGAAAATCTTATTTATTTTAATTTTTTAGAAAATTCGGAATGGATCTGAAAACAATTGACTCTTAAATATTCTGCTACTATATTAAAAAAAATTAAATATGAGTCCAAACTCGTCTTATAGCACCCAAGATATCATTGTTTTTAAAAATCAATATGGCCGAAAACAAAACACCAAAAAGCGGTGCCTTCTATACTTTTAAAAGTGAATTTTATGATTGATATAGGGTGTAATACATTAAATTAGGTTAGAATTTTCTGATCTTTACGAAAATCTTATTTATTTTAATTTTTTATAGAATTCGAAATTGAAATTGGCTCCTAAATATTTCGTTATAGTATTAAAAAAAATGCAAAATGAGTCCAAACTCGACATATCTAAGCGTTATAACACCCAAGATATCATTGTTTTTAAAAATCAATATGGCCGAAAACAAAACACCAAAAAGCGGTGCCATCTATACTTTAAAAAGTGAATTTTATGATTGATATAGAGTGTAATACATCGAATTAGGTTAGAATTTTCTGATCTTTACGAAAATTTTAATTTTTTAGAAAATTCGAAATGGATCCGAAAACAATTGGCTCGTAAATATTTTGTTAGAGTATTAAAAAAAATGAAAAATGAGTCCAAACTCGACATATCTAAGTCTTATAACACCCAAGATATCATTGTTTTTATAAAATCAATATGGCCGAAAACAAAACACCAAAAAGTGGTGCCTTCTATACTTTTAAAAGTGATTTTTATAATTGATATAGGGTGTAATACATCAAATTAGGTTGGAATTTTCTGATCTTTACGAAAATCTTATTTATTTTGATTTTTTAGAAAATTCGAAATGGATCCGAAAACAATTGGCTCCTAAATATTTCGTTAGAGTATTAAAAAAAATGAAAAATGAGTCCAAACTCGTCTTATAACACCCAAGATATCATTGTTTTTAAAAATCAATATGGCCGAAAACAAAACACCAAAAAGCGGTGCCATCTATACTTTTAGAAGTGAATTTTATGATTGATATAGGGTGTAATACATCAAATTAGGTTAGAATTTTCTGATCGTTGCGAAAATCTTATTTATTTTAATTTTTTAGAAAATTCAAAATGGATCCGAAAACAATTGGCTCCTAACTATTTCGTTAGAGTATTAAAAAAAATGAAAAATGAATCCAAACTCGACATATCTAAGTCTTATAACACCCAAGATATCATTGTTTTTAAAAATCAATATGGCCGAAAACAAAACACCAAAAAGCGGTGCCTTCTATACTTTTAAAAGTGAATTTTCTGATTGATATAGGGTGTAATACATCAAATTATGTTAGAATTTTCTGATTGTTACGAAAATCTTAATTATTTTAAGTTTTTAGAAAATTCGAAATGGATCCGAAAACAATTGGCTCCTAATTATTTCTTTAGAGTATTAAAAAAAATGAAAAATGAGTCCAAACTCGACATATCTAAGTCTTATAACACCCAAGATATCATTGTTTTTAAAAATCAATATGGCCGAAAACAAAACACCAAAAAGCGGTGCCTTCTATACTTTTAAAAGTGAATTTTCTGATTGATATAGGGTGTAATACATCAAATTATGTTAGAATTTTCTGATTGTTACGAAAATCTTAATTATTTTAAGTTTTTAGAAAATTCGAAATGGATCCGAAAACAATTGGCTCCTAATTATTTCTTTAGAGTATTAAAAAAAATGAAAAATGAGTCCAAACTCGACATATCTAACTCTTATAACACCCAAGATATCATTGTTTTTAAAAATCAATATGGCCGAAAACAAAACACCAAAAAGCGGTGCCATCTATACTTTTAAAAGTGAATTTTATGATTGATATAGGGTGTAATACATCAAATTAGGTTAGAATTTTCTGATCTTTACGAAAATCTTAATTATTTTAATTTTTTAGAAAATTCGGAATGGATCTGAAAACAATTGACTCTTAAATATTCTGCTACTATATTAAAAAAAATTAAATATGAGTCCAAACTCGTCTTATAGCACCCAAGATATCATTGTTATTAAAAATCAATATGGCCGAAAACAAAACACAAAAAAGCGGTGCCTTCTATACATTTAAAAGTGAATTTTATGATTGATATAGGGTGTAATACATCAAATTAGGTTAGAATTTTCTGATCTTTACGAAAATCTTATTTATTTTAATTTTTTATAAAATTCGAAATTGAAATTGGCTCCTAAATATTTCGTTAGAGTATTAAAAAAAATTAAAAATGAGTCCAAACTCGACATATCTAAGTCTTATAACACCCAAGATATCATTGTTTTTAAAAATCAATATGGCCGAAAACAAAACACCAAAAAGCGGTGCCTTCTATACTTTTAAAAGTGAATTTTATGATTGATATAGGGTGTAATACATCAAATTAGGTTAGAATTTTCTGATTGTTACGAAAATCTTATTTATTTTAATTTTTTATAAAATTCGAAATTGAAATTGGCTCCTAAATATTTCGTTAGAGTATTAAAAAAAATTAAAAATGAGTCCAAACTCGACATATCTAAGTCTTATAACACCCAAGATATCATTGTTTTTAAAAATCAATATGGCCGAAAACAAAACACCAAAAAGCGGTGCCTTCTATACTTTTAAAAGTGAATTTTATGATTGATATAGGGTGTAATACATCAAATTAGGTTAGAATTTTCTGATTGTTACGAAAATCTTATTTATTTTAATTTTTTATAAAATTCGAAATTGAAATTGGCTCCTAAATATTTCGTTAGAGTATTAAAAAAAATTAAAAATGAGTCCAAACTCGACATATCTAAGTCTTATAACACCCAAGATATCATTGTTTTTAAAAATCAATATGGCCGAAAACAAAACACCAAAAAGCGGTGCCTTCTATACTTTTAAAAGTGAATTTTATGATTGATATAGGGTGTAATACATCAAATTAGGTTAGAATTTTCTGATTGTTACGAAAATCTTATTTATTTTAATTTTTTATAAAATTCGAAATTGAAATTGGCTCCTAAATATTTCGTTAGAGTATTAAAAAAAATTAAAAATGAGTCCAAACTCGACATATCTAAGTCTTATAACACCCAATATATCATTATTTTTATAAAATCAAGATGGCCGAAAACAAAACACCAAAAAGCAGTGCCATCTATACTTTTAAAAGTGAATTTTATGATTGATATAGAGTGTAATACATCAAATTAGGTTGGAATTTTCTGATCTTTACGAAAATGTTATTTATTTTAATTTTTTCTAAAATTCGAAATTGAAATTGGCTCCTAAATATTTGGTTAGAGTATTAAAAAAAATGAAAAATGAGTCCAAACTCGATATATCTAAGTCTTATAACACCCAAGATATCATTGTTTTTAAAAATCAATATGGCCGAAAACAAAACACCAAAAAGTGGTGCCATCTATACTTGTAAAAGTGAGTTTTATGATTGATATAGGGTGTAATACATCAAATTAGGTTAGAATTTTCTGATCTTTACGAAAATCTTATTTATTTTAATTTTTTATAAAATTCGAAATGGATCCGAAAACAATTGGCTCCTAAATATTTCGTTAGAGTATTAAAAAAAATGAAAAATGAGTCCAAACTCGACATATCTAAGTCTTATAACACCCAAGATATCATTGTTTTTAAAAATCAATATGGCCGAAAACAAAACACAAAAAAGCGGTGCCTTCTATACATTTAAAAGTGAATTTTATGATTGATATAGGGTGTAATACATCAAATTAGGTTAGAATTTTCTGATCTTTACGAAAATCTTATTTACTTTGATTTTTTAGAAAATTCGAAATGGATCCGAAAACAATTGGCTCCTAAATATTCCGTTAGAGTATTAAAAAAAAATAAAAATTAGTCCAAACTCGACATATCTAAGTGTTATAACACCCAAGATATCATTGTTTTTAAAAATCAATATGGCCGAAAACAAAACACCAAAAAGCGGTGCCTTCTATACTTTTAAAAGTGAATTTTATGATTGATATAGGGTGTAATACATCAAATTAGGTTAGAATTTTCTGATCTTTACGAAAATCTTATTTATTTTAATTTTTTATAAAATTCGAAATTGAAATTGGCTCCTAAATATTTCGTTAGAGTATTAAAAAAAATGAAAAATGAGTCCAAACTCGACATATCTAAGTCAAATTAGGTTAGAATTTTCTGATCTTTACGAAAATCTTAATTATTTTAATTTTTTAGAAAATTTGAAATGGATCCGAAAACAATTGGCTCCTAAATATTTCGTTAGAGTATTAAAAGAAATGAAAAATGAGTCCAAACTCGACATATCTAAGTCTTATAACACCCACGATATCATTGTTTTTAAAAATCAATATATCCGAAAACAAAACACCAAAAAGCGGTGCCTTCTATACTTTTAAAAGTGAATTTTATGATTGATATAAGGTGTAATACATCAAATTAGGTTAGAATTTTCTGATTGTTACGAAAATCTTATTTATTTTAATTTTTTATAAAATTCGAAATTGAAATTGGCTCCTAAATATTTCGTTAGAGTATTAAAAAAAATGAAAAATGAGTCTAAACTCGACATATCTAAGTCTTATAACACCCAATATATCATTATTTTTATAAAATCAAGATGGCCGAAAACAAAACACCAAAAAGCAGTGCCTTCTATACTTTTAAAAGTGAATTTTATGATTGATATAGGGNCAGAAAATTCACTTTTAAAAGTATAGAAGGCACCGCTTTTTGGTGTTTTGTTTTCGGCCATATTGATTTTTAAAAACAATGATATCTTGGGTGTTATAAGACTTAGATATGTCGAGTTTGGACTCATTTTTCATTTTTTTAATACTCTAACGAAATATTTAGGAGTCAATTTCAATTTCGAATTTTATAAAAAATTAAAATAAATAAGATTTTAGTAAAGATCAGAAAATTTCAACCTAATTTGATGTATTACACCCTATATCAATCATAAAATTCACTTTTAGAAGTATAGAAGGCACCGCTTTTTGGTGTTTTGTTTTCGGCCATATTGATTTTTAAAAACAATGATGTCTTGGGTGTTATAACACTTAGATATGTCGAGTTTGGACTCATTTTTAATTTTTTTTAATACTCTAACGAAATATTTAGGAGCCAATTTCAATTTCGAATTTTCTAAAAAATTAAAATAAATAAGATTTTCGTAAAGATCAGAAAATTCTAACCTAATTTGATGTATTACACCCTATATCAAACATAAAATTCACTTTTAAAAGTATAGATGGCACCGCTTTTTGGTGTTTTGTTTTCGGCCATATTGATTTTTAAAAACAATGATATCTTGGGTGTTATAACACTTAGATATATCGAGTTTGGACGAGTTTGGATTTTATCTTAATCAACTTTTGTGGTACATTGCTCAGAAAGACCACTTGACCTGCACCGGTTAACAAACTTCTTGCGTTAACTTTGGTACTTTGAGGACATTTGACGTAAAACTTGGTTATATTTCGTTTTATGACATCCAGACTTTAATTGCAAAAGATGGAATTTGAATTCAAAAATTTATCGTCAATTATACCTTACGGGGACACAATCCGGGGACACACTGTAGAGTGTGATACATTAAATTAGGTTAAAATTTTCTGGATTTTACGAAAATCGTAGTGTTTTTGATGAATTTATTTATATCGGTAATAAAAGTTTTTATAATTGAGTGTGATACATCAAATTGGATTAAATTTTTTATTCTTTTTTATCTTTACTTTTATTTATTACATTACTATATATTTGTATTTATTACCAAATCAAAGTTTTGGCTCATTCCCAAAAAGGTTCTCATCTCTAAAAACATATTAATTCGCAATTTGCATGAGTTAATTAGCGACCTTTCATCATAAAAGGCGACACGATTCTAATTTAACTCTGTTAATGCTAATTAAAACTTAAAGAGATTTAATTTTAGAAATGAACGAAATGTTCGAAGGAGACACTTTTGGTTTGTGCTCATCGCAGAGTTCTGAGGGCGGCCATAACATTTCTCGTCCGTCGTTTCGACGTTGTATCGTCGAACAAAATGCCAATCAGCGTCACGACGCCTGAGTGGAAACGGTCGGATGAGCGGAGACGCCGTCTCGTATGCGGATACTCTTCCATGGGAGTCTCCTCGAACGAGAGACGACCACAGAAGAACACGTGTCAAATAGAGTTAACGTGAAATGACGTGCCGCGTTCTTCGAGTAAAAGAAAAATAAAAGGAACAAAGAGATGAATAAAAATTCGGTTATTTTTCGATCGAAAACTATAACTAAAATTTTATTTCTTTTCGTCGTTCACTTTCACGGAGAGGTTTCGTGGAATTGTGAGGGGTGAATGTGCGCCGCGACGCCCGCCGTCGACGTCGGTCGGGGGCGCCCATCGGAAGGGAAATAGACGGACAGTTATAAATGGTTAGAAAAATTATCGTAACGTTTCTTGTCCGCCCGTCAATGTTTGTATAGAGGCCGACCGAGAGAAGGGAGTTTTTTTTTCTGTTTTGTTACAGTTCAGACTGCAAAAAAAACAGAAAAAAAAATCATTATTATCGCGAATTGTAATACCAATTAAAATACAAAATCGATCCGTACAACAATACGACACGAATAACAATGGTGTGAAATTAAGCGTACTTTTTATTAGACGCCTACGAAAAACTCTACCTTTATTTCTCAAAAATCTTTTTATTAAAGAAAAAATAAAATTAAAATTAGAATTGTGCAAACATATTGATTACGGCATAGTTCGTAGCTAATTACTTTAATTGCCCGATATAATTGATACAGTTTTGCCAACTACTTGTATCGAGTGCCTTATTTTTTTTTGCAAAGATTAAAGATAAAGCCTTTAAGAAATTATCCGGTTGGTCATAATTACACAAAAAAAAACTCTGGCAATTAACCAATAAGCCGAATAGAAATCGAGATTGTTGCAAAATCGTCCCTTTTATATTATTCCGTTCTATAAATATAACCCGAGGTTAATTTATCGTCGTATTTATGATAAATTCAACGACGAAGTAATAATAATTAAACATTATAAGCCTGTTTATAAACTTCAACACTTTATCTTTTTTTTTTAATAATTTTTTTTCTGTTTATAGCACTAATTAGATTATTAATAATTAATATATATGTTACTAACTCATAGCATTCATAGTTCCTGAGATATTCAATTATTTTTCCAAATTGTGTCCATTACAGGATCTTTTTAAAAACGATGTAAAAACGAATTTTTTTCCAATTTTGCCTTGAAACTATGTCGAATAATAGTCAAAGCGAGTAGGTAGATGATAGTATTCAAAGATATTAGATACACTATACAGCGTGTTTATAAAGCTTAGTTTGATGTTTTTTCAAACGGCTTTTTCTTAAGTTTTCTAAATGGAACATCCTGTATAATCGGTGCTAATTGATTTGCTCGTCAAGTGCCCTTTAATTAATGATAAATATGTCATTAATATGCATGGTACATTTAGGGGCTACTAATAACTCACCCTGTATACAGGTGTCTCACGTAACTGGTTCGTTAGAACTTTTTTAGGTTCCAGTATTCGTACAGTTTTGAAATTTTGGTAGTATGGGTTGTTCAGTCGGAACTTTCGATCTAAAATATTTTCAAGATGGCTGCCACTTCCGGTCTACCGGAAGTAGACCATAACTTCGTTATTTTAAATGGAATGCTATAGTTTTTATTGCACCTTTTAATTGTACGTAAAAAAATATGTTGACTTTCATAAAAGTTATTGGTACCTAGCGTTTTTCGTTTTCGAGTTATTTTGATTTTAAGGTTTTTTTGGCAAATTTCACCATGCTCTTTAAAACCCTANATTTTAATTGCCCGATATAATTGATACAGTTTTGCCAACTACTTGTATCGAGTGCCTTATTTTTTTTGTAAAGATTAAAGATAAAGCCTTTAAGAAATTATCCGGTTGGTCATAATTACACAAAAAAAAACTCTGGCAATTAACCAATAAGCCGAATAGAAATCGAGATTGTTGCAAAATCGTCCCTTTTATATTATTCCGTTCTATAAATATAACCCGAGGTTAATTTATCGTCGTATTTATGATAAATTCAACGACGAAGTAATAATAATTAAACATTATAAGCCTGTTTATAAACTTCAACACTTTATCTTTTTTTTTAATTTTTTTTTTCTGTTTATAGCGCTAATTAGACCATTAATAATTAATATATATATTATTAATATACAGGGTGAGTTTTTAGTAGCCCAGCGGACGATAATTGCTAAACCGTTTGAGAAGGAAAAAAATGTTTCATACAAAAGTTGTTTGACTCACCATTTTTTATTACGTACAATTATTTCTACTTATTCATGGTGTTCCATTTAGGCGTAACGGAGAGTATGTAGATTTTGTTAAATGGAACACTCTATATATTTTATTATTATGAATAGAATTAAATTTGTTTATACAACCGTATATGTTACCAACTCATAGCGTTCATAGTTCCTGAGATATTCAGTTGTATTTCCAAAATGTGTCCATTGCAGGATCTTTTTAAAAACTACTTTTACACTATACAGCGTGTTTATAAAGCTTAGTTACTTTTGATGTTTTTCAAATGGCTTTTTCTTAAGTTTTTTAAATGGAACATCCTGTATATTCGGTGCTAATTGATTTGCTCATCAAGTGCCTTTTAATTAATGATAAGTATGTCATTAATATGCATGGTACATTGTATGGTACAGGGTGCTCCATTTAGGGGCTACTAATAACTCACCCTGTATATATAAAATTTATTTAATTAAATTTTTTTTGTAAATTTGTATTTTTTATAATAATATTAAATATCTTGTACTGAGTCCAAGTCATAATTCACACCGGTTTGTCACCCGGACGCTCACCAAGTTCCTTGTAAACCCGCCATACGGAATTAATCCTCAGAACAAGATCCAAGAGGCCCCCCAAAAGGCGCCGACCATGTCGAAAACGTAACGTTTTTGATAAACTACCCTAACCCCGTTATCTTACATGCACTTAAAAAGACATTAAAATAAAAAAAAATCTTTCTAATAAAAATAAAAAAACAAAAAATTAGGTAAATTGGACAGTTTTATTGATTTAAACCGATTTAGTTAAAAAAAAGAAAAGAAATGATTATAAATGATGAAAGTGGAAAGATTTAACGTTGAAAATTTAAAAATATATTTTAACAAATTCTTCACCAATTTTCAGCGGCAAGAAATTAGTATGTTCTGACGTTCGCGGTAAACATAAACATTCCGGAGGCGAGCGTTTTCTCTTTGGAGCGCCCCCGTGAAAGATGGAGGCGCATCGATTTACGTTGAAGTAGACTTATTAATCCAACCGGAAAATGATAGATTTATGGACACTAGAACCACAAATAGTCCAAAAGCCGATCATTAGCATCTTATCGATCTTGCGCCTGGTCGTAAATCGCCACCGTGCCAAACAAATGCTTCTTTGGAGCCATCAGATCAAAGAGTTAAGGCGACGGGGATCATAAACGGAACTGGAAACGGCCGCAATTAAGGTTTTTCTCGCGATGATTTTTTACACAAATTAAGCTGTTCAACTAACGAAGACAAATTGTTCAATTTACTTATATTATACGGTGAGGTTTCTTACTGTATAGGTGGGAAAAACTTGAAAGTTGTTTAAATTAATACGATAAACTATGAATAAAAATTATTTGTGAAAAAATAACATCTAACTAAATTAAAATTTGAAACTAAAGAAATTATCTTTATTGTAAATTAAAGCTTAAAGCTTCTAGTTTACGAAAACATCTTTGGATCTAATTCATACCCTCTCATTTTGTCAGAAAAAAATTAAATCGGAAAATGATGTTCTTAAATATACATTAAAATTTATTGAAATATCATGATTTTAAAAAAATCGTGGAGGCTCTATTTACAATAGTAAAGAAATGAACATTAATACAAATTAAAGCTTAAAATTTCTAGATTACGAGAGCATCTTTGTATCTATTATGAAATAGATACAAATTCTTATTCTGTCAGAAAAAAATTATATCGGAAAATGATATTTTGAAATATATATTAAAATGTATTGAAACAGCATGATTTTCAGAAAATCGTGGAAGCTCTATTTACATCATTAAAGAAATGAACTTTAATACAAATTAAAGCTTCTAGTTTACGACAACATCTTTGGATCTATTTCATACTTTCCCATTATTTCAGAAAAAAATTAAATCGAAAAATAATGCTCTTAGATATATATTAAAATTTATTGAAATATCATGATTTTCAAAAAAATCGTGGAAGCTCTATTGACAACAGTAAAAAAATGAACATTGGTACAAATTGAAGCTTAAAGCTTCTAGTTTACGAGAACATCTTTGGATCTATTTCATACCTTCTCATTATTTCAGAAAAAAATTAAATCGAAAAATTATATAATATATTAAAATTTATTGAAATGGCATGATTTTCAAAAAATCGTGAAAGCTCTATTTACATCATTAAAGAAATGAACCTTAATACAAATTAAAGCTTAAAGCTTCTAGTTTACGAAAACATCTTTGGATCTATTTCATACCTTCTCATTATTTCAGAAAAAAATTAAATCNAGGCGACGGGGATCATAAACGGAACTGGAAACGGCCGCAATTAAGGTTTTTCTCGCGATGATTTTTTACACAAATTAAGCTGTTCAACTAACGAAGACAAATTGTTCAATTTACTTATATTATACGGTGAGGTTTCTTACTGTATAGGTGGGAAAAACTTGAAAGTTGTTTAAATTAATACGATAAACTATGAATAAAAATTATTTGTGAAAAAATAACATCTAACTAAATTAAAATTTGAAACTAAAGAAATTATCTTTATTGTAAATTAAAGCTTAAAGCTTCTAGTTTACGAGAACATCTTTGGATCTATTTCATACCTTCTCATTTTGTTAGAAAAAAATTAAATCGAAAAATTATATTTTTAAATATACATTAAAGTTTATTGAAACGTCATGATTTTCAAAAACTCGTGGAAGCTCTATTTACAACAGTAAAGAAATGAACCTTAATACAAATTAAAGCTTAAAGCTTCTAGTTTACAAGAACATCTTTGGATCGATTTATTTCATCATGTCTGAAAAAAATTAAATCGAAAAATGATGTTCTTAAATATACATCAAAATTTATTGAAATTTTATGATCTTCAAAAAATCGTGGAAGCTCTATTTACATCATTAAAGAAATGAACTTTAATACAAATTAAAGCTTCTAGTTTACGAGAACATCATTGGATCTATTTCATACTTTCCCATTATTTCAGAAAAAAATTAAATTGTTCTTAAATGTATATTAAAATTTATTGAAATATCATGATTTTCAAAAAATCGTGGAAGCTCTATTTGCAACACTAAAGAAATGAACCTTAATACAAATTAAAGCTTAAAGCTTCTAGTTTACGAAAACATCTTTGGATCTAATTCATACCCTCTCATTTTGTCAGAAAAAAATTAAATCGAAAAATGATATTTTTAAATATACATTAAAGTTTATTGAAACGTCATGATTTTCAAAAAGTCGTGGAAGCTCTATTTACAATAGTAAAGAAATGAATCTTAATACAAATTAAAGCTTAAAGCTTCTGGTTTACGAAAACATCTTTGGATCTATTTCATACCTTCTCATTATTTCAGAAAAAAATTAAATCAAAAAATTATGTTCTTAAATATATATTAAAATTTATTGAAATAACATGATCTTCAAAAAATCGTGGAAGCTCTGTTGACAACAGTAAAGAAATGAACCTTAATACAAATTAAGGTTTAAAGCTTCTAGTTTATGAGAACATCTTTGGATCTATTTCATACCTTCTCATTATTTCAGAAAAAAATTAAATCGAAAAATTATATAATATATTAAAATTTATTGAAATGGCATGATTTTCAAAAAATCGTGGAAGCTCTATTGACAACAGTAAAGAAATGAACCTTAATACAAATTAAAGCTTAAAGCTTCTAGTTTACGAGAACATCTTTCGATCTATTTCATATCTTACCATTCTTTCAGAAAAAAAATTAACTCGGAAAATGATATTCTTAAATTATATTAAAATTTATTAAAATAACATGATTTTCAAAAAATCGTGGAAGCTCTATTTGCAACATTAAAGAAATGAACCTTAATACAAATTAAAGCTTAAAGCTTCTAGTTTAAGAAAACTACATTGAAACTTTTGATACTCTTTTATTTTGGCAAAAAAAATAAATCAAAAAGAATGACGATGTTAGTGAACTCATTTTGATTTTTACGAAAAAATTACAATTTTCAAAAAATCGTGTAAGTTTTATTTATGGCACTAAAGAAATGATTGTTAGTGAAAATTAAAGCTTGAACTTTCTAGTTTAAGAAAATATCTCTGTATTTATTTAATACTTTTTAATCTTTCAGAAAAAAATTAAATTCAAAGATGACATTTTTAAACAATTATTATCTTTTACTAAAACATCACGATTTTCAAAAAATCGTAGAAGCTATATTTACAACAGTAAAGAAATGAACCTTAATACAAATTAAAGCTTAAAGCTTCTAGTTTAAGAAGACACCATTGAAAGTTTTGATATTTTCTTATTTTGGCAAAAAAATAAATCAAAACTAAAGATGATGTTAGTAAACTCATTTTGATTTTTACGAAAACATGGTAATTTTCAAAAAATCGTGTAAGCTTTATTTATGGCATTAAAGAAATGATTCTTAGTGAAAATTAAAGCTTCAACTTTCTAGTTTAAAAAAATATCTCTGTATTTATTTAATACTTTTTAATCTTTCAGAAAAAAAATAAATTCAAAGATGACATTTTTAAACAATTATAATCTTTTACTAAAACATCACGATTTTCAAAAAATCGTAAAAGCTATATTTACAACAGTAAAGAAATGAACCTCAATACAAATTAAAGCTTAAAGCTTTTAGTTTAAGAAGACACCATTGAAAGTTTTGATATTTTCTTATTTTGGCAAAAAAATTAATCAAAACTAAAGATGATGTTAGTAAACTCATTTTGATTTTTACGAAAACATGGTAATTTTCAAAAAATCGTGTAAGCTTTATTTATGGCATTAAAGAAATGATTCTTAGTGAAAATTAAAGCTTCAACTTTCTAGTTTAAAAAAATATCTCTGTATTTATTTAATACTTTTTAATCTTTCAGAAAAAAAATAAATTCAAAGATGACATTTTTAAACAATTATAATCTTTTACTAAAACATCACGATTTTCAAAAAATCGTAAAAGCTATATTTACAACAGTAAAGAAATGAACCTCAATACAAATTAAAGCTTAAAGCTTTTAGTTTAAGAAGACACCATTGAAAGTTTTGATATTTTCTTATTTTGGCAAAAAAATAAATCAAAACTAAAGATGATGTTAGTAAACTCATTTTGATTTTTACAAAAACATCACAATTTTCAAAAAATCGTGTAAGCTTTATTTATGGCACGAAAGAAATGATCTTTAGTAAAAATTAAAGCTTGAACTTTCTAGTTTAAGAAAACATTTCTGTATTTCTGTAAAGAAATGAACATCAATACAAATTAAAGCTTAAATCGTCTAGTTTAAGAAGAATTTTTGAAAGATTTTGGAAGTTAAATTGAAATCACGATAAGAATTCTTTGTTTACCTTCGATAATATTTTTAATTCAAATGATTTGTGAAGGGTGTAGAATCGACCCTCAAATTTAAATTCAAGGGTAACTTAGGGGTGGATTAATAGCTATATGGCAATACCCTACTTGTAAATTTCCAAATCTGTTTTGATTTAATCGACTTAACGTGAGCTTAAAAATATATTTTCGGCAATAAACTCACACTAATAATAATATTTAGAAGCAATTACCATCATTACACGAACGTTTATTACTTTATATTCAATTATATCCAATTACATTGCGGATAAAGTATTAAAACTAATAACAGTCCGCATTGGGTTGTAGTTATGTAGGTACAAATAACAGGTCATTATGATCAAATTTTGCAATTACAAAGTTTGCCCTTGTTTAAATCGTAAATTATTGTCGGGTAATTGATGGAATTACTTCGATGGTAATTAACCGAGACGAGAAAATCGCTTCCGATGACAGCGCGATCATTAGAAAAGATCGTTCGGAATTAATTTCAGTCTTATACCGCTAAAAACATTATTAATACACCCGTTTCCCACGTAATATAATAAATATTAATTAGTAAAACAAGTTTGGCAGGCTTCGGCCGTAATGATTGATCGTTAAAACCGTACGCAAAGTCAATCGATGTGCGCCTTTCGTGCAACCGGGCAATAAAACTTTACCATGAGTATAAAGCCGCGTCATCGTTCGCGTTGTTAAGTTGTCAGAACTGACATAACAAGCACCCTGTTAGGAAATCGTCGAAAAGTTGCCGATTTCCTCGCCCAAGTTTCCGTTTTAAATTCAATTATTTTCTGGAGTTGTAAAATGTGATAACATCTTCCTAGTGTAAAGTGGTTTAGTTTCAAGAATACCCATTCTATTTACGATTACCTTTCTAAATAAAAAAAAAATTTATTTCAATTTTAAATTTAAATTACGGATGATTTATTGTTTATGTAAATTACTTAATGATTTGTTAGATCAGTGGGCACGTTTTTGTGCTATTTCTGTGTAAAGTATTATGTAATTGAATAATTATCTGTCATTATTAAATTAGTATTAAACTTTTATGGAATTATTTTTATTAATTCTATCGACCTTTTTAAGCATTATTGAGATATTTTTAATCGATTAGAATCATTTTGACGCCCACCAATACATCATTTCTATTCGTTACTAAAATTGAAAAAGTTTCAAAATACACCAAAATGATTTTTTTTTGATTTTATGGACTTTCTTAAGTATTATGGAGTTGTTTCTAATTGATTGGGATGTTTCTGACTTATACTAACTCCTTTTTTCTATTTTTTGGTACTTTTGAAACACTTCATAAGAGTGTTTTTATAGAATTATTTGGCATAATGAATTAGTTTTGGATTCTAAAATCTATATAACAATGGTGTCCACTAATTTTTGATCAAAATCGTTTATCGTTATAAATCTTTTTATATAAATGTCTTGCATTAATTTGATGAGTTATGATTAAGTTAATTTTCGAAAATCAACAATTTTGATGTTTAATCGATTTAGAGCTTATAAATAAAAAATGGTAATAATTGGATTTAATCTTGTTATGGATCTAGTCTTTATGGCCCATTATTAAGGTTTTATGTATAAAAAGTATTTCCCCATCGCTTTTAGTTTTTGAGTTATGATTGAGTTAATTTTCGAAAATCAACAATTTTGATGTTTAATCGATTTAGAGCTTATAAATAAAAAATGGTAATAATTGGGTTCAATCTTGTTATGGATCTAGTCTTTATGGCCCATTACTAAGGTTTTATGTATAAAAAGTATTTCCCCATCGCTTTTAGTTTTTGAGTTATGATTGAGTTAATTTTCGAAAATCAACAATTTTGATGTTTAATCGATTTAGAGCTTATAAATAAAAAATGGTAATAATTGGGTTCAATCTTGTTATGGATCTAGTCTTTATGGCCCATTACTAAGGTTTTATGTATAAAAAGTTTTTCTCCATCGTTTTTAGTTTTTGAGTTATGATTGAGTTAATTTTCGAAAATCAACAATTTTGATGTTTAATCGATTTAGAGCTTATAAATAAAAAATGGTAATAATTGGGTTCAATCTTGTTATGGATCTAGTCTTTATGGCCCATTACTAAGGTTTTATGTATAAAAAGTTTTTCTCCATCGCTTTTAGTTTTTGAGTTATGATTGAGTTAATTTTCGAAAATCAACAATTTTGATGTTTAATCGATTTAGAGCTTATAAATAAAAAATGGTAATAATTGGGTTCAATCTTCTTATGGATCTAGTCTATATCGCCCATCAGTAAGGTTTTATGTATAAAAAGTTTTTCTCCATTGCGTTTAGTTTTTGAATTATGATTGAGTTAATTTTCGAAAATCAACAATTTTGACGTTTAATCGATTTAGAGCAGCATTTTTGATCAAAATATATAAATGTATAGCCAAGATCTACCAAAGTGTTTAAAGTAACCTTTTTTTTTTTGCTCTGATGTCCAGATACAGATATTTCAGATTCATGATTTTCTGGCGATCGACGTTATGGACACCACTGCTATGTAACGTACCTAATTAAATAAAGCAAAAGAAAAATTGTTATCCACTCTACACGCGAGTAATCTTCGAACGATGTGGTAATAAATTCGCGATTTTCGACCGTGTGACCACCGCAAATCCGCTTTCAGACGCTAACCGATTTCTTTAAACGGTAATTTATGCCCGTATTACGAAACAATAAATTATAAACGGTCAGTTTCTGGATACCTACTACCACCTTTACGTATATTATAAAAGCTTGTTGCACTTGTGCTGTTGTGAAACTTGCCCGATTCGGCAACGGAGCGGCGGTCCCGCTTTTGCCAGTAGTATAAAAATATGATTTATCGAGTGCTAATGGTCCGAGGCCTTTCACGGACCTTCTTACCGAAATACCAACGTATTTTCTACGCATTTACGTTCCGCAAATATATCGATCATCATTAACATTAAAGAAAATTGTAATTTTCTTAGATTTTATAAGAATACTTTGACATATCAATTTTGAAAGTTGTTGATTAATTCATTAATATGATGATAATTAATCAATTGAGGTTGATAATAACAAATGAGATTATAACGAGTTTGGGTTTTTTTTCTTGTTAGAACTGGGGTAGAATCTGTCAGTTTTCGTAACATTTCCAGGTTTAATTGTAGCAGAACCAGAAAAGAGAGAGACGTGCGGAACAATAATTTAAGAACGTCGTTGCCTGATTTACCGACAGGCGACCCACGGGTCGTTCGTTCGGACGCTTATCATCAATCACCTTGCCTCGACGAACTTGAAACAATGCACACGTATATATAGTATATATACAGTATACGAACGAAGCAGCGGGAAATACGAAACGACTAACGAGCAGAATACAGCCCGCCGTCCGTGGAAGGGTATTTTTATTCAATTACCAAAGGCGAGATCAAAAACACCACCCGAACACTTGATTAATCGATCCTTTTTACGTTTAGTAAAAAAAAATCTATTAGAAACCGTGTAAAAAGGACTTTATAACTAGATCGAACTTGTTGCAAGTCTAGTTTACACAATCTTTTTTAATTAATTTTTTTTTCTATAAAAACCATAAAATACTATTCCTCGCACGCAATGCCCCGTTTTATCTGGAACATTGATTTATGCGCGGCATTTATCAAAACGAATTGCGCTTTAATACTATCTCGAAGCGGTACGTAGATTATTGTTATTGCGTTATTGTTACAATAACTACGAGACCTCTTGTGCGGCTTAAAGCACAGATGTTTGCGTGCATAAGAATGTCGCGACGTTTTTCAACCCCTCCTCTCGTCTCACCTAAACTCGCGGTAATTAATATAGACGAGTCATTAATAACGCGAGACGAGAATAAGATAAAAACGATTTCTATATCGTTTTGTAGGAATACAAAGGAACGACCGCGGACTTCTTTAGGTCATCGTTGAAATTGACAAGTGACATGGAGAATGCAGAGTTGCATTTGATTGAAGATTTTTTGAAACAAAATGACGTCAGAGTAATTCAATGAACTCAAAGATGAACAATATTTTTAGTTTCTTTGTATTCAAATTATTTCTTATCAACATAAAAAGATAATAAAGAAAATAAGTAATAAATCCAAAAAGTGTAATAATGGCCCAACGACGAAAAAGTAGCATCTGTCCACTCTTGGTCCACTCTTAGTATTCTTTCCCATTTTAATTAATTACACTCAGAAATGGTCATAAATATTGATAAGAAGTCAAACCTTGTATTGAAACTAAAGACCCATAGCAAAATTAATACAAAGAAACAGTATATGATATATGGCTAAAATTACTAACTAAGTTAATAAATAATGCATCTCATCATTTTTCTTAATCGAGGTAACTAAACGTCAAAATCAAAAATGGATTATCTGATTAAGAGCAAGATAATAGCCAATACTTTGTCTTGCCCAAGACAAGTCTTCAATTCCATTTAGTTAGTCTCTTCGAAAAAACAGCTCTTCATTATACAAGACTCTGGAAAAGAGTCTGAGGTAAGATAAGCGTCCCAGCTAAAATGGACCAAATTCATCTTACGATGTACTGTTTAGTCCTTCTTTATTAAACGTTCAAAGATTTTGACCGAATGTATATGTGGTACTCATTTGGTTTTCGCCACCTTCGTCTAATTTTCCTGGCTGATTATCTCGCTACTTCACTAATTAAATTTAAATAACTGCATTTTGATGATGATTCAGAGATTTAGATTGAGATAAGTTATGGAGAAGTGGACTACATTTTACATTTTTGCTCCGGTTGTTAACATGCAACATTATAATGAAAGATCATTTAGATTAGAACACCTTAAACATAATCAGATAAATGATAGACAGCTGATAGACATCTGATACTGCCTAATATTGTATCTATATGTTAGTGTCTACCAGTTTTGGGTTGATATGAATTGTACAGCATCAACTTTATAAAATGAATTTAATGATCTTCTGTTCTAAGTTTAGCCGAGGTTGCTTGCCGAGGAGTTAGTGTATACTAGTTTCAGGGTAACATGATATTCTTCTTTCTAATATGCTATATCCCTTCGTTGCCAAAACATCGTCTCCGGAAGATGAGATCTAGCATTCTTTTAGTGATCCTCCCTGTGTTCTTTTTGTTACTTAGTTATTCAATTTGGCGTTGTCAACGAGTCTATCGTCTTCCATTAATTTTACATGTTTATCCGAGAGTCTAACTTCCTATGTCCTGTATTCAGCATTTTCGTATGTTTCGTTTTCTGAGTTTAGCGGATGTCGTTTACGTCCGATTAAAAGTAGTAGAGCCTCGGCCACAAGCAACCTCGGCTTAATTAAATAATATCATACTCTTTAGTTCCTAGTCCGCGAATTAAACATTTAACATTCTAACGAAAAATATATTAGAATAGTGTTAATTTAGTGTCAAAAATTCTAGAAACTGTCATTATTTTATTATCAATATGGTATTGAAGTAGCGCCTCGGCCACAAGTGACCTTGGAAAGTAAACAATATCATTCATTTCGGGTATTAGTCCACGAAATCAACATTAAACAATCTAAGGAAAGATTAGTTATAATACAATACTGTCAAATAAATGCTAACTATTTCTGAAACTGTTCCATTTTGTAACTATATACTATATTAGGATAATCTCAAAAATATTGACATTTACATTAGTACAGAGCCACCTGGTGGAAATATTAAAAACTTGTATTAAGCTAATCGATTGCAAATTAAATTTTAAACAAATATTGTAGGAAACATTTTTCGATAAAGTCAATAATTTGGTTTGAAATTCCCGATTTGCCGCGAAATCAACGTGCCGTACTATTCACAGGGAAATTAAAATTACGTTATTTTAAAAAATATTATTAATAAAAGTTGTTTGTAATGGAATTCTCAACAAATATTGTTTATAAAGTATTTCGATACGATCAATAATTATAAGGATAATCTCAGAAATATTGACATTTATACAAGTATACAGAGCCGCCTGGTGGAAATATTAAAAACTTGTATTAAGCTAATCGATTGCAAATTAAATTTTAAACAAATATTGTAGGAAACATTTTTCGATAAAGTCAATAATTTGGTTTGAAATTCCCGATTTGTCGCGAAATCAACGTGCCGTACTATTCACAGGGAAATTAAAATTACGTTATTTAAAAAAATATCATTAATAAAAGTTGTTTGTAATGGAATTCTCAACAAATATTGTTTATAAAGTATTTCGATACGATCAATAATTATAAGGATATTCTCAGAAATATTGACATTTATACTAGTATACAGAGCCACCTGGTGGAGACATTAAAAACTTCTAATCGATTGCAAATTAAATTTTAAACAAATATTGTAGGAAACATTTTTCGATAAAATCAATAATTTGGTTTGAATTTGTCGCGAAATCAACGTACCATACTATTCACAGGGAAATTAAAATTAAGTTATTCTAAAAAATGTCATTAATAAAAGTTGTTTGTCATGGAATTCTCAACAAATATTGTTTATAAAGTATTTCGATACGATCAATAATTATTAAGATAATCAAACACAAACAATTGGTTACCATGGTTACGCATGGCAACTGCTATTTTTCTATCTCAATGAATGGAAAATTATGAAACTTTAAGGTAATTCTTTTCGATGTAGCTACCGTTAATTTTGACTGTACCAAATTCAGAAATAAATGTATCAGATAAAAACTTTTTAATTTAACGAATTTATCCGTTACTTTTGGTAAGCACTGTATATATTATATTATATTATTACCAAAATATTACGACGTCTTCGAAGTCGCCCGAAATTTATTTTCCAAGAGGGTGTAGCTTAATATCACGTTGATACAGAACAAGATAGTTTATATATATTTCTTGGTATATTACTAAATTTAGCCAAGATCGTGATCAGTTTGAGGTTGACATTATATTAATTGTAAAACCTCGGCTACAAGCGACCTTGGCTGAATTAAATAATATCATTCTCTCACATTTATCATCGTGTAACATTCAAACAAAAGATTATTTATAGTAGAATACAGTCCTCTAATCTAACATTCATTATCATCATCTTAAAAAGAGAAGAATTAGGTTATATATATTTTATCGTTTTAAATAATTTTTATTTAAATATGTTATAAATTTTTCCACCCTAACTAATAACTTGTCTCATTACAATATTAAAGGGGAAAAATGAAATGCACAGATGGTTAACATATGGGTCTTTAAAAAAAAACTGGGCGATGTTAAACCGCCTCTTTATAAATATTATACAAGCGGTAAGGTTTACAATAAAGTTAAAATGTTCGTGAAAACTACAACGCTAGGATAATTAGAAAACAAATTTATGTGTGAGTGTGTGCGCGAAAGTATTTTAGTGGCACGTGGTGGTGTTAGACATTTGTCGCGGTTTATGAGGTTATTAGGGGTGTGGTTGGTAGAAAATTTATGGCCGAGGTTTTGTGGGCTTTATTAACCCTATTTAACCGCTGCTAATGTGTATATTGATAGATTTATGGACATGTTAACGTTTACAACGTAATACTTGAATGATACAATTTAATTTAAAATTTATTTTAAATTAAATTGTTCTTTTAGTCGACAAATTTTCTAAAACAGTGGAAATCACAACCCATTTTAAATCGAGTTGGAATCCAAAACAAAAAATAACAAAATTTGGTGACAAAATCTTGGCAAAGATCCGAGTTTAATTCGAATATCACAACACCTACATTTAAATACATCAAAAATCGGGTCGTTTATAATTGTTTTGAATTTAATTTTGAATTTAAGTTGTAATCGCGATGGGTCGGGCCAAAGCAAACATTAACAAGACATTATGTACCATAGACGATTAACGCCGGGGAAAATTATGGTGGCGAAATCAAAACGCGATGGAACATGTTGGATGAAAAAAAAAATTGTGGGCTAGTGTAAATACATAAATCTAACGGGTATGCGCACTTGTCCACATAAATACCGGAGAATTTTTGATTTATACGGTCGAAAATAGAATACGTTCCGGGTAATCTACCAAAACTAAGCAGCAAAAATTTGTTTCACTTATAATAAGAAAATAAAAATCATTTAATATTAAATTAATATCATGAAAAGAGTATCGTGAGGAGTTTTAAAAACGTAAAATGAATGAATTTCGGGACCGCACGCAACGACATACAGGCGTCTCGAAGAACAACATTAAACGGCAAAGATCTATCAATCAAACGTATCGTTGATAAATGAGATTCGATTGTCTAAGAACGGGTGGTGAGGCGATGTCAAGAAAGACGACGAGAACGACGACTACGAAGACGACGACGACAACGTCGAAACGAGAAAGAGGACATTGAAAACGACGACCTAATACCACTAAAAATAGTACTACGGGGGATTATAAAGGAAGTCGAAGAAATTTTCACAGCATCTCTAACTCAAAGAATCTATCCACGAAACCATTTTGAGTCAATCGCCTTTATAACCCCGAACCTTCAACGCCATTAAGAAACGCGTCTTACAGTTGAGGTTTTCCCACTCATCGCCCGTCAAGCACCTCGAAAAGTCATTAGTAATCGTCATGAACACCTCGCAAACAGATCGAAATAAGTTTTCTATTTGAATTGAAAACTAAAAATTAAATAAAATTAATCTCTTTCTACGATATGTAAACAATGCGTAATTAAACGTTTAGGGGTTGATTTCACCCCCGGGTTTAGTATAAAGTCCTGCGTTATTAAAATATCGTTAGCGGCGGGTAAAAAGGATTGATTCGTGCGGGGGCAAATTAAATTGGTCATAATTGGTCTATAATAGTGGCCATTAGATTAAACGACGACGTTTTTATAGGGAAACGAAGATAGAGATGGAGTGCGAGCTTTTTTTCTCTTTTTGGGGTGGGGAAATTAAGACGTGTTCTTCTCCAAAACATGTGCTGCTGGATAGGTTTAAGGATGTGCTCCACTACGAGTATACGAGCACTGAACGAGGGCAGGGTATATTTATGGCCCGGGGGGTCACAAGCCATTGCTTCTGCCCGCATTATTACCCAACTGGGTTTATATTCGATTGTTCAGAAAGGTCTCTGCGAAATATATACACCTGTTGAAGTCACGACTGTTGCTTTCTAACACGAAGGAAACGGGTGACTTACTTTTAAAAGAAAATTTATGACCAATAAATTTATAAAAAGTTATATTTAATTGTACAACACTTTTTTGTACTACACTATTATTTATGGTCTATTAGTTCCTATTAGGCATGACAATTTTTAACTATGCATACTTGACATTATTAGGTCGTGGAATTTATTGAAGACAATTCAAGGTGTTTATCTTGAACTCTGCTGTCGAGGAGTTAGCACAAATACTTAAAAAACGGACTGGAAACCTTACTTTTCAACATGAATGTATAATTTATAAGCTGAGGCACCTCCTATACTAAGAGAGTAGCGCAAATACTTGAAAAGCCTATTGGAAAGCTTACTTTTCAATACCAATGTACTATTTGTACTACTGGTAAGCTTATTTTTCAATACGAATGCATTGGTAATAAGCCGAAGCAGCTCTGCTACTGAGGCAGTAGCGTAAATATTTGAAACACATATTGGAAAGCTTACTTTTCAATACTAATGTAGTTGTTACAAGCCGAGGCAGTAGCACAAATATTTGTAAAACATGTTCTAAGGCTCAATACGAATGTACTAAAAACCTCAAAAAACCTCTTGGAAAGCTTACTTCTCAATATGAATGCATTACTACTAATAAGTAAAGTAATAAGAGGTACTAGCGCAAATATTTGAAAATCGTATTGGAAAGTAGTGATGGAACGGATAGTGATTTTGCGAAAAGCCAGATATCCAATTATCCGGCATATCTATCCGGCTATTATGGTTATAATTTCTGGTGCATTTCTGAAGTGATACCCTATATTGCCACATTATTGCAATATTTGAATAAAAATGAAATTAATAAGAAAGCTGATAAAATATGTCAACTTATTAAGTTTTTTGATGTTGATTTGATTAACGAAGCAACTCTAAAAAGAGGATACTTTAATTTTATCAAAACTTCAAATGTTGTTATCTCAAAAACTAAAAGTNTGAAATTAATAAGAAAGCTGATAAAATATGTCAACTTATTAAGTTTTTTGATGTTGATTTGATTAACGAAGCAACTCTAAAAAGAGGATACTTTAATTTTATCAAAACTTCAAATGTTGTTATCTCAAAAACTAAAAGTAATTTTTCAAAACGTGTTGATTCATTGGAAAGAGCATACTTTTATTAACATTTTGAGAAATTTTCATACTCATATTCCGAGAAATGGATTTTATACGAATCTTTAAAACTTAATCTGTGAAAATTGTAAAATTCGAAAAAATTTGCGATTTTTTCAAAAATGTATTTCTCAAGAACTAAAAGTGATTTTACAAAACGGCTTTTTGCATTAAAAAGAGGATACTTTAATTAATAATTGGTGATATTTCCACAAAGATCCTTCAAGAAATTAATTTTATAGCGAATTTTGAAAATTATCGATGAAAATTGCAACATCGAAAATTTTATCAAAACTTCAAATATTGTTTTCTCAAAAACTAAAAGTTATTTTTCAAAACGGGTTGGTTCATTGGAAAGAGGACACTTTTATTAACACTTTGGGAAATTTTCATACTCATATTCCAAGAAATGGATTTTATACGAATTTTTAAAACTTAATCGGCGAAAATTGCAAAATTCGAAAAAATTGTCGATCATTTCAAAAATTTATTTCTCAAGAACTAAAAGTGATTTTTCAAAACGGCTTTTTGCATTAAAAAGAGGATACTTTAATTAATAATTGGTGATATTTCCACAAGGATCCTTCAAGAAATTAATTTTATAGCGAATTTTGAAAATTATCGATGAAAATTGCAACATCGAAAATTTTATCAAAACTTCAAATATTGTTTTCTCAAAAACTAAAAGTTATTTTTCAAAACGGGTTGGTTCATTGGAAAGAGGACACTTTTATTAACACTTTGGGAAATTTTCATACTCATATTCCAAGAAATGGATTTTATACGAATTTTTAAAACTTAATCGGCGAAAATTGCAAAATTCGAAAAAATTGTCGATCATTTCAAAAATTTATTTCTCAAGAACTAAAAGTGATTTTTCAAAACGGCTTTTTGCATTAAAAAGAGGATACTTTAATTAATAATTGGTGATATTTCCACAAGGATCCTTCAAGAAATTAATTTTATAGCGAATTTTGAAAATTATCGATGAAAATTGCAACATCGAAAATTTTATCAAAACTTCAAATATTGTTTTCTCAAAAACTAAAAGTTATTTTTCAAAACGGGTTGGTTCATTGGAAAGAGGACACTTTTATTAACACTTTGGGAAATTTTCATACTCATATTCCAAGAAATGGATTTTATACGAATTTTTAAAACTTAATCGGCGAAAATTGCAAAATTCGAAAAAATTGTCGATCATTTCAAAAATTTATTTCTCAAGAACTAAAAGTGATTTTTCAAAACGGCTTTTTGCATTAAAAAGAGGATACTTTAATTAATAATTGGTGATATTTCCACAAGGATCCTTCAAGAAATTAATTTTATAGCGAATTTTGAAAATTATCAATGAATATTGCAATATCGAAAATTTTATCAAATCTTCAAATATTGTTTTCTCAAAAACTAAAAGTTATTTTTCAAAATGGCTTGGTTCATTGGAAAGAGCACACTTTTATTAACACTTTGGAAAATTTTCATACTCATATTCCAATAAATGGATTTTATACGAATTTTTAAAACTTAATCGGCAAAAAAATAGTCGATCATTTCAAAAATTTATATCTCAAGAACTCTTTCTCGTCTTTGGCCGGATATTACAAAATGGCTGGATAGGCCGGATACCGGATATTTGCATATCCGTTCCTATTATTTAACTATGATGCCGAATTAGTGCATATGTTTGGAAACTGTACTAGAAAGCTTAATTTTCAATTCAGATGTTTATTTGTATGCCGAGGCAGCCCCGTTGCTAAGATAGTAGCTGAAATAGTTGAAAAGCCGACTGAAAAGCTTACTTTTCAATAAATCTGTACTAATTACAGTTTCCTTGACTATAAGATTACGTTCTGAAAGACTTGAAAGCTTATTTTTGAAGTTGAAGCAGCACAGTTGCTGAGGCAGTAGTGCAAATATTCGAAAAGCTTTCTTTTCAATACGAATTAATGACTTTTAAGCCGAAGGTAGCCAAGGTAGGAGGATAGATACTCCAAAAATGGGCTACAAAGTTTACTCTGCAATAACGAACATATTATTTGGAGCTCTACTGCCGAAGCGTTGGGAGTTAATAGTTTTGCTAAGGCAGTGGCTGAAACGGTTAAAAATCAATTTGTTAAAACTTATTTATCAAAGCTATAGCTGCATTATGTACTTGGTTTCTAAGGCAATAGATCTAATATTAAAAATTCAACCTGCAAAAGTTATTGTTCAATACACAACATATATTTAACTTTTATAAGTCCAATATTTCATTGAGTTTTTTTTAATTACAACATTATTAGTACATATAATACCAACAGTACAACAAACTTAAGTCTCAAAACAATTAACGTTAGATAAGTATGTGCAGATTTGGACCCTAAGGTTGTCGATTCTTTAATAAAGAGAGTATATAGTGTTTTTCAATTTTTCTAGATTGGTCATAAACAAACAAATACAGTGTGCGCCAAAATTTATTCTATTTTGGCTTTTCAAAACAAACGTTTTGACCTCATATTCCAATCCCGATAGTCATTTGTTTTTAAGTTATGACAAAATTGTATAGTTTATATTCTCACAATTCTTGGCTATCAGAAAGCATTATAGATTGTGTGATTACTGACTTATTGTTAAAACTGAACTATGGAAAAAAGAAATTATTAAAAAAATTTTATTAGTAGTTTGTTAAAAACCGTTTGATTTCCTAAATATGAAATAAAATAAATCAAGAACGACACGCGTGGCTGAGGAAGGATCATTTTGAATCCCCAAAATCCCACCTCTTCATTGTATCTCCTCGATCCCTTTTACAAAAGGGACTACCTTAACACACTGGATAAACACGCCACAACATCCAACAAAGGATGTTTCTTACCGACATTAACGGGGTGTTAGATTACTCAGTCGAGTGGAAACTTATTCTTTGACTATTTTTTTTTGAATTAACTTTTTATAAAAAAAGAAAAAGAAAAGTGGCAAACCCCTTTTTATAAGTAATAAAAGTACTACGGTACAAAAGAAGATATTGAGTTGGTTGGTTAAGCTGTCGATGAGTAGATTTATAGCGCAAGATAGTTTTTTTTTAAATCTTTTTGATCATTTTAACGCGACTCGTCGATGGCGTATATAGACGACGGGGGTAAAAGGAAGGATGAAGCCATCCTCTGGGGCCTCGACTCCACCTTAATACTGTATAATTTATATAATAACCGGGCGATTCTCGACTTGGCGGACTGCTCAGTTGCCGACCATGTTCCCTGGGCGAAATTTGCATTTAACATCTTAATTAAGTCGGTAAGCGTTGGTCGGCTATTGCTTGGGCACGCCCATCTCCTTAGTTCGCAACTTCAGAACTCGATGGTGGACCAAAGAAGTTTCTCGAAGATCGTGATACGTATTGCTTCGATCGGCAATAAGCGATATTTTCTCGTGAATTTATCGGCTTCTTATTCTACCTTTTCGCATCGTGAATCTCAACGATAATTTCTCTCCAATTACCAAACCCAGATTACCGAGGACGAAAAAGAAAAACAATTCTAAGTAGACACTTTGAAAGAAATTTCTGTTGTTGTAAAACGCAAATTCATGTTAAAATGATTTATGATTAATCATTTTTTCCTTTCTTACACGGTCCATTTGTCGTTGGCCGCCTTTTTTCCCATCATTAGCCGCTATTTGCATAATTTTTGATACGTTATCTCAACGAAATGAGATACACTTTTGACATGATATAAATTTGATTCGTCCTAATAAACGTGGTTATCTTATTTCTTTTATAAAAAATGTAGTTTATAAAAATTAATTTTGATTCAAATATATATTCAAATTATGAATAATGAGCATGTTGTAACAATTAGCACATTCAAGGATAATTTATCTATCAATTAATAAAATAGAATTGATGTGAAATTAATTAAATACGACACCATTAATTATATAATTAATTAAAAAAAATTAGCTCAATTTTCTATTATATATAAATTATTTAATTTTTTAATCGGATTTTTATTAAACCATCTTATACGAAATAAAGAAACGTTTAAAATGAGCCCAAACACCACTAATTTATTTTAAAAAATAAGCGAGATACGATTAAAAAACAAAAAAATTAATTTAAAACAATCGACGATCGTTGTTTGTAAAAATGTCATATCTCGGTTGTTTTTGAGATAACATCGTCGTGTTTGGGTTCGTTTTAAAGCATTTTAGACGAAGATTAAGAAAATAACTAAATTGCAACTTTGTTGTTTTTGATTTGTTTTAAAAGGTTTTGAGTCGAAAAAAATGGTATTTGTGCACTCCAATCTATTTTATTGACGGTAATAAAAATATTATAATCGCGTGTACAGCGAGTAAAAGAGGGAAAAATTGAAAATTATCGTCCGTAGGAAGAGAACGAGGGGTTCCTGTAGGAATAGCAGGGGGGCTGTTCGTCGGTTACCTTTGCGGCTCTGAGGCCCCTCTATAAATCAAACCGGGGGCCCAGCATCTCGTAACAGCTCGCGCAACTCTCTCTCCAGAGGGTCCAGTAACTTCACTGGGCAAAATAAATAAAAGAACCGAATAGAAAAAGTAAAAAACGATGAAATCCAGCCCGCGCCGGCAAAAATTACGCTTATTATAATCATGAAGACGTCTCGACCAAGAGATGCAATTATGATCCCCGTTTACAGATAATAACACGTCGTGTAACCCCGAGGTAGAAACCAAAAAGATTCGGCTTACAAGAATAATAAATTTTTTTAGTTATTTTAGAAATTATTTAGTGTCATTTTAATTTATCAAAGACCGTGAATATGTTGAAACTCCGAGTTAAAAATGTTGATTATTCACAATAACAAGGAAGGATCATTTGTCATCAGATTTACTTTTTTTCTTTCCGTGAAAAAATATATCGTGAATAACACTCGACGCGTCATATTAAGGCCTTAGAAATGTTTTACACAAACGATAATCTATCATGAGTATAGTTATGGTGTGAAATGCCTCTTTAAAATGTTTTAAATCGAAATTACATTAATTTTTTTCCCTCTTAGATCATCGCGTGAAATAAAATTATATATTATATATAGAGGGTGTCCTATTTTATTATTTTTTTTAACACATTCATTAATCATGTCATCATCATCGTCATTTTCGATTAAAATTAATGATTGTACTTACTTTGGCCAAGATGTACCCTCTTCATCCACGGATAGATTTGTGGTGGATTCGGATTTCCACCACTCTTGCTATTATTATTGTTGCCACCGGATTTTTCATTACTGGACGTCGAGCTAGTGCTCGATGCTGGTGATGATAAATTTTGCGAAACGGTTGCTGAAGAACTAGGTTTAACTGATGGTGATGTATTCACCGATAACGGAGACGTAAGTCCCGTGGATTTCGACGTAATGGTTACACTACTACCACTATTATTGGATGTTTGAGTGGCAAGAGGCGGTGTACTTCTAGTTGGTGGGCCGGTGGTGCTTAAATCTTGCGGGGATGCAACTCCCGTTGAAGAAGTTGAATCCGCGTATTTGCAACTTGCTGATGGATTGAGCATACCGGGACTTTGCGCGCCCGGTGATGTATGATGAAGATGGGGATTCCCTAATCTTTGGGGTTGAAGTTGAGTGTAATCACCCATGGTCGGTTGAAGACCATGTCCTGGCGCGGGGGTTGCATATGGATGTTGTGGATATTGCGGACCAACTTGAGGGGGTGAATAACAAGCCGGTGGGTAACCAGCCGCTGATGCAGCGTTAGGATTATAATAATCAGCTCCAGGACTTGAAGCTTGATCACCAGATCGGGCCTGTTGGCCATAACACTGGGCTAAAGAGTTAACGAATTGATACGAACTCATTTTTGTACAAGTCCTATTTTCTTGGTTAAACCATCACAATGAAAATTTTTGATAATTTTACTACAACACTTTACGTTTTATTTTATTTATTTATTACTTTATAGTTGTTTGTTCACATCCGATCACTATCGCGACGGAAACTATTCGAACGACTGAAACTATTCGAACAACTGAAACGCATGACGCGATTTGGAATACTGAAAGGACGACGCAACCAGCGACGACTGGCGTCTCGACGGGTCACGTGGATGTTTATATCTAAGTGTTTTTAAAGGGAAGTCGTTCGTTCGGCTGCGATACGACTGAGTTTGAGCTCTCTGAAACTCAGCATAGTGTAGTAACCGTATTAAACGGAGATAACCAATCCCTCCGTTACTTTAGCCTGAAAAAGATGGCAATAATAGTGGGGAGGAGTTTTCGTTACAGTCTCGATTCATACCAAGCGCACGCGCTAGGCGGAGCAAAAGGCTGTAACCGGAGGTGTGGCCACGACTTGGCCTCTGAAAATTGATAATTTGTTGTGGATTGTTTAAGAATTTTTGCTCCCGGAATGAAGCTACCACCGTTAACAGTCATCTTCGCCACTGTTTTAACCGTTTAAACGTTTCCAAATCGACTCAAACCACTGAAACGTACAAGATTATTGTTTTCAGGGGTTTTCAGGAACGTTGAATGCAGGGTGCAGAAACCACACTGAAATCAACAAGTTTTTCAATTTAAAAAGAGTTTTATAAATTTACATATATATTTTTTTTCCCATCATCTATCTTAAAACATTCAACTCCTTTTATGATCAATTAACACACACTCGGGAGCACACACTTTAACATTCCAACCTTCCCCTATATTATACAACAACAAAACCATTCTTTTTCATTCCTCCTTTCATCTTTCTCTCTCTTGTAGTGTGTTGTAGTAGAATAAGTATCGTTCCTCTGGTTTTCTCCTTCAAATTAGCACAGGTGCCAACAGGGGCACCAACCTGAGGGCACACGGCTCGAGCGCCGTGACCATATTTATGGCGTCGTAAATTTTTGAGCGGCGCTATTATTATGACAGTCCAGTGGCGGCTGTCTATTATGAAAACCAGGAGGCTTCCCCTTTTTTTTCAATCTTCTAGTAAGATCTTTTCTTTTTGTGTCAACACCAAATCTCGTATTATGTGATAAAAAAATTTGTTGCCAAAAACAGAAAAAAGTTTCAAGTGAAGACGCACGTTTGAATTTATGTTGCCTATTTGGCGTTTTGTCAGTTGGCATAGTTTATGGTGGATGGATTGATGGTTCAAGAATGTTGAAATATTTTATTCTGAAATATATTATTTAAAAGAAGTATCACAAAATTTTAATTCAAAGGCAATTAGAGTAAAACAATCAAAGTTAACAATCTGACGTTGAATAACAATTAAAACAAGACACACGGCAAAACCCAAAACTTTCTAGTTCTTGATCTAGTGTTAGTTCTAGTTTTACAGTAGCACTATTAGTATGTAGAACTAACACCATACCTAGAACTAGAATCACTTGGGTTTAGCCGTCTTTAGAGACGTGCGGCTAAACCCAAATGATTCTAGTTCTAGGTATAGTGTGACTTATAGTTTAACACTAGTACTATTAGTATGTAGAATTAACACTATACCTAGAACTAGAATCATTTGGGTTTAGCCATCTTTAGAGACGTGCGGCTAAATCCAAATGATTCTAGTTCTAGGTATAGTGTGACTTCTAGTTTAACACTAGCACTATTAGTATGTAGAACTAACACTATACCTACAACTAGAATCATGTGGGGTTAGCCGTCTTTAGAGACGTGCGGCTAAACCCAAATGATTCTAGTTCTAGGTATAGTGTGACTTCTAGTTTAACACTAGCACTATTAGTATGTAGAACTAACACTATACCTAGAACTAGAATCATTTGCGTTTAGCCGTCTTTAGAGACGTGCGGCTAAATCCAAATGATTCTAGTTCTTGGTATAGTGTGACTTATAGTTTAACACTAGCACTATTAGTATGTAGAACTAACACTATACCTAGAACTAGAGTCATTTAGGTTTAGCCGCACGTCTCTAAAGACGGCTAAACCTAAATGATTCTAATTCTAGGTATAGTGTTACTTCTAGTTTAACACAAGCACTATTACTATGTAGAACTAACACTATACCTAGTACTAGAATCATTTGGGTTTATGATAGATTTTATTATATTATAATATTTTATTCTGAAATATATTATATTATAAAAAAAGAATCACAAAATTTCAATTTATTTTCGATTTAATTTATTATTCGATGATTAGGTGTGAAACTTTAAACGATCCGAAACGCGGGTTCCTCATCGTAAAACCAACCGAATTCGGTTATAAATCATCTGATAACTAGGTACTATACTCTTTCTTTTCTTATAGTCCTTCTGGTTGTAGCGTTACTGATTGTATCATTCTTTTTCTGCTTTATCATTCGTTACACCTTAAAAGCGGTTTCGATCAAACAAAATCGTCAAGAAAAAAAAGTTAAATAATCTCGTTGAGTTCTAGTGTAGTTCAAAACCGGTCAATAACTGCAATACACGTTTGCTTATTATTGGTTTAATACGGTGTAAAGCAATAAATAATTTTACGGAGACCTGCAGATTGGAAACAGAGCCGAAGCAACCGGAGATCTCGTAAAAGCTACCTGATCTTTGGCAACATCCACCTTCGTAAGCCCTTCTCTTGGACGTTTATTACCAATAGCAACAGCGCGTGATCGGGTTATCGGTCAATTTGCCAGGGTTTGATTTCGCATTATTCCGAGGAAATTAACCGTAAACTTCGGAGTCTTTGAAATTTATGTGTTATTATTAAGATGTAGATGAGTATTTTTCTTCAATTTTATATTTCTGTTTAATTAGATAGTGATTAATGACTTAAAAAAAATATATAAAGTGTATATGTGTGTGAAAATTTGGTCGCAAATATTTGTATCTGTCCGTGAAGATTCTTCTAAGGGGTGAGCGGTTCTCATGGCGGTGTCTGTAGCACAGAAAGCCAGAATTCGGACCAGTAATGTAAACTAATGAGAGTCGATTTGTCAGTGACATGAGCTCAAAAAGTACAAGGCCGCTCGCCGAAACACTACCTGTCTTTACCTGGACCCCCAAAAGAAAAAAGGGTAACTGTAAAAACGTAAAAACGTTATGGGGTTCAGATTTGCATAAAACCGGAACAAGCTTCATTATTATTGGAAAAAAGGAGAGAGGGTAAAAGCCGTAAAAACGGTTTTTGTCTAAAATTCTTAGAAGAAGAAAAAAGCGAATATAACAAGTATATGCAAAAAAGATCTTTATGTTTTCACGACCATATGCGTCGTTACATAGTGGTTTTTTCCTTCAATGCTGACACTTTTAAAGTTAAAGGACACCTTTTGTTCTAGAAATACCCGTATTGTTTTAGAAGACTTGAAAAAATGGGTAGTTCCTGAAAATGTTTAATTTCTCATATTTTTTTATTTCAAATATTATTCTCCATCGTGGTTAATCTTCCAATTCTCTTATTTCAGGGATTTTTACTTTCTAACTGGAATTTGCTTATAAGTAAGCTGAATCTGTTTAATCCATAAACAGTATTTGTACCTAAAATATTTTCTTGATATGAAGGCGGTTAAAATTTTAATGATTATTATTCGTAATCAAAACGCCGAGGTTGCTTGCAATCGAGTACTATATGATATAAAGATGGTTAACATCATAATAAAGCTTTATATATACTTAAAACGCCGAGATGATATAAAACATCATATACCCTCAAAACTAGGTATTAACAACAAGTTTATTAATAAAAGGGAAATATTGTGGAAGACAAAACTTAGTGTATATAATGAAATATATCGACCAATACTCACCATACGATTACGAAACGTGGATATTGAGTAATACACAAAAAAATAAGATAGAGGCAGCAAGAACGAAAGGACCTAGAAATGACATTAATATTATAGTTTGGAGAAGAAGGGCAATTCGTATGGTAGGGTCATCTACAGAGAAAGGCAAACACAATATAAACTAGACAAATATGGGAGGCAAGAGATGGAAAGAATAAAGAGAGAGGGAGACCTAAACAAACGTGAGATGACATAATAAAGGGATTGTTGGTGGATATGGGAAGAACATGGAATTAAATACGTAGGCTCAAGACAGAAAATGATAACCAATGATAACTCATACACCATAAAACCCGTATACCATACATGTGGATGAGTTTATATACCTATATGATCAACGCAGTGTTGTGAAACTGCAGATTTTCCTTTGCTATATGATTGTTAAAACGGCTTTGAGGAAAAACAAAATTTCTTCTGGAGTGATGTATCGGGATAGTTTTACTTATTCTCTGGAGTAGGGTAATCGATGGCAGAAAATGGCAAAAAGTTTGATCCGTCAAAATCATCTTTTATGTAATGGTTACAATTTTCTTTCAAAAATCGATACCTTTAATGAGCTAATAATAATATTATATATATACAGTAAAGACCGGTTATAACGAGTGTGCTCTATAACGAGCATCTGCTATATAACGAGGAAGCTTCCAAGTTCCGTGAAAAATCTTATCCTTACAATGTAAAAAATCTCGGTTATAACGTGTGCTCGGTTATAACGAGAGTTCGGTTATAACGAGAGCTCGGTTGTAGTTTTGCGTGTTTTGTACCGTCTATAACGAGCGAATGACGTAAAAATCTGGCGACGTCGTGACGCGCCATTTAGGCACCATGTACAGGCAGCATCGGTAGTTCAGTTTATCGCTAGATTTACGTGAACTTGTATCTAGACGTCGTTACAAAAATGGAAAAACAACGTCGAAAACCTCTTACATTAAAAGATAAAATAAATATAATAGAAAAACTCGAACAGGGATGCAAAAATGTACATATATGTCGCGAGTATAAATTAAGTAGTTCAACGGTGTCGACAATATAGACAAATAGAACTCTACAACTTCTACAATGATTTTACAAAACAAAGCAAATAAACTTAATAAAATCGGTGAATCCATTTGCGATCAACCGTCTACAAGTCGCGGTGATTTTATATGTTCCAAAGGTTGGATCGATAGATTGAAGAACCGATATAACATTCGATAAGGGAAAATCCACGGAGAAGCTGCATCTGTAAATATGGAAATTACAAATAATTGGAAAGAGAACGTTTGGCCTTCGCTCCATCGAAGATACAAAGACTGTGATATATTTAATGGGGACGAAACTGCTCTTTTTTATAAACTTACACCGGACAAGACATTAAAATTTAAAGGTGAAAAGTGTGTAGGAGGCAAGTTATCGGAGGAACGGTTGACATCATCGTTTGCGCTAACATAGACGGATCTGAAAAATCAAAGTTATGTGTCATAGGAAAGCCAAAGTCACCTCGTTGTTTTAAGAACGTTCAAAACATGCCAAAAATTATTTTAACAATTCCAAAGCTTGGATGACAAGTGAAATCTTTAAAAAAATTCTTTTTGATTGGGACCGTGATTTAAAACGTCAAAAAAGAAAAATTTTATTATTGGTAGACAATTTTTCTGGGCATCCTCATATTAACAACTTAGAATGTATTGAACTTGCGTACTTTCCGCCAAATTCAACTTCCGTCTTACAACCGATGGACCAAGGCATAATTAAATCAATGAAAACGTTTTACCGACAAAAGTTATTGTTCAAGTTAGTAGAAGCTATGGATCTGAACGAAAAATTAAAAATCGATATTTTAGATGCCATAATAATGCTAAACAGCGCATGGATAAATGTTAAAAAAGAAACAATAATGAATTGCTTTCGTCATGCATTCGGCAATCTTGCAGAGAGTTTTAGCGAGGAAGATGAAATTAATTACGCGTATCTCTGTGTAAGAAAATCTTTCTAGTTGGGCAGAGAAAAACGGTTTGGAAATAGACGGTATCGATTTAAATTTATTTGCCACTATCGATGACGATGTTACTACTGGTTCCATTCTATCTGTCACTGAAATAATGTCTAACGTGTTGAATAAAGATAATGAATCTGACGGTGAATCAGATGACGAGGTAGAACGAAACATATCAAAAAATGAATTTTTAGAAACATTTTCTAGGGTGACACATTACATTGCAACCAACTATGCGGACAATACTGAATGTATGTTCGCATGCGATACAATAAACAAAAATATTGGCCAGGAATTATTACATAAAAGCATAAAACAGAAAAACATCCGAGAATATTTCAATAAAAATTAATTTTAGATGTATAATAGTATAGATGTTTAGTTAATTAGTTTTAGTCTATTAGGTAGTTGTATCTGTCTTAAACAATAAAGTTATGAAAAATGACAAAAACATGACAATTTATTTTTTTGTTTTTACCTTTTTAATCGTATACTTTTAAAGCAAACAAAATTTCTCATAGTGATTAATTTCTGATAGTGAATAAACAAAAATTTCATTGTAAAAGTGCAAAAACAAAAAGATTTTTTTTATTCGTTTTTAAAATTGCTGGTTACTACTTTTTGCACAAGTATTAAAATGTATGTTACATATTACGACAACCTTGGTTATAACGAGGTACCGTCTATAGCGAGCAATTTTTTCGATCCCTTGACTGCTCGTTATAACCGGTCTTCACTGTATATATCTGATAAAACGGACAAAAATATTGAGCAATCCTTATAAAATCGATCTAATCTGACTTATCTTTCTGGATACAAACTTTATGATAATAACTTTAACATGCAACTTATTATTTCTGGCTGATAGTCTTTGTGATTTTGATTACTAGTGAAAAATTATTAGCTCCATAGATTTTATAAGTCATCGTATTTATTCGATAACTCCTCATCACTCTGCATGGAGAACTTTAGCTGAGGAGACAAGATAAATTTTGAGACTTTTTGAATTTTTGCAAATTTGTTTGGTAAAATCACTTGATCATATCTCCGTTAAAAGTTATACATTATATTATATTATGCCAAGATGAGGTTCGGTCAGAATCCCAAAGAGATATAAAAACTCAACAGCTTGATCTTTTGTAATCTTTGTGTAATTTTTTTTTGACAAATTCATAACAAATTTTATTATTAAATCGATTGGATCGTTTAAATTTTCACACCTAATCATTGAAAAATCAAACTATAAATTAATTTGAATTTTGTAATATTAATTTTTTTGGTTTTTAAACTTCTTATTAGTAGAACTTTAGCAATAAAAAAAACAAATTAATCATTTTTTAATGACCAATGAAAAAAATATTTCCTTATTAATCAAATCAATCCAAAAAAGTTTCCTTTTTTATTATTTTTTTTGTGTAATGTTTTGAATTAATACTCTAAAAAAACATCATTGATGTTGTCGTCTCGTTAAGCTTTCTACTTTAAAGTGTCCTGACACTGATTACACTTCGCCGATTCTGAAGGCTTGAATACAACAACGAACGTTTTGGCCCGGTTTCGTCTGGCGTCGATCATAATATTTGTACGAACGATAAACACACTTCGTTCAACACTTTGCCTATGGACGATTGTTTTCCAGCTTCATCCAGCACATTTTTGACATACGTTTCGTTTACATTCTGACGCGATGTACTCTCTTGCGCGGACTTTTCGTTTATTTTTAGTAAACAAAATAAGGGTATGTCAAGTAATACACAATAATTAAGTGTCAAAACAAAATCTTTTTATTAAAAAAACAAAATATCGACAATTAAATATTACAATTTAAATTTGCATCGTCAAGATTGATTGTAATTCTAACATTTAAGCCAAAGTTAATCCGCTTAAAGTTTCAAACCAATTTACATGCAGATGCATCGACGCTGACCAAGGGTAATGCCCACTCTAAATGTACGAAGGGATCTTAATTTTGCATTTTCCGTTTGCCCTCTACCTTCTACGTCCGCGGTTTCTTCTTGCTTAAAAAAAACTTAAAAAAAAAAGATTAAAAAGGGAAACCGCCCGGAAAAGTGTGGAAGTAATTAGTTCGGTGGGTTCCAGACTATGAAATTAGCGATTAAAACCGGCGATTAAATAGTTTCGCTCCGCCCAAACCCTTGCAATTACCTTGTTATCTTATCTTAGTGTTTCTATACTTTTCAACGCTTTTAAACAAGATATAATTAAAAATAAAATTACTTAAATAATATGGTATAGCGTCTGAAGACGCACCTAAACCCGAAACTTTCTAGTTATAGGTATAGTGTTAGTTCTAGTTTTACACTTGCACTGTCACTAGAACTAACACTATACCTAGAACTAGAATCATTTGGGTTTAGCCGTCTTTAGAGACGTGTGGCTAAACCCAAATGATTCTAGTTCTAGGTATAGTGTTAGTTCTAGTTTTACACTTACACTGTCACTAGAACTGGCATTAGGTTGGTTCATTCGTTGGAAAGCTTATATTTTGTTTAATAAGCGCAGATAATTTCATAGCAATTCATTGAAATTCTGATTTGTTACGATTTTTAGAAAATGAACAAAAATTGTTGCTTAATCTCAAAAATGAATTATGTTTAGAAATGAATATCTCAAAAACTAAAAGATATTTTCAAAATCGGTCTCTTTCATTGGAAAGCCTATAATTGGTATAATTAGTGTAAATAATTTCATAATTATCGATTGAATTCCTGATTTTTTATGATTTTTTTAAAATGAGTGAAAATGGTTGCTTAACCCGAAAAAGGAGTTTTGTTTCATAAGTAATATCTCAATAATTAAAAGATACATTGAAAATCGGCCTTTTTTATTGGAAAGCCTATAATTTGCATAATTAGTGCAGATAATTTCATAATCATGGATTAAAATCCTGATTTTTTATGATTTTTTGAAAGTGAGTGAAAATGAAAGCCGTCTTTAGAGACGTGCGGCTAAACCCAAATGATTCTAGTTCTAGGTGTAGTGTTAGTTCTAGTTTTACACTTACACTGTCACTAGAACTAACACTATACCTAGAACTAGAATCATTTGGGTTTAGCCGTCTTTAAAGACGTGCGGCCAAAGCCAAATGATTCTAGTTCTTCGTATAGTGTGACTTCTAGTTTAACACTAGCACTATTAGTATGTAGAACTAACACTATACCTAGAACTAGAATCATTTAGGTTTAGCCGCACGTCTCTAAAGACGGCTAAACACACAGTGTAAGTGTAAAACTAGAACTAACACTATACCTAGAACTAGAATCATTTGGGTGATTCTAGTTCTAGGAATCATATTATTCTAGTGACATTGTAAGTGTAAAACTAGTGACAGTGTAAGTGTAAAACTAGAACTAACACTATACCTAGAACTAGAATCATTTGGGTTTAGCCGCACGTCTCTAAAGACGGCTAAACCCAAATGATTCTAGTTCTAGGTATAGTGTTAGTTCTAATGACAGTGTAAGTGTAAAACTAGAACTAACACTATACCTAGAACTAGAATCATTTGAGTTTAGCCGCACGTCTCTAAAGACGGCTAAACCCAAATGATTCTAGTTCTAGGTCTAGTGTTAGTTCTAGTTTTAGTTCAGTGACAAATATACAACAATCGTTAAATAAAACCATACAACAATCTAACATTGAATAACAATTAAAACTAGACGTATAACTAGAAAGTTTCGATTTAGTAGTACATCTTCAGGAAAAGTTAACATTATTACTAGATTATATAAACAATAAAATTTGTAATTGAATTTAAGTAGAAATTGTAATATTTGAAATTTCCCTTCTCGTCAGAGGGTTAAAGTTTTTGGGGAGTAAAACGAGTTTTCGCACGTTATTGGGAAACAGCGCACTTCCATTAGACCAGATGTGCCGTTCGGAACGGTGAATATGCAGCTCTGGGGTGGCGGGGCCTGTATTGGAACATAATAGGTTCAGTGACGTGTTCCACTAACCCCCTGACAGGAGGGTCGAGGGTCGCGGGTCGGACAAAACCCGGGTCGCGAAAAGAGCGAAAAGGGATGGAGACGAGGTGGCGGGGGTTGTTACTGGTGAGGATTTCGGGGGGGAACCAAAAGAGAAGGAGGTGGAGGCTGATGGATTACCACGGCCACCCTGTCAAACGCAAGATGGATCTGCCATTTTCGAACTCTTACTCTTTGAAATTTTCAGTCATCTGAAAAATAAAAATAAAAGAAATCAAAAAAACAAAATAAATATTAAAATAACTATCTTTATTATTACATTTAGTGTTATATCAAAAATTAATGATAATATGATAAGGGATGATAAAACGAGTTTAGGGGATTCTCCGATACTTACGCGGTGATAAGGCCGGATGCACTCGACCGAATTCTTAATCACCATTATTGAACCACCTAATGGCGTCCATTGTCCGATGATCAATTTATCATCCTACGAAGTCTTAATGGATTTAAAAGAGTATCTATCTTACGATTCTTTTCCCCTTTTTACAAACTATACTTTAATACAAAGTGTTTTTCGAATATTTTAAGCTAACTTTTTATCTTGCAAAACTGAAGAAATAAGCTGATTATTATTAAAAATGAGTGCAGGAAGCCGTTTAAGTAATTACGGTCGTTGGAATCGATAATCTGAATACTCCTTTCTCGGCTTGTCGAGAACGGAAATTACTAATTAGGACAAGATTGTTAATTTTTTTTTTGTTTCAACCCGACGCTCGATGTAATTTTCGGGCACCTGGTGTGAATACTTTGCAACCCAAGGGTAATTTTCCATACTATTAGATCTACATATATCTATTATACATAATATATGGATACGGTGTTTTCCCATCCTTGAATTAGCAAAAAATTTTACAACATTTTTTTGTTCGCTTTAAATTATCTTAACCAACCCCAATGATGTTAATAACGTAAGTAATTGTATTGTTTCCATCAGACCGAGATATCTATATAACGTTTTCTTTCTTTCTCTTTTTGTACTCGTAGCAGCAGAGAGATCGTTTGAAATTGAATGGACCCGAAACCCCCCCTTCCTCTTGGTCACTATAGATCCGGTCGTGCCACACTGAAGTCTGTCAGCCATAATTTATGGCTGCCGTGCGATACCAGATTAAATACAAGAGTATGACATGTCCGCACTGATATCTGATGCTCCGCGTTTTCGTTCTCTCTTCAATCTTTTTTGCGTTTGCAAAACTTTTTTTTGTTTGTCTTGTTCCGCTCATTTAAAACACTTTTTTAATTATCCTTTTGTTCTTGTACTTTTTTACAATTTTTTATTTTCATAAATAAATATAATAAGAATTTAAGTACTTGATGTTTCATCGTCAACTAGAAGATATCAAAGAAAAACATATCATGTCTCCGTGAAGTTACCATATTGTGAATTTTCAGTTTATGCCACCTTTCTGCCAAGAGCACCTTTTGCAAGGAATTGTAAAATATCGAAATAAAAAAAAATCGTATTGCTGGATATACTCTCTATACCAAATTACATACTGGAAACGCTTTGCAACACCTCTTTTGCAAACAAACTTGGTTAAACTTGGACCAGAGAATCTGCGAAGCGTTGTAATTAATACTGTATCAACCCAAACTTAATTTCAAAAAATCCTACAAGCTGTATATTTAGGGATAAAGATGTGATTCTTACACCAAATTAAAGATAAAACCTTGCTCTTTAAAATGGCATATAATAATTTGCTACAAACTTGACTGGTCAGATTGAAATAAATTATAACGAAGATACTGATTAATAATTAAAATTTTTAAGAAATTCCTTTATTTCAAAAAATCCTGTAAGCTGTATTTTTAGGGATAAATATATGATTCTCACACCAAATTAAAAATAAAACCTTGCTCTTTAAAATGGCATATAATAATTTGCTACAACACTGGCTTGAAATAAATTATAACGAAGATAGTGATCAATAATTAGAATTTTCAAGAAATTCGTTTATTTCAAAAAATCCTGCAAGCTGTATATTTAGGGATAAAGATGTGATTCGTACACCAAATTAAAGATAAAACCTTGCTCTTTAAAATGACATATAATAATTTGCTACAAACTTGACTGGTCAGATTGAAATAAATTATAACGAAGATTATTAATCAGTAATAATTAAAATTTTTAAGAAATTCCTTTATTTCAAAAAATCCTGTAGGATTTATTTTTAGGGATAAATATATGATTCTTACACCAAATTAAAGATAAAATCTTGCTCTTTAAAATGGCGTATAATAATTTGCTACAACATTGGCTTGAAATAAATTATAACGAAAATATTGATTAATAATTAAAATTTTCAAGAAATTCGTTTATTTCAAAAAATTCTGCAAGCTGTATTTTAAGGGATAAAGATATGATTCTGACACTAAATTAAAGATAAAACCTTGCTCTTTAAAATGGCATATAATAATTTGCTACATCATTGGCTTGAAATAAATTATAACGAAAATACTGATCAATAATTAATACTATTAAGAAATCCCTTTATTTCAAAAAATCTTACAAGCTGTATTTTAAGGGATAAAGATATGATTCTTACACCAAATTAAAGATAAAACCTTGCTCTTTAAAATGGCATATAATAATTTGCTACAAACTTGGCTGGTCANCAAGATTGTTAATTTTTTTTTTGTTTCAACCCGACGCTCGATGTAATTTTCGGGCACCTGGTGTGAATACTTTGCAACCCAAGGGTAATTTTCCATACTATTAGATCTACATATATCTATTATACATAATATATGGATACGGTGTTTTCCCATCCTTGAATTAGCAAAAAATTTTACAACATTTTTTTGTTCGCTTTAAATTATCTTAACCAACCCCAATGATGTTAATAACGTAAGTAATTGTATTGTTTCCATCAGACCGAGATATCTATATAACGTTTTCTTTCTTTCTCTTTTTGTACTCGTAGCAGCAGAGAGATCGTTTGAAATTGAATGGACCCGAAACCCCCCCTTCCTCTTGGTCACTATAGATCCGGTCGTGCCACACTGAAGTCTGTCAGCCATAATTTATGGCTGCCGTGCGATACCAGATTAAATACAAGAGTATGACATGTCCGCACTGATATCTGATGCTCCGCGTTTTCGTTCTCTCTTCAAGCTTTTTTGCGTTTGCAAAACTTTTTTTGTTTGTCTTGTTCCGCTCATTTAAAACACTTTTTTAATTATCCTTTTGTTCTTGTACTTTTTTACAATTTTTTATTTTCATAAATAAATATAATAAGAATTTAAGTACTTGATGTTTCGTCGTCAACTAGAAGATATCAAAGAAAAACATATCTTGCAACATATCATGTCTCCGTGAAGGTACCATATTGTGGATTTTCAGTTTATGCCACCTTTCTGCCAAGAGCACCTTTTGCAAATAAAAAAAAATCGTATTGCTGGATATACTCTCTATACCAAATTACATACTGGAAACGCTTTGCAACACCTCTTTTGCAAACAAACTTGGTTAAACTTGGACCAGAGAATCTGCGAGGCGTTGTAATTAATACTGTATCAACCCAAACTTAATTTCAAAAAATCCTACAAGCTGTATATTTAGGGATAAAGATGTGATTCTTACACCAAATTAAAGATAAAACCTTGCTCTTTAAAATGGCATATAATAATTTGCTACAAACTTGACTGGTCAGGCTGAAATAAATTATAACGAAAATACTGATTAATAATTAAAATTTTCAATAAATCCCTTTATTTCAAAAAATCCTGCGAGCTGTATTTTTAGGGATAAATATATGATTCTTACACCAAATTAAAGATAAAACCTTACTCTTTAAAATGGCATATAACAATTTGTTACAACATTGGCTTGAAATAAATTATAACGAAGATACTGATCGATAATTAATACTATTAAGAAATCCCTTTATTTCAAAAAATCCTGTAAGCTGTATTTCAAGGGATAAAGATATGATTCTTACACCAATGTAAAGATAAAACCTTGCTCTTTAAAATGGCATATAATAATTTGCTACACCACTGGCTTGAAATAAATTATAACGAAGATAGTGATCAATAATTAGAATTTTCAAGAAATCCCTTTATTTCAAAAAATTCTACAAGCTGTATTTTAAGGGATAAAGATATGATTCTTACACCAAATTAAGATAAAATCTTGCTCTTTAAAATGACGTATAATAATTTGCTACAATATTGGCTTGAAATAAATTATAACGAAAATATTGATTAATAATTAAAATTTTCAAGAAATTCGTTTATTTCAAAAAATCCTGCAAGCTGTATTTTAAGGGATAAAGATATGATTCTTACACCAAATTAAAGATAAAACCTTACTCTTTAAAATGGCATATAATAATTTGCTACAACATTGGCTTGAAATAAATTATAACGAAGATACTGATCAATAATTAATACTATTAAGAAATCCCTTTATTTCAAAAAATCTTACAAGCTGTATTTTAAGGGATAAAGATATGATTCTTACACCAAATTAAAGATAAAACCTTGCTCTTTAAAATGGCATATAATAATTTGCTACAAACTTGACTGGTCAGGTTGAAATAAATTATAACGAAGATACTGATTAATAATTAAAATTTTTAAGAAATTCCTTTATTTCAAAAAATCCTGTAGGCTGTATTTTTAGGGATAAAGATATGATTCTTACACCAAATTAAAGATAAAACCTTACTCTTTAAAATGGCATATAATAATTTGCTACAAACTTGACTGGTCATGTTGAAATAAATTATAACGAAGATACTGATTAATAATTAAAATTTTTAAGAAATTCCTTTATTTCAAAAAATTCTGTAGGCTGTATTTTTAGGGATAAATATATGATTCTTACACCAAATTAAAGATAAAATCTTGCTCTTTAAAATCGTATATAATAATTTGCTACAAACTTGACTGGTCAGGCTGAAATAAATTATAACGAAGATACTGATTAATAACTCAAATTTTTAAGAAATTCCTTTATTTCAAAAAATCCTGTAGGCTGTATTTTTAGGGATAAAGATATGATTCTTACACTAAATTAAAGATAAAACCTTGCTCTTTAAAATGGCATATAATAATTTGCTACAACATTGGCTTGAAATAAATTATAACGAAGAAGATACTGATCAATACTTAATACTATTAAGAAATCCCTTATTTTAAAAGATCCTGCAAGCTGTATTTTAAGGGATAAAGATATGATTCTGACACTAAATTAAAGATAAAACCTTGCTCTTTAAAATGGCATATAATAACTTGCTACAACATTGGCTTGAAGTAAATTATAACGAAGATACTGATCAATAACTAATACTATTAAGAAATCCCTTGATTTCAAAACATCCTGCAAGCTGTATTTTTAGGGATAAAGATATGATTCTTACACCAAATGAAAGATAAAATCTTGCTTTTTAAAATGATGCATAATACTATGCTACAAGGTCAAGTGGTCGGCTTGAAATAAATTATAACGAAGAAACTGATAAATAATTAATATTTATCTTGATTTCAAAAAATCCTGCAAGTTTTATTTTTTGGGATAAAGATGTAATTCTTATACCAAATTACAGATAACGTTACTGTTCAAAATGGTATGTAACAATTAAGAAATATTTCTGGTGTTCTGCGTCCAGAGTTTTGGCAAAACGGCCTCTATTCTGAATCTAGATTTGATTTTGAACACACTGAGATAATAACCACTGTACTCTCTTCTTGTTTAAGCAAAATAGTCGCTGTTCACTTCTGGTTTCATAAAGAAGCATTTCTGATTTTGGAAAAATCAATGCTGTTTAATTCTGATCTCTTCTGAATCTCTTGGTTGTGGCAAAATTGTTACATTGACTGTTCTACTTTAAAAAAAATTGGGTTGGCCTTTTTTAATGTTGGCAAAACAGTCGCTGGTTGTTGTCCAATCTCTCTCTTGGAGAATTTCTGACCATTCTATTGCAATTGATGATTTAGGGTTGAACGTATGGATGTCTCAAAGCTACCAAGGATAGCCAAAAATGACCATAATGGTATAAAAGCTCCTAGCTTGTTTAGTATCAAAGACCATCAAATCTGATGTTGGTCCATATGAAAGGATAAATTGTGTGTCATAAATATACATGTAGGGAACGTAATTTGTGAAACCTAATGGCTAATCTTATTGTCAGAAGATTAGTAAGCCTATATATACCTCCATATCTTATCCTATTAAATAATTCTGTTAAATATTTTCTTACCATTTCTTCCTCCCGTATAATCTTTCGATTCAGAATAGATCAAAAGATCCAAATCAGTTTTTGCATATACTTCGTTATAATTTTCCCAAATTAATAATATCTTTCTATATTTTTCTAATTATTCATCGAATTATCATTCTTCTCCTCCCGAATACCATGCAATAAAAGACTATCATAATGGTGGCTTCAATTTTCTGAGATTTTAATTTTTCGCATTGAGAAGGTCATCTTTAGTGAATCTACCTTTCGGAAGAATTTGTTCAAATAACTAAAATGACTTACCTTACAACCAAAAATCTTGTTGAAATCACCCCAAACGTTTTAAAACAATTAAATACAAATAAAAGCTAATTTCCAAACCAATTAAAACCACGTTTTTTAACAAAAAAAGAAATCACGTTTGTAAACACAACATCTCAAATTCGGCCATTTTAGCAACGCAAGCGCACACAACCCCTAAAAACCGTCCAACTTTCACCCTCTTCGACCACCGGGTTCTTTTTGGCCTGAACGTACCGTTTGAAAAGAAGCGGTGGTGACTTTTAGAGGTGTAGAAAAATAAGTTAAAAATGAAAATTTTACGCTTTGCAAATTGTTTCTTTTAACCCATTTTTAAAAATGAATCCGTTGGGATTTTAAAGCTGTTAACGCTTCTTTGGCGGGGTTTTAAAGTTTACCTACCACTGGAAATGTTTTATGACGGGTTGTCAAAATATTTTTGGTTAAAGAAAAAATATGATTTGGTGATGACACAAAAATTTGTATTTATTCTTTTTTATAATAAATTATTTTCTTTTAATTAAATATAATTATTTACAATTTTATTTTGATATGACTCATTTTTATTTAAATCTCAATCTTAATTTAACTTAAACTTTTAACCTAAAATCTAAGAGGAACTTGATAAAAATGTCGCTTTTTAATTTAAAACTTATTTAATAAATTCTCATTTTTGTTCTCTAATTTAATCGGTGAAAGTGATTGTTCTTCGTGTATCCTATCGTTGATTTTTAATTTTTTATCTTTCATCCGTCGATTTTGAAACCATACTTTAATTTGTTTCTCATCTAAATTTGTAATTTTAGCCAATTCCATCCTGCGCGCTTTCGTTAGATATTTTTGCCATAAATATTCTTTTTCTAATTCAAAACTTTGAGCTTTCGTATATGTTTGTCGCGTTCTTTTCGGACCTTTATGACACCTTCCATTCCAATTACTAACCATAGCTTCTGGAGATAAATTAAAATTGTTTTCAGTACTCGGACTTGGTGATTTAATTATTTCGGGATGTTCTGAACTGGATGGTGAAAATTGTCTGATTTGATTTTGATTCTGATAAGATCTTGGATAAAGTTTTGGTTCAAAATTTTCTGGTTGTTGATGGTTGTATTGATTGTAATTCGATGACTCATAGTAACAAGAATTCCAATTTTCCCCAAAATTATTTTGATAGTTGTAACTTTCTTGATTAAAAACTGGTTGTTGATGTTGTGGTTGCCCGTAAACGTTGTTATTAAATTGCGGATATTGAAAAGAACTTTCTTGGTGAGTTGTCATAATTTTAACACTTCAATTAACCAAACTTTTCAACACTAAACTGTGATTTCTATTAAGGCCAGTGGTGAACTACTACATTTTTGTCACATATCGACATCACATATCATAGGGGATCGTGTTCGCGTGGTGGGAGGGTAAAATCACCCCCTGATCCCGTCTGGGTCCATTCAATGAGAGTTTCACATCTGCACACCCACCTCCGTTTCGGAAGCCCCCGGATTTTTGCTCTTTTGTATATTTTTGCGATTGTTTGAGCTCTTTTCAAGGTTTTACCCTGGGATTGGTGGGGGGTGGATTACAACCAGGGGTGCCAAAGTCAATCTTTACTATTACCCATACAAAATTGATTTGAAAAAATTAAATTAAATAAATAAAAAGGGTCTTTAAATTTTTATTATAATCGTCAAATTTTATTTTCGGGGGTAGCTTCATCAAAATATCGGTAAATTGTGGTTAGAATTTAAGGGGTGTGATCGATAAATAATTATTGTATTCTGAAAATATTTTACGGTGAATAATCAATTTTAGTTTGAGGGTTCGTTGTGGGGAATTTGGGTAATTTTATTCTATGCTACATTTAACATCAATATTAATATACTTAATCGTATCAATGATCATCAGATTATTGATTACATTAAATTTTTTGATACTCTATCTCTTCTCATAGTACTATATCAAGATACTTTACTTGATGATAAGATTTTCTGAAAATGTCGTTATTTTTGATCTATAAATTTGACTATTTCATCTTTAATATTATTTTCTGGAAATTTCAATAATATTGTCTTATAGTTTTTATATCATATCATTAACTAGAATCTTTAAGCTTCAATTTAACATACATATCATATCTTAATTCTTAAGAATACAGTAGATATGATTTTTTTTAAATTTCGATATTTCTGATTTATAAATTTGACAATTTCTTCTTTAACACTTTCTTCCTGGAAATTTCAATAATATTACCTTATAGTTTTTATATCATATCATAAACTAGAATCTTTAAGCTTCAATTTAACATACATATCATATCATGATTCTTAAAAACACAGTAGATATGATTTTTTGAAAATTTAGTATTTTCTTTGATTTATAAATTTGACAGTTTTTTCTTTAATAAGTTTTTCTTGGAAATTTCAATAATATTATCTTATTGTTTTTATATCACATCATAAACTAGAATCTTTAAGCTTCAATTTAACATACATATCATATCATGATTCTTAAAAACACAGTAGATATGATTTTTTGAAAATTTAGTATTTTCTTTGATTTATAAATTTGACAGTTTCTTCTTTAATAAGTTTTTCTTGGAAATTTCAATAATATTATCTTATTGTTTTTATATCACATCATAAACTAGAATCTTTAAGCTTCAATTTAACATACATATCATATCATGATTCTTAAAAACACAGTAGATATGATTTTTTGAAAATTTAGTATTTTCTTTGATTTATAAATTTGACAATTTCTCCTATAATAAGTTTTTCCTGGAAATTTCAATAATATTATCTTATTGTTTTTATATCATATCATAAACTAGAATCTTTAGGCAACAATTTAACATATATATCATATCAAAATTTCAAAAAATCCGGACGATATGATTTTTTGGAAATTTCGCAATATTTTTGATCTATAAATTTGACAATATCTTCTTTAACACTTTTTTCCTGGAAATTTCCATAATATTGCTTTATAGTTTTTATATCATATCATAAATTAGAATCTTTAAGCTTCAATTTAACATACATATCATGTCTTGGTCCTCAAAAATACAGTCGATATGATTTTTTCAAAATTTTGTTATTTTTGATTCATAAATTTGACAATTTCTTCTTTAATAATTTTTTCCTGGAAATTTCAATAATATTGTCTTATAGTTTTTATATCATATCATTAACTAGAATCTTTAAGCTTCAATTTAACATACATATCATATCTTAATTCTTAAAAATGCAGTCGATATGATTTTTTGAGTTAGATTAGATTGGGTTGGGTTGGGTTGAGTTCGATTGGGTTAGGTTAGGTTGGGTTAGCTTATATTATATTATGTATTATGTTGGCATTTACATCATGGTCAAATAATACAACCTAACCTAACCCAACCCAACCCAACCCAACCTAACCTCGTCTTTTGACTCTAAGGAGGAGAAAATGCGTAATATACGAATATGTTGGCTTTAACCTCTTCCTTCCTGATAACAATACTTTAAGATCAGGAAGGTTATGGCAACCAAGGTGCAGCAATTAAATCAGTAACTTGCTATCCGGACATAGTGAGGAGAAGGTTGCAGTTGTGACTTTCAAAATAAATAAGTAAAGTAAACCTTTTTTGGGATCATAAGAAGAGAGCCAACCAACAATATCATACAACTGTCAAGACCATAGATATGCAGTATGAGGGAAACCACCAGGAGATAGTGTTGAGTTTAACTCATAATCAAGCTGGGAGAAAGCATTTCAAAAAATTTTAATTTTCGATCAACATAACTATAATTATAATATATTACATATATATATATTTTAATGTTTATATTGGCTCTAGGTTCGTTTTTAAAGTAGAATCTGGTCCGGGGGCGCTAAAAAAGAACTCCTCACGCTGTTAATAGAAACATAAGTGCGATTTTATGGGCCGTAACGCCGGTCCGAGTCTTTCAACATCAGTTGAGCCGCCGTTGTAGGAGCCGCTTCGGGGCTTCGTACAAAATTCTAATGGGCACAACCAAGCCGGACGCGTATCATCCACGTATTTAAGGGCTAGAACAAGACCACAAGAATGACTTATGTGCCGGTGACTCGTCTTTTACTGCGACTCAACCATTACAATTTATGTACCATTACAACGGATTTTTTTCTACACCCAAAATGGTTTTTTACGTTCTGTTTCTGTTTATTTACAGATGTGAACGTGAAATGAATAAAAAAAAATTAAAAAAAGAATAGGTTGTTTTAAACAAAGGTTTAAACATCACGGAAATGAATAAGAGAAGAAATATCGACGTTGGAATGACTTAAGATGCCTTCCTTAAACCGAGCCGTCATAGAAATCTCTATCTGAGATCGAGATCGACAGCTCTATCGGAATATCGGCGACTTCGACTGTCTCTTGTTACGAACGTGATTCTCTTGTTTTGATGACTGAAGGGTGATTGCTTTGTGTGGTCTTCATGTGCAATTAAAAAAAAGGGACGTCCATCATGATAATTTTTTATAAATTAAAATTCTCTTTTTCAAAATACTTCAGAAGCAAATGGTAGATATCAAAAATAAAATTTGATTGACAGATCCAACATGGAGTTTGTGGATATTGAATTACTTGCAGATTTTACCCTCCCCTATTTTGGTAAAATCCGAAACCCAACCCTAAAAGTCTTAGCCATTTTTGTTTTCGTTAAAACATTAATTTTAAAATTTACTTTTTGGATAATTGATCGGAAAACCCTCCGCGAAAAGGAGAAAACTCTTGTCTACAACGTTCCGGTATGCGTACTTCGCACCCTTCGTTCTCTTCTTCGTCAAAGGGAACCGGGGACGACCGGCGGGGTACTCTCCGCGTGCTTTCCTCTGCTCTTCTTTTCACAATTTGGCATTTGTACGAAACGCCATCCATCAACGTCAACAGTCGGGTTGTTTTCTCTCTCTCTCTGCCGAACCCTACCCCCCTTTCACCCTTCGTTCACCCCCCCAAAACAACCCCCGCGTGTATGGATGGACGATTTTTGTCATTTATTATTGGGAACCGGTCGAGCTGGCGATTGATTTTTCCCAGTGTGTGTGAAATGTAGTATGATGTGTTAATTTCAAATCGACAGTAGCGGTTTTTGGTTAAATATAACATAAAAAAATTTAATAATTAAAACATTATTATTAACGATCAAATTTTTCGTTTAAATTTCGTTATTAATGACCTTACATATTTGTTAAATGACTGTTTCCTCTTTTTCCTTCAACCCCACGTTACAAGAAAAGAAGTATCCGTGAAATTAGCTCGAATTCCTATCGACACACGTAAAGTGAAAACGAAAAGAAAAAGGACGAAGATATTGGTGATGCGAAGTTCGTCTTTTAAGGGGGCAACGTTGCGCAAAACCCGACAACAAGGTCGGTGGTGGTGATCAAAAAGAGACCTTGAACTGACCGTGTGGGTCAAGCTTGAATGGTTCTAACAAAAAAAGTACTTTAACAGCTGTTACGAAGAATTAGGAAAAGAAGTGGCTCTATAGAAATATTCACGTTTTAAAATTTTATGTTAAATTCATCAAGATTTCGATCCCCAAAGTGAGGAGACTTGCATTATGAAAAATTATGCAAATTGCTCCGATATCTTGGAAACAATTTGATATAAAAAAAAATAATACATGTATTTTTCGAGTTTGGCTTTGCAGTTTAATAGCGAAGGAGAAAATAGATACAGAATCTTTTCTTTGCTTCTAGAATTCTAAATATACCTAGATTTTGAAGTAGCCATGACTCCAGTGGAATTTTATGTCGTGGTAATATCTCCTTGTCCATTGAAGACGTCAAATTTCCAAGTTGACACATTCAGAAATTAGCAAATTTTGACACTATCGACGAGATTCCTTTGATCACTGGTGATGTATCTAGAAGAACAGCAAGACATTCGTAGAGGCAGAAATAAGCTTAGGTATATTTTAAAGGTTGGGGTGTCTCTCATAGTTGAGTTCTTGATTTCATAATTGGTTGGTTATTGCTTCCAAAAGGCAATTTATCAAGTCCTACAAAGGAATAAGTTCTTAAAGATTTCTCATAATTCCTTGCAAATGTGATAACTCGTGATTCTATGTCACCAGTTTAAAAATTTTTGCCAGGAAAGTTTAGGAATAGAAATAAACCTGGATCTAGAAGATGCCAGAAAAGCTAAAAAAAATTTAAAAGATGCCAAAAGCTCAGAAATCATCAAACTCCGGAAGGAAAAAATTGTAGAAAAGACTGTAAACGCAATAATAAAGCAGAAACATACCTTTATATGTGACATAAGCCTTGTAAATCTCGTGGAAGGAAATGCAATCGATATGATTTTTTGAAAATTTCGTTTTTTTTTATTTATAAATTTGACAATTTCTTCTTTAATAATTTTTTCTTGGGAATTTCAATAATANGACATAAGCCTTGTAAATCTCGTGGAAGGAAATGCAATCGATATGATTTTTTGAAAATTTCGTTTTTTTTTTTGATTTATAAATTTGACAATTTCTTCTTTAATAATTTTTTCTTGGGAATTTCAATAATATTATCTTATAATTTTTATATCGTATCTTAAACTAGAATCTTTAAGCTTCAATTTAACATACATATCATATCTTGATTCTTAAAAATACAGTCGATATGAATTTTTGAAAATTTTGTTATTTTTGATTTATAAATTTAACACTTCCTTCTTTAATAATTTTTTTCTGAAAATTTCAATAATATTATCTTACAATTTTTATATCATATCCTAAACTAGAATCTTTAGGCTACAATTTAACATATATATCATATCATAATTCCTAAAAATACAGTTGATATCATTTTTTGAAAAATTCGCGCTATTTTTGATCTATAAATTTGACAATTTCTTCTTTAATATTTTTTTCTTGGAAATTTTTATAATATTGCTTTATAGCTTTTATATCATATCATAAACTAGAATTTTTAAGCTTCAATTTCACATACATATCATATCTTGATTCTTAAAAATACAGTCGATATCATTTTTTGAAAATCTTGTTATTTTTGATTTATAAATTTAACAATTTCTTCTTTAATAATTTTTTCCTGGAAATTTCAATGATATTATCTTATAGTTTTTATATCATATCATAAACTAGAATCTTTAAGCTTCAATTTAACATACATATCATATCTTGATTCTTAAAAATACAGTCGATATGATTTTTTGAAAATTTTGTTATTTTTGATTTATAAATTTGACAATTTCTTCTTTAATACTTTTTTTCTGAAAATTTTAATAATATTATCTTATAATTTTTATATCATATCCTAAACTAGAATCTTTAGGCTACAATTTAACATATACATCATATCAAAATTCTTAAAAATACAGTTGATATGATTTTTTGAAAAATTCGTGCTATTTTTGATCTATAAATTTGACAATTTCTTCTTTAATATGTTTTTTCTCGGAAATTTTAATAATATTGCTTTATAGCTTTTATATCATATCATAAACTAGAATCTTTAAGCTTCAATTTAACATACATATCATATCTTGATTCTTAAAAATACAGTCGATATCATTTTTTGAAAATCTTGTTATTTTTGATTTATAAATTTAACAATTTCTTCTTTAATAATTTTTTCCTGGAAATTTCAATGATATTATCTTATAATTTTTATATCATATCCTAAACTAGAATCTTTAGGCTACAATTTAACATATATATCATATCATAATTCCTAAAAATACAGTTGATATGATTTTTTGAAAATTTTGTTATTTTTGATTTATAAATTTGACAATATCTTCTTTAATAATGTTTTCCTGGATAATATTGTCTTATAGTATTTATATCATATCATAAACTGAAAACTTTAAGCTTCAATTTAACATAGATATCATATCTTGATTATTAAAAATGTAGTCGATATGATTTTTTGGGTTAAGTTCAGTTGGGTTGGGTTGGTTTCATTTTCTCCTCCTCAGAGTCAAAAGATGAGGTTGGGTTGGATTGAGTTAGGTTAGGTTGGATTGGGTTGTATTACTTGACCAATGTACTATATGTAAATACCAATATAATATTGGTCAAGTAATATAACCCAACCCAACCTAACCTAACTCAATCCAATCTAACCTCATCTTTTGACTCTGAGGAGGAGAAAATGAAACCAACCCAACCCAACTTAACTTAACCCAAAAATCATATCGACTACATTTTTAAGAATCAAGATATGACTTAACCAACCTATCCAACCTAACCTAACTCAATCCAACCCAACCTCATCTTTTGACTCTGAGGAGGAGAAAATGAGTAATATATATAATAATGCCGAAATCGTTTGCGGTCGAGACGCATCAGCCAAGACAATAATTTGTTATCTTCTGGACATAATGTTAAAGTCCTTTCTTAAAATCTCTTCCTTCCTAATAACAATACTTCGTGAGCTACTTGAACAATTGCTTATTGCGTACCAAGGTTATGGCGGCTATGATTTCTGCCAGAAACGCAGAAATCATTCAAAAACTAGGCAAGAAAAGACGTGAACTTTTCCGTAAGAAAGAAAGATAAAAAAACTGGAAACGCAGTAATAAAGCAGAAACATACTCCTATATGCGACATATGTCCTTGTAAGTCCCGTGGAATGTACAAAAGACTATCCTCATAAGCAAGAAGGAATTCAATTCATCAAGCCCATCTACCTTGCTTATCAATTTGCTACAAAAGAAATAAAATTTTGCATCATCTTATGTGTTCTGCATCAGATAATTTTTTTTTGTGTCAAAATCAACTATGTGTGCAATCTGCAAGTAGATTTGAATCTAAAAAATAAAAAATATATATAGATAGCACAACTTTGTAAGATGAATTTAAAAATAAAATTCTTCCCCATCACGTTTTCTAAAATCACACGCAAAATAATCATTAGTAACCTTCTATTCTATTTCAACCCCTCCTATATAAATAAGTAAAATAAATTAACAGACGTTTTGAGTCCCACGCAAAAATGATGATGATCGTTTTTAATCGCTAAAATTATCGTACTTGGTTTAGTCGAATAGTAGTATTTTGAGGCTTAGTTTCGAATTGAATCGATTTTTTACGACGTCCTTGTCGTCTTCGCCCCGCGCCACCTCTTCCACTTCTTCGCCAGACGAGGGTTGCTGCTGACTTGAGCGATGGTCCGGACTCAATCGGTGACTTTTAATTAGTTTCAGGAACAGAGTTTCCTGACAAAAACTAGCCTGACCAACGGAGCATGCACCAGAAATCGAGAACGCGTTCTCTATTAAAAGAAAACTTTTCTTTATCCGCTCGTATTTAAGATTTACTTTTTCTTATAAAAAATTAAAAAAGATCTAGTTTAAATTTTATGTCGGTTTCTTGGAATCGAGATGAATGAAATTTGTCATCTTGGGGATTTTTACCTGGTTGTGTTTCTTAGAAGGATTATTTAAATTACTCAATTGTAATTAATTTTAAATGTGTGAAATTGAAAAGTGGACATTAGTAGCCAATTTATGGGGTTAGTGTATTGGGGGTTGCAGAGACCGGTTCTCGATAACTGGTTAACGCCGATGTAATGTACATCAACAGACTCGTAAAGAACGATTTATGCGGTCTGCGAACACCTCTAAACATCCCTTTACAGCCCTTCAACCCCTGCTGCCCATAAATCTAACACAGCTCGAGCCACTGCTACTCTCTCCGCCTCCCTTTCCTTGTATATATGGTGATTCTCAACCTGTGGATTTATTTAAATTATTTTTTTTTAATAATAACATTTAACTCATTAAGCCAGTTTCGTTGAGCGACGTTGAGTTTGAAGGCATCGCGACGTCGACATCGGTCTACCCAACCTAAATTGCAACTTTCCCCCCTTTTCCCAACCAACCCCTTCGCTTTGCAAGTTGCGAATATTTCGGATAACTTCGCGGAAGCAATAAAGCTTTGGCTTTGAGTGGATGCTTTTGGTTGTCAAGGGAAATTGACGAAAGCTTAATAAAAACTTAAATGTAAATTCTAATTGGAAATAATTATTTAAAACATAACAAAACTGAAATTAATTCACTTGATGTCATAATTTGTTGGTTATTGCTTTCCCAGCTTCTTATTTTACACCCAGCCATCACTGGCGCTCAACAAAGAGTGAAAGCTTTATTTTGTTTCGAAGGTCTTTGTTTATTTTGCAATATCAACTAAGAAAATGCGTAGCTATGCAAAAAGCAATTTATTAAGTCCTACAAAGGAATAAATTCTCGTTACTGAAAGATAAATAATAATAATAATTCCTTGGAAATGTGATAACTTGTGATTGAATGTAGAATTTTTGGCGGGAATCTAGAAGATCCCAGAAAAGCTAAAAAGAAGAGGAAAACGAATTTACAAGGAAGGGAAACAAAAAGCCAAAATCAAAGAATTTCAATCAAAGCAGTGCAAATCAATGACATAAAGTTAGCCAATATGGCTAACTAAATGAGTCGCAGAAAAACGCAGAAATCATTCAAAAATTACGTAAGAAAAAACCTGAACTATTCCGGAAGGAAAAAGGGTAGGAAAATCTGGAAACCCAGTAATAAAGCAGAGACACTCCCTTATGTTCTTCTTTAATACTTTTTTCCTTAATATTTCAATAATAATACCTTATGGTTTTTATATCATTTCATAAACTAGAATCTTTAAGCTTTAATTTAACATACATATCATATCTTGATTCTTAAGAATGCAGTAGATATGATTCTTTGAAAATTTCGATATTTATGAATTATTATACATTTGACAGTTTCTTCTTTAATACCGTTTTCTGGAAATTCTAATAATATTACCTTATAGTTTTTATATCATATCATAAACTAGAATCTTTAAGCTTCAATTTAACATACATATCATATCTTGATTCTTAAGAATGCAGTAAATATGATTTCTTGAAAATTTCGGTATTTCTGATTTTTAAATTTAACAATTTTATCTTTAATACTTTTTTCCTGGAAATTTCAATAATATTACTTATAGTTTTTATATCATATCATAAACTAGAGTCTTTAAGCTTCCATTTAACATACATATCATATTTGGATTCTTAAGATTGCAGTAGATATCATTTTTTGAAAATTTCGATATTTCTGATTTTTAAATTTGACAATTTCTTTTGTATTACTTTTTTCCTGGAAATTTCAATAATATTACCTTATGGTTTTTATATCATTTCATAAACTAGAATCTTTAAACTTCAATTTAACATACATATCATATCTTGACTCTTAAGAATGCAGTAGATATCATTTTTTGAAAATCTATATTTCTGATTTTTAAATTTGACAATTTCTTTTGTATTACTTTTTTCCTGAAAATTTCAAAAATATTACGTTATGGTTTTTATATCATTTCATAAACTAGAATCTTTAAGCTTCAATTTAACATACATATCATATCTTGACTCTTAAGAATGCAGTAGATATCATTTTTTGAAAATTTCGATATTTCTGATTTTTAAATTTAACAATTTCGTCTTTAATTCTTTTTTTCTGAAAATTTCAATAATATTACCTTATGGTTTTTATATCATATCATAAACTAGAGTCTTTAAGCTTCCATTTAACATACATATCATATTTGGATTCTTAAGATTGCAGTAGATATCATTTTTTGAAAATTTCGATATTTCTGATTTTTAAATTTGACAATTTCTTTTGTATTACTTTTTTCCTGGAAATTTCAATAATATTACCTTATGGTTTTTATATCATTTCATAAACTAGAATCTTTAAACTTCAATTTAACATACATATCATATCTTGACTCTTAAGAATGCAGTAGATATCATTTTTTGAAAATTTCGATATTTCTGATTTTTAAATTTAACAATTTCGTCTTTAATACTTTTTTTCTGAAAATTTCAATAATATTACCTTATGGTTCTTATATTATTTCATAAACTAGAATCTTTAAGCTTCAATTTAACATACATATCATATCTTGATTCTTAAGAATGCAGTAGATATGATATTTTGAAATTTTCGATATTTCTGAATTATAAATTTGACAATTTCTTCTTTAATACTTTTTTCCTGAAAGTTTCAATAATAATACCTTATAGTTTTTATATCATATCATAGACTAGAATCTTTAAGCTTTAGTTTAACATATATATCATGTCTTGATTCTTAGAAATGCAGTCGATATGATTTTTTGAAAATTTCTTTATTTTTGATTTATAAATTTGACAATTTCTTCTTTAATACATTTTTCCTGAAAATTTCAATAATAATACCTTACAGTTTTTATATCATATCATAAACTAGAATCTTTAAGCTTCAATTTAACATACATATCATATCTTGATTTTGAAGATTGCAGCAGATATGATTTTTTGAAATTTTCGATATTTCTGAATTATAAATTTAACAATTTCTTCTTTAATACTTTTTTCCTGAAAGTTTCAATAATAACACCTTATAGTTTTTATATCATATCATAAACTAAAATCTTTAAGCTTCAATTTAACATATATATCATATCTTGATTCTTAAGATTGCAGTAGATATGATTTTTTGAAATTTTCGATATTTCTGATTTATAAATTTTACAATTTCTTCTTTAATACTTTTTTCCTGAAAATTTCAATAATAATACCTTATAGTTTTTATATCATATCATAAACTAGAATCTTTAAGCTTCAATTTAACATACATATCATATCTTGATTCTTAAAAATGTAGTCGATATGATTTTTTGGGTTTAGTTAAGTTGGGTTGGGTTGGGTTGGGTTGACATATATATTGATCAAGTAATACAACCCAACCCAACCTAACTTAACTCAATCTAACCCAACCTCGTCTTTTGACTCTGAGAAGGAGGAAATGAGTAATATATATAATAATGCCTTGGCTTTGGCTTTGAGTGGATGCTTTTGGTTGTCAAGGGAAATTGACGAAAGCTAAATAAAAACTTAAATGTAAATTCTAGTTGGAAATAATTATTTAAAACATAACAGAACTGCTGCTGACACAAAACATCATCCGTTTTCAAAATAACATGTAGGTGCAATAATAATAAAACGACCTGAAATTAATTTAAGCTCGTCCAAAAACGAACGCGATCGTATTTATTCGTCCAAACGATGACTTATCTATTGTTTTCGTACATTAGATTCCTGGCCGAAAGCTACAAACTGCCTGAAATTAATTCACCGTGCTAATAATAACGGCCAAACACACACTGCGAGTTTCGAGGCTAGCGCCAGCGAAAAATTTTTAAACTCCTCATCCCATCTATTCGAGTGTCTCGCTTTTGAAAAGGACTAAAATAAAATGAAAATAGAATTGGGTGTAATATCAAGAAGAGAGGCGAAAAGGCACTCTCTTCGAGAGAAGAAATCATTCTCACCTGTCCTCTGTATTTCGTTTTCTTCCATTTGGTTTCATCCCGAAACGGGATAAATGTATGGACATTTGACAATATCACTGAGACGTGTGTCGGCAACCGCCTCACGTTTACGCACGGTCATTATAAAATTGGCACGAGAGAAGAAGAAGGAGACGGCGTCGTTTAAAAAGAAATAAAAATAAATAAACAACTTTAAACAGATGGACGGTTCCGCTGCAAACGACTGATAAATAAGCGTCTCGACGTGGGTGACTCTAATATATCCCGGCAAAACCCCTTTGATTTCGTTTATGATTGGATATTTGATTAATTTCACGTCGGCTAAAGTAACCAACTAATTTGGTTCTAGTTATATTTAACATGTAAATTAAAATTTAAATTATATCACAATAATTTTAAGAGGATATAAAAAAATATTAAAGAAGTAATCGTGTTCTAAACGCGATAAAAACGTGGTTATCGTAAGGGAAAATAACCCTTAATTACAAATTGGGCCGATTTTTCCAAGGCTCGTACGCCATTTTTACACCTCCCCATTTAAGGCGCATGCAAATCGTGAGCGCGTGAAGCAATTACGTCTTATCGCCGACGGATCGACTTTAATATTAATGAGGAGCCGCGCCGCGAGATCACCTTTCGATAACATTCGGTTTTGAGACTCGTTTACTATTGAAGAAGTTAAAAAATCTTTATTTTACTTTATATTAAAAATAACCATATTTCAATTCTTTTGGTATTCCTTTTCGTTTGCAATTCAGCCGTCAATCAGCGATGATCAAGTTCGCATTCAAACGCTCTCTTAACAAGAAGATTTAAATTGGTTAAAAAGAATTCTTTTTTGGAATCGAAAAATAAAAGTTGTTCCCGTTTATTTTTCTTTTGGGGTGGTAATACACGTTTCGCGTTGGACCATTTATTAAAGCCCGGTTCAGAACAAGCAGAACCGACCTCTCAAATGCCGACTACGCTCCGGTGCGTCACGAATTCAATTTTCGTGATGCCTGCCGGCTGTCACTCATCGCCTCGGAAGTTTCCTGCCGTACTTTTAGTAGGAACAAGAACGAACGAACCGTGGAGAAGCTCTGTACTCTCTTCGAAAAGCTGAAAATTTCTACGTTTATCCGTTCCGAACTGTAACTCGTCACGTACAACCCCTAAAAAGAAATACAATCTCCGTTTAGTAGAAATAAGTTTTCAATGAACCATATTTATTTTATCAATTGCTTATCTACCTTGACATCGAACTATTATTACTTCATTTATGACACTAATCTATCAAGGGCATAATGATTTGGTCATATCAAAACATGAATGATGCTAAATACATAATGCTAATCATATAGATATAGTTATCTGACTTTTGAATACTTAAGCAAGCCTTTATTCGGCTAATTCCAATGATTTATTATATGACACACAGATATTAACCAAGTGCAAAAACTTTGATGACACTTTTATGACACTAATCTATCAAGGGCATAATGATTTGGTCATATCAAAACATGAATGATGCTAAATACATAATGCTAATCATATAGATATAGTTATCTGACTTTTGAATACTTAAGCAAGCCTTTATTCGGCTAATTCCAATGATTTATTACATGACACACAGATATTAACCAAGTGCAAATACTTTTTGGCCACGCGACAGCAAGATAATGCCTCTTCTGCGGGTAACTCCTCAAATACTAGACTCGAATCGGACTTAATTGTTGAGCAGAAATTCATCACGCATTATGTTCTAAAACATGGTGTTCTCAAATCATAAAGCAGAAAATTGGATAGCTATGAGGTCTATGAGTTAGGTTCGTGTGATTTGCAACTGAATCAATCTAGGATACAGGAATTACAAAACCTAACTTAAAGGCTTCCGTAGCTATCATTCTGTACGCAGAGGTAATACAAATAGCTGCTCAACCCAACCCAACCCAACCAATCCCAACTCAATTCAACCCAACTCAATTCAACCCAACTCAATTCAACCCAACTCAACCCAACTCAACCCTTTTTTTTCTCCTCTCTATCTCTTTGTCTCCCTCATACCTTTCTTAAAGCATCAGAATTCTTCCTCTCGTTGAAGATCCCTTCATCTCCCCCCTTTTCCTCCTCTATCTCCTCGACTGGTCAATCAGTCAATACTTCCTTCCGCTTCTTCCACGATTTCTCTCCCCCCGTTTGGACACATAAGAGGTCTTACTTTTTGAAAAGTTAAAAATTTTACTCTTACCCGGATGGAGGGGATTGCTCCCCTTCTTCCTCCCGGAAATGGAAACACGTCTCTCTACCTCCTACTCCTCCACTCAAACTCTTTCTTCTTCCTCTTCCTTCCACCTCTTCCCTGGTCTCTCATCGTCCGTTGGGAAACATAAAAGATCTTACTTTTTGAAATATTAAAGTTTTTACTCTTACCCGGTTGGAGGGGATTGCTCCCCTTCTTCCTCCCGGAAATGGAAGCACGCTTCTGCATTTACTACTCCCCCGTTCAAACTTCCTCTTCTTCTCCCTTCCACTTCTTCCCTGGTCTCTCATCGTCCGTTGGGAGACATAAATGATCTTACTTTTTGAAATGTTAAAGTTTTTATTCTTACCCGGATGGGGGGATGCTCCCCCTCTTCCTCCCGGAAATGGGGAACGCCTCTTTCTCTATTCCTCTCTACTCTCTTGTTCCTCCTTCCTCTCTCTCTCCGGTCTATCTCCCGGATGACGCTTTCCCTCCTTCCTCCTTCTTGTCAGGTTGTTCTCCAGTACATACAAAATGTTACTTTTTGAAATACTATTAATTCTGTACCTACCCGGATGAGGGGGGATTGTGTCCCCCCTCTCGTGTTGCCTCCCATTTGTATTCATCCCTCTCCTTGATCTTCATGATTTCCCTCAGCATTTCCCAACTCAACCCAACTCAACCCAACTCAACCCAACCCAACCCAACCTAACACCTTATTTTGGAGATGAGAAAATAAACTCTTCCTCATTTCGAATTTTTGTTCTGCATTCTTCTCCTCTCCTATATACAAGGTAATTCAAATTCGACCCCCATTAATATAATTCAAACGACTAGATCCAAAAACTTTGTTGAAAAATGATGTGCTCTAAGATACGCAACTTTGCCCCCATTTAACCATTTCTGTATTTCTTATGGTTTCTGAGATCTCAATGGTGGGGGTCGAATTTGAATCACCCTGTATATACGGTCTCTGTTCTACTAATAGATCCATTCCGGTTATAACCTTTATCGCTGTTATCAACACTGCTTTATAAGCGTATGCTATTCTTATTACTAATCTCTCATCGATGCTAGCTAACATATAATGCTCGAAACCATGTTGATGAAACATACAAAATTCTCCGAGACAATGAATCTCTGACATTTAACATCATTTTTGTTAAAACATTTATCATTAACGAGGCCTTCTCCAAGACATGTCTTAGAATCTTAAATACTTGATTGTATCGGAGCTGGTTATGAACAATTTGGTTTTACACATTTTGGCCACGCAACAGAAAGATAATATCTCTTCAGCGGGTAACTCCTCAAATACGATACTCGAATCGGACTGAACTGATGAGCAGAAATTCATCACACATTACGTTCTAAAACATGGTGTTCTCAAATCACAAAGCAGAAAATTGGATAGCTATGAGGTCTATGAGTTAGGTTCGTGTGATCTGCAACTAAGTCAATCTAGGACACTGGAATTACAAAACCTAACTTAAAGGATTCCGTAGCTACCGTTCTGTACGCAGAGGTGACACAAATAGCTGCTCAACCCAACCCAACCAATTCCAACTCAATCCAACCCAACTCAACCCAACACCTTATTTTGGAGATGAGAAAATAAACTCTTCCTCATTTCGAATTTTTGTTCTGCATTCTTCTCCTCTCCTATATACAGGGTAATTCAAATTTAACCCCCACCAAAGTTTGTAAAAACCATCTTAAATCAGTATTAGTCTACTATTTTAATTCTAATGACAAAGAATAGTGACATTATTCTTTTATTTCGAAGTATTCTTCATAAGTATTGTTTGTTGGTTTCTATGGAAACACTTAGCGCACAAGTTACAGCCTACTAATAAGATATTCGTTTTGACATTTTTCATAAAAAGTTGCCTTAAAAATGTTTTTTCAGATTCACGAAAAAACGAAAAATAAAGAATTTATAGGCAAAAAACGAAAAAGTCATTTTTATGTTTTTCGGACATATTTTAAAAACTAAAACGACTAGATCCAAAAACTTTGTTGAAAAATGATTAGCTCTAAGATACGAAACTTTGCCCCTATTTAACCATTTCTGTATCTCTTATGGTTTCTGAGATCCCAATGGTGGGGGTCGAATTTGAATTACCCTGTTCGAAATTTTGTTCTACATTGTCTCCCTCTTCTATATATATGCGGTCTCTGTTCTACTAATAGATCCATTCCGGTTATAACCTTTATTGCTGTTATCAACACTGCTCTATAAGCGTATGCTATTCTTATTACTAGTCTCTCATTGATGCTAGCTAACATATAATGCTCGAAACCATGTTGATGAAGCATACAAAATTCTCCTTTTTGTTAAAATGTATATCATTAACGAGGCCTTCTCCATGACATGTCTTAGAATCTTATTGTTAAATACTTGATGGTGGGTTGATAGCTGGTTATGAATAATTTGGTTTGCACATTTTGGCCACGCAACAGAAAGATAATATCTCTTCTGCGGGTAACTTCTCAAATACTAGACTCGAATCGGACTGAATTGATGAGCAGAAATTTATCACACATTGTGTTCTAAAACATGGTGTTCTCAAATCACAAAGCAGAGAATTGGATAGTTGTGAGGTCTATGAGTTAGGTTCGTGTGATCTGCAACTGAGTCAATCTAGGATATACTTAACGGCTTCCGTAGTTTCCGTTCTGTACGCAGAGGTGATACAAATGGCTGCTCAACCCAACCCAACCCAACCCAACTCAATCCACAGTAACTCAACCCAACCTACACCACACAACTCAACCCAACCCAACCTGTTTTTGCGCTGGAGATGAGAAATTAGTATGATATAGCGCCGTGAATCAAAACCTAAAAACTCTTCCCCATTTCTTTCTTTTCTAGAATTTAAGAATCCTGAGGTTGCTATTGTATTCCTGCAGGCTACTTATGAAAAAAGCTGTTATTATTTGTTATTCCCCCTCTCATCTCGCTCCTTAATCTTGAATATTTCTATTAGTAGCCCCATTAGCATTTCTCGTTCCACGCAACCAAGTCATATTGGGGGCATCCAACTAGGTCTTCAACGACCTTCGTTGCTGCTGTTCTGCCGTGGTTTCAGCATTTTCCTATAATTGCTATGTTTCAGCGATGTCTCTCATCCTTATTATATTGGGTTCCAACCCAAAAATTTTTTTTATTATATGTTACATATTTTTGAGGATTTAGAACTTTGCTTGAAGATTGAACCTTTGCTATCATGCGGCTGGATGCTGTCGGATTTACTTCTTTCTTGGGATGGCACACTTATAGTCTCCATAGTCTCACACTCCGGAAGTGTGGAGACTATTGCTGCCTCCACACTTCCTTTATTCCCTGCCTTACATATTCTTCCTGTATTATTATCTCGTTCATCATTTTCTTGCCAACCTACCATGTTATCCGGTTTTAACCAAGCCGTGCAAGTCCCAAATATCTCGTACATACTGAAATCTGTGCCAGAAAGAAATTGGGACGAGGTGTATCTCGATATTTATTTTTCAACATCAATTTGATTCGAAATTTTGTTCTGCATTGTCTTCCTCCTCTATGTATATGCAGTCTCTGTTCTACTAATAGATCAATTCCAGTTATAATCTCTATTGCTGCCATCAACACTGTTCTATAGGCGAATGCTATTCCTATTACTAGTTATGAAGCTAGTTATGAATAATATGATTTTACACATTTTGATCCGGAGAAAAACTCGTTTATAACATTTTTTTGTGATTTTGATGGATTAATGATTTCGAAACGATTATTATTGTTGGTTTTGAAAGTTTTGGGATAAAAATATTATTTACAATTCCGAACCCGCTTTTAGATATAATAAATTCATAAGGTCTCAATAGAGGGTGAGCATCTCGCCGCCACTTTCCGGCGGAACTGTTCCGGTCGCGACTACTGACGAAGATGGATCGCCCGGAGTAGATCAATTGAATTTTCTTTCCGCCGCCGCCTCTTGGTTTCCGTTTCTGGCGTACACAAAAACAACCCCTTAAGAGTCCTCGTGGAATTATACATCAATCCGATGGTTAATACAAAAATGAAGAATTTTCTAAACAATTTGAATGAACCATAAAAGTCGTTGTAAATAATAAGTTTAAAAAAATCATTATATCATATTATAGTAAAAAATGAAATGTAATAATTAATAATTAATACATGCGATATACAATTATCGCTAGTAGCGACACCCTTCGGTAAACCCTCGTACTTAGTTGCGGATCGAGGAGAAGTAGGAAAGCTCGAGGCTACCATCTAGTAACGGAATCCCGAAGTAACATGATAGGTGGTTGTTCGAAACGGTATCGACATGTCGATTTGTAACAGTCGAATCTAAGCGAAAATCACCCTTAAGATTTAATCAAAAAAAATCAACCCATAATTTAAACTTGTACCTTTAAAATGATGTACAACAACTGCATAACATTCACGTTAACATAATTATGTTTAAAAAGAAAAATTAAAAAGTAATAAATGTTTGAAATTACAAAAATAAGGGTGGTTAAAAGAGAAAAAATGAAGCGACATCTATGAGAGATGAGTAAGAATGATGGTTTAAGGGTTGAAAAAATCGGTCGATAAGATCTTGTGTTAATTTATCTTTATTACCCCATCTCGATAATAAATAGTATTACAAATAGCTGTGAAATCGACGAAAATTAAGTTAAATTATGTTTTTAAAGTTGGGTGGTGAATCTTCTTTTGGAAAATAAATTTAATACTCGCGCGGTCTGAGGGTGCACACACAGAGGCTTATGACTAATGCGACCAATTACCAGTAACTACTGCTAATAGCCGATTATGGCATATTTTCCTCTTAGTCCTTTCCCGACGACGTTCAGAATTTTAATGATCGGAGCCGGCTGCTGCGAAAGTGGCGGGATTTTTAAAAGTTGCCCCGAGCAATTATTGGATTCCATTGAGATAGTGAGCGACCAAACGGGGTCCGAACCGTCTCGCGAAGAGGTCCCTCGACTTTGCGACCAATTTATCATGATTCCATGGCCGATTAATTAAATGGTCGGTACCAGGTTTACTGGTTCGTTTTGTCGTTCCTTTGTTTAGTAGAGAATCCTACTCTTGGTCTCATTCGTTTCTCTAAAAAGTAAAAAGTGTAAATTAAAAATATATATTTACTAGTAGTCAAGAGTAATTAAGCTTTATTCTGAAACGCAAGAAAAAAAGATTAATTAATTTTAATTAAGTCTAATGATTATCGAGATGAAAAAAAAGATTGTAATCGCTTCTTTTGATAAATAAAAACAATAAATTGGTTAAATTAAAAAAAAATAATACAAGTTTATATTTAGGAATTATAATAAGGAATTATAATAGGTTTTATATTCGTGGAATTGCAGAAAAGGGGTACTTGGGTATTTAGAATACTTCATATGAATTTCGGTCTAGTTAATTCAAATCTGAAACATAAATTTCAGCAAACTAATATAAACACTGTTTTAAAGAGAAATGTTTCAGCTTTAATTTGGTATAAAACTAGTTTCTTAATATTCATAAATAAACTCACCAGGAATTATTAAAATTTTAATTAATTTAACATTTTTAGATTCGTTAGAAAAATCAAGGTTTTCTTTCCCAACATTTTTCTTAAAATTTTTCTTATCTAACATACCCTTTCTTATAGACTGTTTTAAAGAGAAATATTTCAGCTTTAATTTGGTATAAAATTCGTTTCTTAATATACATAAATAATCTCACCAGGAATTTTTAAAATTTTAGTTATTTTAACATTTTTAGATTCGTTAGAAAAATCAAGGTTTTCTTTTCGAACCTTTTTCTTAAAATTTCTTTGATCTAACATACCCTTTATTATAGACTGTTTTAAAGAGAAATGTTTCAGCTTGAATTTGGTATAAAATTCGTTTCTTAATATTCATAAATAATCTCACCAGGAATTATTAAAGTTTTGATTATTTTAACATTTTTAGGTTCGTTAGCAAAATCAAGGTTTTCTTTTCGAACTTTTTTCTTAAAATTTCTCTGATCTAACATATTCTTTATTATACACCGTTTTAAAGAGAAATGTTTCAGCTTTAATTTGGTATAAATCTCGTTTCTTAATATTAATAAATAATCTCACCACGAATTATTAAAGTTTCAATTATTTTAACATTTTTAGGTTCGTTACAAAAACCAAGGTTTTCTATCCGATTTTTTTTCTTAAAATTTCTCTGATCTAACATACCCTTTATTATACACCGGTTTAAAGAGAAATGTTTCAGCTTTAATTTGGTATAAATCTCGTTTCTTAATATTAATAAATAATCTCACCAGGAGTTATTAAAATTTTAATTATTTAAAATTTTTTAGATTCGTTAGAAAAATCAAAGTGTTCTTTTCGAACCTTTTTCTTAAAATTTCTTTGATCTAACATACCCTTTCTTATACACTATTTTAAAGAGAAATGTTTCAGCTTTAATTTGGTATAAATCTCGTTTCATAATATTAATAAATAATCTCACCAGGAGTTATTAAAATTTTAATTATTTTAACATTTTTAGATTCGTTAGAAAAATCAAGATTTTCTTTACGATCTTTTTTCTTAAAATTTTTCTTATGTAACATATACTTTATTATACACTGCTTTAAAGAGAAATGTTTCAGCTTTAATTTGGTATAAAACTCGTTTCTTAATATTCATAAATAATCTCACCAGGAATTATTAAAGTTTTGATTATTTTAACATTTTTAGATTCGTTAGAAAAATCAAGGTATTCTTTTCAAACTTTTTTCTTAAAATTTCTCTCATCTAACATATCCTTTATTATACACCGTTTTAAAGAGAAATGTTTCAGCTTTAATTTGGTATAAAATTCGTTTCTTAATATTCATAAATAATCTCACCAGGAATTATTAAAGTTTTAATTATTTTAACATTTTTAGATTCATTAGAAAAATCAAAGTTTTCTTTTCGAACCTTTTTCTTAAAATTTCTCTCATCTAACATACCCTTTATTATACATTATTTTAAAGAGAAATGTTTCAGCTTTAATTTGGTATAAAATTCGTTTCTTAATATTCATAAATAATCTCACTAGAAATTATTAAAATTTTAGTTATTTTAACATTTTTAGATTCGTTAGAAAAATCAAGGTTTTCTTTTTGAACCTTTTTCTTAAAATTTCTTTGATCTAACATATCCTTTATTATACACCGTTTTAAAGAGAAATGTTTCAGCTTTAATTTGGTATAAATCTCGTTTCTTAATATTCATAAATAATCTCACCAGGAATTATTAAAATTTTAATTAATTTATCATTTTTAGCTTCGTTACCAAAATCAAGGTTTTCATTTCGATTTTTTTCTTAAAATTTCTCTCATATAACATATCCTTTATTATACACCGTTTTAAAGAGAAATGTTTCAGCTTTAATTTGGTATAAAACTCGTTCCTTAATATTCATAAATAATCTCACTCTCTAACATTAACTCAGAGCCCAATTACATCATGGATTTTGTTCCAGAAATTTTATGATATCACAACTTAATTTTTATCAAGTATTAAGCTGAAAATTAGTTTCAAAATGAAACCATTAATTATACAAACTACGTTATTAATTTTTGAATCTTAAATTTGTCTTAATTAACTCATAAAAAGTATCAAGATGAAATAAAAATGAATTTTCTTTGCGATTAAAGCAAAAATAAAAAAATGACGAAAACAAAAAGTAATCTCCATACAGATTACGTGAAAGAAGCATCATGGTAACAGATTGTTTCCGCACTAAGCTCTGCATATTCATCATAAGCTTGTAGGACGCATATTATATAGTGTTAGTGGAGTAGAGTCAATAACCAGTCGACTACTGGTCGAGCAGGCTACGGATGGTCTTATTAATGGTTCGATTTTATTAATTGCCTGCCTCGAGCGCGGAATCGATTTTGAAATTGATAACTTTATTAACCCCGATGCGGCGACCAAACGAAGTGGCAAAAACCAGCTGCTTTCTGGCGTCGTCGTCGTCGTCGTTGCAACCTTTTTTAAATTTAATAAAAAGACTACAACCACAATTACACAAAAAATTTTTATCCTTTTCATTAAAATGAATATCCATCATTAAAGAATCATCAACAAAAATTAAAAAAGAAATCAAAACCTATTTTATTTCGTTGATTATCGTTATTAGCGTTTGGGTCGCGACAAAAACTCTTCACAAGAAACCGATTCCCATCATACCTAACGAACTTAAAGGTAACGTAAGAAGTAACGTAAAAAGTAACGTAGATGAATAATAACAAAAAAAAATGAATGATCGTATAATTTTAATAACCTTCTTCTTCTTATTGTCGGTTTTGTGTCTGTTGAAAGTTAATGGAGGAGCGAATCTGGTAATTTTTCGACGTCGCCATTTCAAATTTAAGCATCAACAGGGTGCATTTTGAACGGAGCGATCGTCAGTCAAGGGGGCGAAACGGCTTCATCCCCCTTTCTTTTTCCATCTTTTTTTTCGTCGACATCCATTAGTTAAACCTATTGAAGGAACAACTAGACAGGTTTTTAGTGTTGGAGATCTTTTTGGTCTAGGAGTTTTTAGTGGAGAAAGAAAAATAAATAACGAACGGATCCAGTTGGCATGGACTGATTGGCAAGCTGTGAGCCTGATGGCACACTGAGATCTTTATTATGTTGCTTATCTCACGGGTGACTTTGACGAATCGGTCGCGGGGTTTTTTGATTGAGCCTTACAAATTACCTCCCTCGGACTTCAAAAGAAAACTTCGCCTTTTTTGATTTTTATAAAAATGTCGTTGGATTAGGTAAAGATGATCAATAATTTTACATCCCCAATGGAATTTCCTTTTGGTAATGAGCCTCGAAATGACAAATGTCGCCCAGTCCGGAGGTTTAGTTACTATCCCGTATTTCCACCCTCTCTCCAAACATGGAGGACGGCTGGGATTATAAATCCATTAGAATCCGTGTGTGTTTGAGGGGGTAGTACCTTGGGCTAAGGTGGTGATTAGCAGGAGATCGCAGATTAGGAGACAGTTGCCTAGGGGGCCCTCTAAGCAAACTTCGAATCGAATCCCATTAATTTATTCCTTAGGGATCCGACTTCCACACCACTGCGGGATATGTGTGGGGAAGTTTGATTGGGGAAAATTTCAAATTGCTTTTAAAATTTCATTTACCAAAAAAATTCAGCACGTTGAGAAAACAAGGAAGTACAGCGAGAAAAAGGAATAATTGATGACGACCCCGGATGATGTCCATGAAATATCGCGCGTTTATAAATCAAGCCGGAACTTTTGATAGTCTGACAATGGAATAAAAGATAACATGTTATTCCGCTAATGCGACCCGGTCCGGCAAAAACCCGCAGCGGTAGCCGGATACAAATTGAATTTACTATGAAGGAGGGCCCCTGGACTCGTAATGTATCCACGTCCGCGGTGCGAACTTCTCTTATTTTCCTTCTTTTCCACAGAAGACCAAGACGGTTTCAACGATTTATTTCATGGAACTGATTTCACCACCATTTTACACTCAAAATACATTTTAAAAATATTTTATCTACGACTGCTTGGATAAGTCATCATTACCGCACTCATTTGAGTTACGTAATGAAGTTCATTACCGCACTGGTTTCATTACGTAACGCATTTTTAGCCTAATCAGAACAGACATAATTTATTGAACCGAACAACAATACACAAGAAAAAGTGCTATCTACTTACAGAGAAACAATACTATTTATTATAAACATTAATTGTTTTGTTTTTACATTTTAAAACACTTATTCCAGATGAGTAAACATGTTGAAACTGACAATTCAAAATTGACAACAATCATTTCAAAATATTTTTATAAATGTCAAATAGACTTTTTTTAAAGAAATTGGTTTTTTAGTAATTTTTAACAGTCGTAGATAAAATGCTGTATATCACACGTGGGCTAGAGCATAATTACAGTACTCGTGTGATTACACGACTCGGTCTACGACCTCGTCGTGCAATTCTCCACACTCATACTGTAATTATGTTTCTAGCCCACTTGTAATATAAATAACTATTATCTACGACTGCTTGGATAAGTCATCATTACCGCACTCATTTGAGGTGATTTAAGTTACGTAATGAAGTTCATTACCGCACTGGTTTCATTACGTAACGCATTTTTAGCCTAATCAGAACAGACATAATTTATTGAAACGAACAACAATACAAAAGAAAAAGTGCTATCCACTTACAGAGAAACAATACTATTTATTATAAACATTAATTGTTATGTTTTTACATTTTAAAACACTTATTCCAGATGAGTAAACATGTTGAAACTGACAATTCAAAATTAACAACAATCATTTCAAAATATTTTTATAAATGTCAAATAGACTTTTTTAAAGAAATTGATTTTTTAGTAATTTTTAGCAGTCGTAGATAAAATGCTGTATATCACACGTGGGCTAGAGCATAATTACAGTACTCGTAGTAATTATATTTCTAGCCCACTTGTAATATAAATAACTATTTCAACACACACATACTAAATGGCTAAATCCGAAACATTCTAGTTCTAAGTCTAGTGTTTATTCTCGAAATTTTCATGTCACTTAAATATGAATTTACATACTACAAAAGAAAATGATTTGAGTCCCCCTTATAAGTTAATAAGACCAACACGAATTTAGTTTTTAACTCGTGGTTCAATCTGGTATATTTTCTGTCCCGAGTTCCTTTTTTGGGAAAAAGACTTAGTGGAGGGTTCAAGCGTGTATGGGAATCGTCACGCGATTTCAACATTAACGTTGGAACATTAAATGTGGATGTCCCGAGTCGGGGCCCTAATGAGTTTCTAATATTTTTGGTTTATATAAATAGCCGCGCATTAGCCCCATTACTAATGGGGAAGAACTTTATTGGGGGGAGTTGTTTGTGTTCGTCGAATAAATGTGCAATAAAGTCCGATAATGACAATGGACGTTTTAAATTATTAAAAAAACGAATGAAAAAAAGAGAATGTAGATCAAGTTATATATTTTTTTGTGGTAATTTCTGGAAAAGTTCGCTTTTTCTTTTGCTCGTCTAGGTCCGAAAATCCCCGGACATTCGCGTAATGACCTCACATCATCCCTTTTGGCGTGGTGGCAAAAAAAATTCAAGTCTTCACTTCACTTGTTTCCTCTTGAAAAACGTTCTTTTGGTTCGCTTTTTCTTTTCCCTGGTGGTATTAGATGGGGTGGTTCCTTTTGTTTTTCCTGCGGCTGGCCCGGATTACTTGGTCATTAGCACCGGGTCGGTGGTGGAGCAACTGCGGCGGTGGTGGCGAGTACGTGCGGCTGACGAGCGCGAATTCTGATTGGTTTTTAAATTGATGGTAGCTCCCTACCTGTAATGAGCGGTAGGCGGGGCGCGGGCATCATTTACGCCAACCAACCACTGACCGGACTCGACTCCGGAGTCGGTCTTCTACAACCGGAATTCTACAATATTCTTGTTAATTGGATTCCAATATTAAGAGCTTAAATTAATCGAAATTTTCATTCACCAACAAAGTATTCTCAAATCCAAATTCCCCAGCAGCTGACTTTTACTATTTTAAGTATGATTGCCTGCAATATACAAGTATACAAAAAATAATTATTCTAATATTTAAGTCTTAAGATCATGAGTGGAAGTGATAAAAGATTCGTGGTGGGTGTCACAACCTTCAATAATCCTATAATTATTGGCTTATTTTGAACACCAAGTATGATAAAGCAGATAACTGAAAATTGAATTTATGGAATTTATTCTGGATTTTTATGCAAATCCATGAAATGCATTAAATCAACCAACAATGTATCTCAAATGATGAAAAAGTAAAGTTAGGAGTAATAGTAGTATTTCAAGTAGCAAGTATTTCTCCATCATGTTTAGATTTCCAGATATAGAACATTTTTGTAATTAAAATCGATAATTTTGAATTTTTGAGAATCTTTAAGAACAGTCTACATCAACAATGTTATTTCTGCATCGGCTTTAGATTTCAAATTTTAAACGAATTCTCTTTCTCAAGTTTTAGGATGTTTTGAGATGATGCAAAAAAATGGTTATGATTAGAACAACATTCTTTACAAATTACGTTTTCTTGATCACTTGAGTACAATTAGTAACCTAAGATTATTTCTCCATCATGTTTAGATTTCCAGTTATAGAACATTTTTGAAGTCAAAATCGACAATTTTGAATATTTGACAATTTTTGGATTAGAACTAAAAAATGGTAAAAGTTGAAATAAAATTGTTGATGCATTATCGTTTTATGATTCTTTAAGAACAATTTATATCAACAATGTTATTTCTGCGTCGGCTTTGGATTTCAAATTATGAAAGAATTTTCTTCATAAAATCCAAAATTCATGAAGATTTGGAATGTTTTGAGATGAATGCAAAAAATCGTTATGATTAGAACAACATTCTTTATAGATTACGTTTTTATGATTCATTGAGTACAATTTGTTACCTAACATTATTTCTCCATCATGTTTAGATTTCCAGTTACAGAACATTTTTGAAGTCAAAATCGACAATTTTGAATATTTGACAATTTTTGGGTTAGAACTAAAAAATGGTAATAGTTGAAATAAAATTCTTGATGGATTATGATTTTATGATTCCTTAAGAACAATTTATATCAATAATGTTATTTCTCCATCGGCTTTAATTTTCAATTATAAAAGAATTCTCTTTACAAAATCCAAAATTTATGAAGTTTTGAGATGTTTTGAGATGAATCCAAAAAATGGATATGATTGGAACAACATTCTTTATAGATTACGTTTTTATGATTTATTGAGCACAATTTGTTACCTAACATTATTTCTCCATCATGTTTAAATTTCCAGTTACAGAACATTTTTGAAGTCAAAATCGACAATTTTGAATATTCGACAATTTTTGGATTAGAACTAAAAAATGGTAATAGTTGAAATAAAATTGTTGATGCATTATGGTTTTATGATTCTTTAAGAACAATTTATATCAACAATGTTATTTCTACATCGGCTTTGGATTTCAAATTATAAAAGATTTCTCTTTATAAAATCCAAAATTCATAAAGTTTTAGGATGTTTTGAGATGATGCAAAAAAATGGTTATATCATAACATTTTTGAAGTAAAAATCGACAATTTTGAATATTTGACAATTTTTGGATTAGAACTAAAAAATGGTAATAGTTGAAATAAAATTGTTGATGCATTATGATTTTATGATTCTTTAAGAACAATTTATATTATATTATATTATATTATAATTACATTGTTGATACATTATGGTTTTATGATTCTTTAAGAACAATTTATATCAACAATGTTATTTCTGCATCGGCTTTGGATTTCCAATTATAAAAGAATTCTCTTTACAAAATCTAAAATTTATGAAGTTTTGAGATGTTTTGAGAGAAATCCAAAAAATGGATATGATTGGAATAACATTCTTTATAGATTACTTTTCTTGATCACTTGAGTACAATTAGTAACCTAAGATTATTTCTCCATCATGTTTAGATTTCCAGTTACAGAACATTTTTGAAGTCAAAATCGACAATTTTGAATATTCGACAATTTTTGGATTAGAATTAAAAAATGGTAATAGTTGAAATAAAATTGTTGATGCATTATGGTTTTATGATTCTTTAAGAACAATTTATATCAACAATGTTATTTCTATATCGCCAAAATTTATGAAGTTTTGAGATGTTTTGAGATGAATGCAAAAAATGGTTATGATTGGAACAACATACTTTACAGATTATGTTTTTATGATTCTTTGAGTACAATTTGTTACCTAACATTATTTCTCCATCATGTTTAAATTTCCAGTTACAGAACATTTTTGAAGTCAAAATCGACAATTTTGAATATTTGAGAATATTTAGGTTAGAACTAAAAATGGTAATAGTTGAAATAAAATTCTTGATGGATTATGATTTTATGATTCTTTAAGAACAATTTATATCAATAATGTTATTTCTCCATCGGCTTTAATTTCCAATTATAAAAGAATTCTCTTTACAAAATCCAAAATTTATGACGTTTTGAGATGTTTTGAGATGAATCTAAAAAATGGATATGATTGAAACAACATTCTTTATAGATAACATTTTTATGATTCATTGAGTACAATTTGTTACCTAACGTTATTTCTCCATCATGTTTAGATTTCCAGTTACAGAACATTTTTGAAGTCAAAATCGACAATTTTAAATATTTTTGGATTAGAATTAAAAAATGGTAATAGTTGAAATAAAATTGTTGATGCATTATGGTTTTATGATTCTTTAAGAACAATTTATATCAACAATCTTATTTCTGCATCGGCTTTGGATTTCAAATTATAAAAGATTTCTCTTTATAAAATCCAAAATTCATGATGTTTTGGGATGTTTTGAGATGAATGCAAAAAAATGGTTATGATTGGAACAACATTCTTTATAAATTACGTTTTCTTGATCACTTGAGTACAATTACTAACCTAAGATTATTTCTCCATCATGTTTAGATTTCCAGTTACAGAACATTTTTGAAGTCAAAATCGACAATTTTGAATATTTGAGAATTTTTGGGTTAGAACTAAAAAATGGTAATAGTTGAAATAAAATTCTTGATGGATTATGATTTTATGATTCTTTAAGAACAATTTATATCAATAATGTTATTTCTCCATCGGCTTTAATTTTCAATTATAAAAGAATTCTCTTTACAAAATCCAAAATTTATGAAGTTTTGAGATGTTTTGAGATGAATGCAAAAAATGGTTATGATTGGAACAACATACTTTACAGATTATGTTTTTATGATTCTTTGAGTACAATTTGTTACCTAACATTATTTCTCCATCATGTTTAGATTTCCAGTTACAGAACATTTTTGAAGTCAAAATCGACAATTTTGAATATTTGAGAATTTTTGGGTTAGAACTAAAAAATAGTAATAGTTTAAATAAAATTGTTGATGCATTATGGTTTTATGATTCTTTAAGAACAATTTATATTAACAATGTTATTTCTGCATCGACTTTGGATTTCAAATTATGAAAATTTTCTCTTTATAAAATCCAAAATTCATGATGTTTTGGGATGTTTTGAGATGAATGCAAAAAATCGTTATGATTGGAACAACATTCTTTATAGATTACGTTTTTATGACTCAATGAGTACAATTTGTAATCTAATATTATTTCTCCATCATGTTTAGGTTTCCACTTATAGAACTTTTTTGCAGCTAAAATCGATAATTTTGAATATTTGAGAATTTTTGTGTTAGAACTAAAAAATGGTAATAGTTGAAATAAAATTCTTGATGGATTATGATTTTATGATTCTTTAAGAATAATTTATATCAATAATGTCATTTCTCCATCGGCTTTAATTTCCAATTATAAACAAATTCTCTTTACAAAATCCAAAATTTATGAAGTTTTGAGATGAATCCAAAAAATGGATATGATTGGAACAACATTCTTTATAGATTACGTTTTTATGATTCATTGAGTACAATTTGTTACCTAACATTATTTCTCCATCATGTTTAGATTTCCAGTTACAGAACATTTTTGAAGTCAAAATCGACAATTTTGAATATTTGACAATTTTTGGGTTAGAACTAAAAAATGGTAATAGTTGAAATAAAATTGTTGATGCATTATGGTTTTATGATTCTTTAAGAACAATTTATATCAACCATGTTATTTCTGCATCGGCTTTGGATTTCAAATTATAAAAGATTTCTCTTTACAAAATCCAAAATTCATGATGTTTTGGGATGTTTTGAGATGAATGCAAAAATCGTTATGATTGGAACAACATTCTTTATAGATTACGTTTTTATGATTCAATGAGTACAATTTGTAACCTAACATTGCTTCTCCATCATATTTAGATTTCCAGCTATAAAACATTTTTGTAGTTAAAATCGATAATTTTGAATATTTGAGAATTTTTGGGTTAGAACTAAAAAATGGTAATAGTTGAAATAAAAATCTTGATGCATTATGGTTTTATGATTCTTTAAGAACAATTTATATCAACAATGTTATTTCTGCATCGGCTTTGGATTTCAAATTATAAAAGATTTCTCTTTATAAAATCCAAAATTCATGATGTTCTGAGATGTTTTGAGATGAATCCAAAAAATGGATATGATTGGAACAACATTCTTTATAAATTACGTTTTCTTGATTACTTGAGTACAATTAGTAACCTAAGATAATTTCTCCATCATGTTTAGATTTCCAGTTACAGAACATTTTTGAAGTCAAAATCGACAATTTTGAATATTTGAGAATTTTTGGGTTAGAACTAAAAAATGGTAATAGTTGAAATAAAATTCTTGATGGATTATGATTTTATGATTCTTTAAGAATAATTTATATCAATAATGTCATTTCTCCATCGGCTTTAATTTCCAATTATAAAAGAATTCTCTTTACAAAATCCAAAATTTATGAAGTTTTGAGATGTTTTGAGATTTATGCAAAAAATGGATATGATTGGAACAATATTCTTTATAGATTACGTTTTTATGATTTATTGAGCACAATTTGTTACCTAACATTATTTCTCCATCATGTTTAAATTTCCAATTACAGAACATTTTTGAAGTCAAAATCGACAATTTTGAATATTTGACAATTTTTGGGTTAGAACTAAAAAATGGTAATAATTGAAATAAAATTCTTGATGGATTATGATTTTATGATTCTTTAAGAATAATTTATATCAATAATGTCATTTCTACATCGGCTTTAATTTCCAATTATAAAAGAATTCTCTTTACAAAATCCAAAATTTATGAAGTTTTGAGATGTTTTGAGATGAATGCAAAAAATGGATATGATTGGAACAACATTCTTTATAGATTACGTTTTTATGATTTATTGAGCACAATTTGTTACCTAACATTATTTCTCCATCATGTTTAGATTTCCAGTTACAGAACATTTTTGAAGTCAAAATTGACAATTTTGAAATGAAATTATTGAAAGGAAAAGAATCATGCCAAACCAGATGTTGAGGGAGAACATTGCCGATGCCTGGCTTAAACAGTATGTCGAGGGTTACCATCATCCCATCAATGTATTGAGATGAATCAACTGACAGTGTTGGGCAAAAATTCCTATTGGAATCTAAATTTTAGCTTTAATGATTTTATTTTTAAGCCATCGCAAACAATGTTTTGAAGGAGGACTCAAAGCAGTGATATTTTTAACAAAGAGAATAAAGTAACAAAGAGAGAATTATCTTTGCCATTGTTGTCGATCCAGCAATTAAATTTTTACTTCCAAAGTATTAGACTCGACATCATTTCTATGGATATACTTAATAAATTACCATTTCTTTCTTACCTTAGATTATGTTATCAGTTTCTGCGTGGCATTACTTTCACGGTCTATGTACTCTGAAATCAGGAAAACATTGATATTAATTCTAATAAGCAGAAAATTAATTACCACTGATTATTGTAGCAGCTTAGGAACCTCTTCACTGGGAATGGAACGTAATTCACGGGTTATTTTCTGCACAAACTTAGGAATTTCTCCACTTCTTGCTTATTCCTCAATTGAAAATGTAGTTAAATAGAGAGATAGGCTACAATCATCTTGATCTGAACCATTATCCTTAAATTAATTATAGATTATTAAAATTTTAATACTATAATACGATGAAATTATAAGGAAATCTCTTCATTTATTACAGATGACAACCAAAACGAGTCTTTTCCATTTTCCAATAGGAAGACAAGTAGTGAAAAGATGAATCTTAATATAGTTTTTAGAGCATGAACATGAGAAATGTCACCCATCAGTTCTTTCACGTTTATATTTCGTGAAAGAAGACGAGAAACGTGTAGCGAACGTTCGTCGGAAAGGGCAACTTTTGCATACAGAAACGTGTTCCCCCCAGAATTCCCTCGGTATTCTAGGCATAAACAAACGTATCCTTCTAAGGCCGGCGGCCATTTGTACGTCGTGTGGCCCACTATGCGATGTCGCCCAATCCAATTTCCATTTATAAAATTTCCTGAGACCGAGTAGTATGTAAGTAATTCGTGGCATTAAACAGACGGATACGGATCTACGACACACACACAGAAATTGGACCGCGCCTCTATCCGACAGTGTCTCGTATCACTCATTTTTGACAGATTAAAAACCTACGTGACTGCGACACACCATGTAGAAGGAGGAGGTTTGCGAAAAAATTTATTATAAATCGAGTTTGCATTAAATTGTAATTTATGGAAATCTTAAATATATTCATCTTAATCTCCGAATTATTAATTACCAACCCCTAAAAGCAAACTTAACCCAACCCACCAAAATAAATTAATCTTCTCTTTCCCTAAACTCAAACAGGAAAATATTTAATAACGCCAAATCACACCACCAATTAAAGAACAGATTAAGATTGTAAGGGGGAGAGAACAAGAAGATTGTCATTTTGGGTGGTGGATTTTGAGTTTCCTAATGGCGCGCGATTTTCTTAAATGGACGAAAAGTCGTCAGCAACCATCAGTGGAAAGATTGGGCGATTAGTTCGCGGCTGCAAAACCACCCCCACATTGCAAACCTCTTTCTGCAGTTTCCTGTGGAACTTTGAGAAATCTTAGAACTTGAAATAGCATCGTTTAAAATTTCGTCAAGTTATTAAAATTAATGGAATTTTTTTTCTGTATCCCTTTTCGTGATATCTTATGTGTTGGTATCATCTTGCCGTTGGAGAAATTTCCAATTTAAATATCCACTAATTTCCATAAGGCGGCGGTCGGAGCTGGCGCAGCGTCACTTCTTATAAGTGGGACCATTACCCGGTAATGAGGAATAATTATTTGTACTTATGGCTGCCATAAATAATACCTGGTCTGCTTCGCGGTGGCGCTCGTCGTCCGAATGTATCTTTCCACCTGACATTGCCTTGTAGAGTAGGAGAAGAAGGCGAAAAACGAGGCGTCACCTTGGCAATTAATGCTAATGTGATGGTTTGTCTCAGGTGGCGCCTCAAACGTTTATAAAAATAATATAATTAATATTTAAATAAAATTATTTGATGATTCAAATTAAGCTTGTGTAATGAGATGATTTCATAATCACGTTCTAATCCCATTTACAAAGGTATAATCGAGGTAACTACTTTTGTTATAAAAATAACATTATTAATTAACTCCCATGGGAAGCGTTATGACTAGATTACCTTCGTAATAGTGTAGGTAATTAATGTCATTTAATGCTCCCTCTCACTCAACAATTATTTAAGTGTTACCTCCAACAATACAACAATAACCAACAGATCCATTCTCTCTTCCAGGTTCTTGTTGTCTTTCTAATCTTCTAACTCGCGCGATTTGCTGTGTATAAACTCTAAGATCTTAGAGAGTTTAGAGTTTAGATAATAATTATTATTATTACCAGGTGTTCGAGTCGTTCTCTTTTCATGCGATTTGATACGACAGATGGTGGGTGCGATTATCATCACCGAGTACCCTACTTTACGTTAATCGAAGCTTGAATATAAGATGAAGAATTTACGTGGTGAATTTCGCGTAAAATGTAAATTTTTGGTGTTCGACTCGGTATGATTATCATCAAGGTGCTCCACCCCGAACGTTTTTCGAAACCAATTATCTTCCAATTATCTTGGAAAAAATATTTTTGGTGCTACGCCATAACTCGTTGCTCTAATGAGGAGTGTAGTAGGTATAACTAAAATCGCATCAGCTGATGGAAGTGTCGGGGGGAGGGTGAGGTGGCCGCCCCCGGGGGCCATGGGCCCCCTTTTCAATCTCCTCGCGACCAACGTTGATAAATTTCTGGTGATTTTTCTCGGGAAAGTCCGCCCCGGCCCCGGATTGCTCAAAATAGTTCTCTCTCTCTGTGCCTTAACGTTTTTTTAAATGCCCGCCTCTCGGGGAAACGGTCTGCTGATTAAGCGCCGTGTCTAATTGCGAGATTGCCCCGGACTGGGACTTGATCCGTGGGGATTGGTTTTTGGACGAGTCTAATTGCCCGGCCGGGTTAAAAAATATTTTTAACTGTCAAAAATATAATTTTTTTTAAGTACAAATACTTTTCTACTCTAACTGTATCTGAATGTACACTCATTACAGAAATCCAATTACCTCTTTTCCCCTTCAACCTTCTTTCCTACATCTTTTCAACCATCTGCACTCCTCCCGTCTTTCTCCACGTTCTCTTTCTTCATCTTATTCCGTATACCTTTAAAGAGAGAGTCCGCAGAGTGGATCCCCATTACTCCATGTCGTCTTCGTCCCGATACCCTTTGCATCAAGCGGGCAGCGCCAGCGCTAATGAAGTAACAAGTAGCGACTTGACGAATACCTGCATCATAATAATATGCGCTACCTCGCTACACAGCCTTCAGGTCCCGAAATGGGGGGAAAGGGATGTATACCTTTTATTAATTAGTCCGTTCTACGTCCTCGTCGCCATGGAATCCGCGAATGAACCTCACTAACTTGCTTAAACAGGATTCAAATGGGTGTGGTCAATTTAATCGTTTATTTTCAAATTTGTATATATAAATTTATATACAAATTTAAATAACTAGCGAAAAATTTAATGTTGTAGTGCTTTTTATAATCTATTTATTACAATAAGTATATATTAAATATGTAGTGTTAGTCAAAAAGTAATGATGAATTAATGGAACAGCCTGTATATTACACAGTATACAAAATTTTAAAAAAATGGAAATTTCTTAATTTTTTTTGATACTTATCTTAATTTAGGAGATAACAGACCATATATGAAAAAAAGAAAGAAAAATATCAACATAACGTAATAGAAAAACATTCTATTACGTAAAATTATTTCCCTTTATACTGGGTGTTCCATTTAGGCGTAACGAAGATAATGTAGATTCTTTTAAGTGGAACACCCTGTATATTTTATCATGTTATGAATAGAATTACATTTGTTTATACAACCGTATATGTTACTAATTCATAGCGTTCATGGTTTCTGAGATATTCAGTATCCAAAAATATTAGATACGCTATACAGGGTGTTTATAAAATTTGGTTACTTTTGATGTTTTTCAAATGGCTTTTTCATAAGTTTTTTAAATGGAACACCCTGTACATTGTGTGCTGGTTGAATTGCCCATCAAGTTACCTTTAATTAATGACAAGTATGTCATATATCTAACTTTAGTGGTTTTCCTGATATTTAGAATTTAAAGAATAATGTGTAATAAAATATGCATTATTGTACTTAATATTATATTCTGTCTATTTTTATCAGTTATTTTGTTCTTCCTTTTATTATGTGATTAATATTTTATAATGTAAAATAATTAATTAATCATTTTATGAGATTTAAAAAGATGTAAGTAATAAAATATGCAATTGTTCTACCATATAATTTACGACTTTCGAGAAAATAAGATGTATATGTTAAAAGATACCTCAAGATCTTTTATACAGCGCATTAATACTTGTAGAAGAGAAAATGGGCGGCATTTTGAACAACTTCTAAATATTAATTAAATTAATACCTTGTTGAGCAACGTTTAGTAATTGTTTATAGTTTGTTGCTGCATTTCCTTCAAATAATTTAGTAATTAAAAAAGGAATTTATTGTTCTGCCATTTAATTGTAGTTTTTGTATTTTTATCACGTTTTGATTATTTATTCAAAAAAAGAACAGAATATATTACATTCTATCACTTTTTTAAGTACAATAATGACATTTTATCACACATTTTTCTTTAAATTCTAAATATCAAGAAAACTATTAAAGTTAGACATATGACATACTTATCATTAATTAAAGGGCACTTGATGATGACCTGATATACAGGCTGTTCCACTTAAAAAACTTAAGAAAAAGCCATTTGAAAAACATCAAAAGTAACTAAGCTTTATAAACACGCTGTATAGTGTATTTTTCAATACTATCATCTCCCTACTAGCTTTGAGTATTATTCTGACGTAATTTCAAGGCAAAATCGGAAAAAATGTCGTTTTTACATCGTTTTTAAAAAGATCCTGTAATGGGCACATTTTTGAAGAACAATTGAATATCTCAGGTAGTATGAACGCTGTGAAATAGTAACATATACGGTTGTATAAACAAGTTTAGTTGTATCCATAATATTATAAAATATATATATTAAATTTTTTTATACAGGGTCAGTTAAAAAGTTATGACGAAACAACGTTACGTTTTCTGTAATGAAACACCCTGTATGTATATGTATTTCCTGTATTTTCAAAGTTTTAATATATATATTTTATAATATTATGGATACAACTAAACTTGTTTATACAACCTGTGTATATTATACTATTTTTTATACTATTTTTTTATACTATTTATACTGTGTATATGTTACTATTTCACAGCGTTCATACTACCTGAGATATTCAATTGTTTTTCCAAAATGTGCCCATTACAGGATCTTTTTAAAAACGTTAGCCGTGCGTCTGAAGACGCACGGCTAAACCCGAAATTTTCTAGTTCTAGGTCTAGTGTTAGTTCTAGTTTTACACTATCACTAGAACTAACACAAGACCAATAACTAGAATCATTCAGGTTTAGCCATCTTGAGAGATGTACGGCTAAATCCGAATGCTTCTAGTTCTCGGTCTAGTGTTAGTTCTAGTTTTACACTAGCACTATCACTAGAACTAACACAAGACCTAGAACTAGAATCATTCGGGTTTAGCCGTCTTAAGAGACGTTCGGCTAAATCCGAATGTTTCTAGTTTTCGGTCTAGTGTTAGTTCTAGTTTTAGTTTAATAACAAATATACAACAATCTAACGCTGAATAAGAACTAAAACTAGATCTTACACTAGCATTAGACCTAACATTAGACCTAGAACTAGAAACAATCAGATTTTGCCGTCTTAAGAGACATAGGTCAATACCAACTAAAATTAGAACTGACACTAGACTCACTAACTTGCTTAAACAGGATTGAAATGGGTGTGGTCAATTTAATCGTTTATTTTCAAATTTGTATATATAAATTTATATACAAATTTAAATAACTAGCGAAAAATTTAATGTTGTAGTGCTTTTTATAATCTATTTATTACAATAAGTATATATTAAATATATAGTGTTAGTCAAAAAGTAATGATGAATTAATGGAACATCCTGTATATTACACTATGTTTTAGTTCATCTCGAAATTCTAAACAAAATTGATATTCCTAAACCTAAACTTAACCGTTTTCGAGATATTAAATTTTGAAAATACAGGAAATACATATATATATATATATATATACAGGGTGTTTCGTTACAGAAAACGTAACGTTGTTTCGTCATAACTTTTTGACTGACCCTGTATAAAAAAATTTAATATATATATTTTATAATATTATGGATACAACTAAACTTGTTTATACAACAAACAGACAATACTCAAAGCTAGTAGGTAGATGATAGTATTGAAAGATATTAGATACACTATACAGCGTGTTTATAAAGCTTAGTTACNGTAGTGCTTTTTATAATCTATTTATTACAATAAGTATATATTAAATATATAGTGTTAGTCAAAAAGTAATGATGAATTAATGGAACATCCTGTATGTTACACTATGTTTTAGTTCATCTCGAAATTCTAAACAAAATTGATATTCCTAAACCTAAACTTAACCGTTTTCGAGATATTAAACTTTGAAAATACAGGAAATACATATATATATATATATACAGGGTGTTTCGTTACAGAAAACGTAACGTTGTTTCGTCATAACTTTTTGATTGACCCTGTATAAAAAAATTTAATATATATATTTTATAATATTATGGATACAACTAAACTTGTTTATACAACAAACAGACAATACTCAAAGCTAGTAGGTAGATGATAGTATTGAAAGATATTAGATACACTATACAGCGTGTTTATAAAGCTTAGTTACTTTTGATGTTTTTCAAATGGCTTTTTCTTAAGTTTTTTAAATGAAACATCCTGTATATTGTGCGCTAGTTGATTTGCATATGTCGAACTTTAATAGTTTTCCTGATATTTAGAATTTAAAGAAAAATGTGTAATGAAATGTCATTATTGTACTTAAAAAAGTGACAGAATATAATACAGGGTGTCCCGTTAAGCGTACGGAGCGGCTGTATCTCTAGAACGGTAAGGCCTAGAGGTTTGGGAAAAAAATCCTTATAAGCAAAGTGACCAAGAGAATTAGCTGGAAATTATTTTGAAGTTCGTAATTCGACCGCTATGGGGCGTAACTGCCATAGAGAAACATAAAATTCCCGCTATCTCAGAAAGTTAGACGATGAGTTATAACTTTGACAACATCATTTAGTAGCTTGGATAATACCGCATCGCTTTTGTTTTGCGATATTTCTCATATCTGTCATAATAAGAGAGGGGGAGGCCAATGCGTTTTTAAATGTTTACATTTGAATATCTCCTGGACCATTCAACCGATTTGAATATTTTTGGTCTTGTTTGAAAGAGCATTTTATGCTCTTTTAAAAGATATTTTCAGTAAGACCGCTTGGTTTAAAACAAATAAGCTAGAGGGCGTTATCTGCAGGGGTTACATATTTTTGTGATTTTAAAAAAAAGTTAAATGGAACGGTATTATTTACTTGACAGACCGTTAATCACCATAAAATTTGCCAAATATTAGTGAAAACCGCATCTCGATATCTCCATCCATTCTCGAATTATAAAACAAAATGTACGCTTAACGGGACACCTGTATATTCTGTCCTTTTTTTGTCACTTTTTGTATGTTTGTAATTTGTAAATCCGTAATATTATATTATAATACAATTAAAAAAAAACTTTAATAAATAAATAATCAAAACGTGACAAAAATACAAAAAATACAATTAAACGGCAATTTTTTAATACAAACTTTAATACTTTAATAATGTTAATATAATTACAACAAGTAAGTAACAAGTTTAAGTTTTACTACAAGTATTAATGCGCTGTATAAAAGATCTTGAGGTATCTCTTAACATATACATCTTATTTTCTCTAAAGTCGTAAATTATATGGCAGAACAATTGAATATTTTATTACTTACATCTTTTTAAATCTCATAAAGTACCAAGTCGCATTAAAATCTGGTATATGGCAGCAAAATTATTTTACATTATAAAACATTAATCAAATAATAAAAGGAAGAACAAAATAACTGATAAAAATAGACAGAATATAATATTAAGTACAATAATGCATATTTTATTACACATTATTCTTTAAATTCTAAATATCAGGAAAACCACTAAAGTTAGATATATGACATACTTATCATTAATTAAAAGTAACTTGATGGGCAATTCAACCAGCACACAACATACAGGGTGTTCCATTTAAAAAACTTATGAAAAAGCCATTTGAAAAACATCAAAAGTAACAAAACTTTATGAACACGCTGTATAGCGTATCTAATATCTTTGGATACTGAATATCTCAGGAACCGTGAACGCTATGAGTTAGTAACATATACGGTTGTATAAACAAATGTAATTCTATTCATAACATGATAAAATATACAGGGTGTTCTACTTAAAAGAATCTACATTCTCTCCGTTACGCCTAAATGGAACACCCAGTATAAATGGAAATAATTTTACGTAATAGAATGTTTTTCTATTACATTATGTTGATTTTTTTCTTTCTTTTTTTCATATATGGTCTGTTATCTCCTAAATTAAGATAAGTATCAAAAAATATTAAGAAATTTCCATTTTTTTTAAAATCTTATATACAAGGTGAGTCAAAAAGTTATGACGAAACATAAAACGAAATTCTAAACAAAATTCATGTAGTATGTCATAAATGTTATACTATATAATGAGTAAGTTTATAAAATTTGAAATCAAACATGCAAATATTTTCTGGGCAATTGCATTACACAGAGATTTTTTTTTAGAAAAATGTATGTGCGTGTTTTAGTTACATCGACCGCAATTAAACAGCTAATAAATCGTCCGCCCTATGCATATTTTAATGGGGAACGCCAAGCGTAATTACGAGAAATTAAGATACTGCAGACAACGAAATGCGCATGCACGTACAAGAACGATACGACCTCAAACTGCAGCCCGTTAGTTCTTCATAGGTGCAAATTTCCTTTGCTCTTCTTATGAATTGAGTTTTAATAACCGGTTTTAATAACTTCGATCGTGTTATAATTAATTCTCGACGAGCCACCAAGCCAATTAATACGTTCTACCAGCTAAGGGGTTGGTTTATAATCTCGTCGGTAACGTGATTTGAATAATACATCAGTTATTTTAAATATAAATAAGGAGAGAGGAAAAAAGTTTTATAAGATTTGTATTAATTTGAATGTTTTATTTTAAGATCGAAAAAAAAAGAAATTTTGACATCAGAAAAAGGTAAGAAAGGGGTGAAGGGGAAAAGGTTACGATTAATGCGACGTCATTTGTACGGCATTTTTACCGGGCTTCTATATAAATGCCGCGGCGGCCGGCGTACATTAGTCCGTGGCAATTATCGTGTTTTTCAACATAGCGGCAAAAACATGAAATATTAAACGGGAGATTAAAGAAGCCGAAAGCGCACCGCCGCCGCCTCCGGCACCGGAGTCCGTCCGGAGCCGAAGATAAGCCAAGTTGAAAAATCCGCGTTCTCTCTTTTTTCTTAAACCGTATTTAGCATTCACTGCTCTCTTTTAACACTATCTCTCCGGAAAGAAAAGCAAAATAAACTAAGTTTTCTAAAAACATCAAATTCATTTTAAGCTTGGAAAATGTTGTGCTCAAAAAAAATGGTGTAGGTTCGTTGGTATCGGATCGCTTTTGACCTTAATTGGTTGGTATCGGAAAAATTCCGTGTTTGCTTGCAGGGTTTTATCGTTTGGAAATCCAATGGTGGGTCGGGGGGTGGGAAACGGGTACGAGGAAAGGGGGTGGGTAGTCGAGGGGGGCCTCAGATAGCACTGTGGCCGACCCGGCCCGATGACAAATACCCTTCAATCCGTCACTGCCAGGCCACAGGCCCGCTCGGAATTGGATGCGATGCAGACTCACAGAAAGCTTTGTAATATCGGTTTCGCTCAGACGGTGAACGAATCCCCGGTTTAAACGTCTGCGAACGGTCACGTTCTGAGCTTCGCCCCAGAGGAACGGCGCGGCGGGGGGAACGGGACGGGACGAACTCTATAGGAAATTACATAAACTCGGCACGGACGCGTACAAATGTCCCCTTTGTACGTTTCTCTGGGGGCGGTAGGTGACGGAATCCGCGTCTGACGCCGCCGCATTCATTACCCATTCAGTAAACCAATGAAATAGATGATTACGAACCGTCTCTCGGACCGCCAGAGACAAATGAAGATAGATCTTTGCGAATAATTACCAATCTGACCGGGCTTCCATTGGGGCCACCTTCTCCGCATTGGACCACAATCGAATTTCTCGACCAGAAATCTACTTAATTTAACTCCAGCCTATATCTTATTACTACTAATTTTATAATAATTATTTACTTCGTTCAATAACGTAAAAGCTCGATAAAATGGATTAATATGGCAAAGAGAATGTTTCTATATATATTTGTGCCGCGCGTCTGAAGACGCACAGTTATGCCCGAAACTTTCTGCTTTTATCTCTAGTGTTAGTTCAATGAAAAATTTACTAGTTGTTAATGGCAAAATTCCTGATTCTGATATATTATCGAAAATTCGCAAATTTTATTCTAAACAATATTATTCTGTATCACTTTTACTCTCAGATGGAGAGATTTCGAGAAAAATGCGAAAATATAAAAATTAGATAAATTCACTAGCTGTTAATGGCAGAACTCCTGATTCTGACATATTATTGAAAAACTTTTAGAACAAAAAATGTTGCAAATTTTATTCTAAACAATATTATTCCGTATCACTTTTACTCTCAGATGGAGAGATTTCGAGAAAAATGCGAAAATATAAAAATTAGATAAATTTACTAGCTGTTAATGGCAGAACTCCTGATTCTGACATATTATCGAAAAACTTTTAGAAGAAAAGATGTAGTAAATCTTATTCTAAACAATATTGTTTTCTTTCGGTTTGGGGTATCGTCTGAAGACGCACGGCTAAACCCGAAACTTTGTATTTATACGTCTAGTGTTAGTTCTAGTTTTAGTTTAATGACAAATATGCAGTGAATTTTACTTAAAATGCAGTATGCAGACGCACGGCTAAACCCGAATGTTTCTAGTTCTAGGTCTAGTGTTAGTTCTAGTTTTACACTATCACTAGAACTAAAACAAGACCAATAACTAGAATCATTCGGGTTTAGCCGTCTTAAGAGACGTTCGGCTAAATCCGCATGTTTCTAGTTTTCGGTCTAGTGTTAGTTCTAGTTTTAGTTTAATAAAAAATATACAACAATCTAACGCTGAATAAGAACTAAAACTAGATCTTGCAGTAGCATTAGACCTAACACTAGACCTAGAACTAGAAACAATCAGGTTTTGCCGTCTTAAGAGACTATAATCACCTATAATCAAAAAGATTCAAGTTAACTGTAGTGGTCTACATTCAACTCGAATTTTTATATAGCACTGATAAATCAATATGGTAACCTAAGTGGTCTACACTCAACTTTTTAACAATATAAATTTTCGAATTTAATTGTAGTCGAATTTTGATGTATATGTATAATACTAGTAGATGTATAATGCTAATCTATGACAGGCATGCTCCGGAGAGGCGGCGGAGAGTTAGACACATGCCTGCACCTTGGCTAAATCATGAGATTAGGTCTCTCATGCGGGAGACCAATCGTGCTGAGTTATTGTTCAAACGTTATTGAGTGCTGCTCAACCGTTGTAATCATCGATGCAAAAACGCTAAAAGATTGCACTACTGTCAGAGGTTGTCTGGAGCACTCATAAGACATTTTGGAAAACAATGCGATCAGATGGTGTGATAGAGTCTCCCACAGATCAACCCACTTTTGATGCTGCTGCTCTAGCGGAGTATTTTGCGGATCTTCCTGTGGTGGTTGATAACACAACTAAGCGGAATACTATGTATTAATGAAATTTTTGCATCTACCAACGTGCTTTCTTTGTCATTCAGCTTGGTTATGGATGCTGATCTCCGGGATGCTTTAACTTACTCCAAGTCTACTAGTATCGGAGCAGATGGTATTAGACTCAGATTCCTCTTACCAATTCTGGATATAGTAATTACTCCCCTAACACATATTTTCAACTGTTCTTCTGAACAGTCTATATTTCCGTCAATCTGGTTATTCCTATCCCAAAAATTAAATCTCCGTCCCATGTTGGTGACTTTCAACCCATTTCTATTCTATCTATGTTGTAAAAAGCTATCGAACGTTTAGCTTATTTACAGATTCAGAAATATCTTGAGAAGTTTAATCTGATTAACAAGTTCCAGTCTGATTTTCGTAAAGGGCATGGTACTACTGCAGCTCTGATGATATTAGATCTGCTTGTAATAAGCGTTGTGTTACCTTGCTTAATTTTAGTAAGGCCTTTAATTCTGTGGACCATGCCCTCCTGTTAACTAGGTTTTCTGCTATTGGTTTTACTTTTTTTTGTGTATCTTGGAACCTTTCTTATCTACCTTTCTATATATTTGTTGACATCAAATGTGGAGTTCCCCAGGGCAGTGTGCTGGGTCCTTTGCTCTTCTCAATTTTCATAAATAGTATTAATGATGGTGTAACTATCGGTTGTATGCAGATGACCTTCAACTTTATATTTCGTCAACTGTTAACAACCTCCTAGATGCTTTGTTGCATCTTAACAACGATCTCTCTAACGTACTTGACTGGTCTAGACGTCATGGACTTAACCTGAATCCAGGTAAAACGAAAGCCATTACATTTGGTCAAAAATCTTGGTGTGGTAGTGGATTCGGCGATGTCTTGGTGGCCACAAGTTCAGGGAGTCTGTAAGAGTCTGTCTACCTTCCTCCTGTTGTACGTCGTAATCTGTGTTATTCTCTTCGGGTAAATTGGAAAAACTTCAGAACAATTGTATACGGTACATTTTTGATTTAGGAAAGTTTCAGCACATTACTCCATATCGTAGCAACTTGCAGATGATGACTTGCCAGAGTCGTAGATCATTTCGTATGCTTACTATGTTATACAAAATTGTCCATACTCGCAGTCCTGCTTATTTGTCTGATGTCTTTCACTTTTTAGACTTGCCCACTCGATCAATGCGAACTCTACATTTATTTTTCCAGTCTATAGTACTGAAATCTACCACAGATCTTTTACAGTGCAGTCGATTGCGCTGTGTTTTTCTTCTAGACCTACACGTGTTTGTTTTCTTCTCTAGTCTGCCTTTCATCTATCTTTTGCTGCACTTTTTGTGTCTATTTCTTTCCTTGTAGTAACTAACTGTCGATCCGTTACATAATTCAAATATGCTCATTCACTCAGTTTTATTAGCATATCATTTAGTATTACTTTTTTGGTAGCATCAGTACATATTTATGTAAATATTTGTTTTTGAGGTAAAAAACATTATTATTATTATTATAATTTTTTTTTTTTTAAAGACACGTACGTTTTGAAATCGTCAAATCCAACCCAATCTACCCTTCCACTCGGTGGGATCGTTTCTATTGAAAACGAAAATCTCCTCATCTGCATGTACCCTAAATCCGACGCCCGGCGATGAATAAACGAATTTTCCATCCATCCGTATGTTAAATGAAGCGTAGGAGATGAGCTGGAGGGTGGTGGTTGGAAGGTTTAAGGGGGCGGCTCACCCGGGGAGCCGCTTAATCAAAGCCTCTGCCGCCGCCTCAAAACAAATGCGATTTTTCTTCCTCGTACGTCTCGCTTTTGCGGGGGTGTACCGCCCCGTCTTTATATATAAAAGGATTTTTTTTCGGGGGGAGGCGGTTTCGCTCCAACCGGCTATTTATCATGGGGACGCCTTTTTTCTGTTTTTTGGGGGACCCCCCGTTGTCATTAAAGGAAATTTTTATTAAAAAAATATTTTCTAACCAAAAGTAAAACTCTTTCGGTGTTTCGTGTTCTTCTTTGTGGGGTTCTAATGGACGCCCCAGAGCGACGGTGATGTGTTTTTAATAGAGGTACCTATTAAGGATGGACTTATGTATAGAGATGCGCTACACTCAACGAGTCATACGCAATCGTTGGAAGAAATGATGAGGGCTCCCTTCGGGTTCGTCCATAAGCAAAGGCGGCACCTTGAGTCTCTCGAAACGGCTAATTTGTCCTCATCTGGATTGGCCCCTTAATGCGTAGGCAGTTTATTTTATGCGAGGGCGATTTGTTTTAATGGAAGCTTCGTGTACGAGAATGAAAAAATGGGAGCGCTCCAAACGATTGATGAGTTGATGGAAAAATACACCAAATGAGATACATAAAGAGAATTTTATTCAAGAAATGAAAGAATAGAAATTTCTTTATTAAAGAAATTATTGAAGGTCAAGAAACCCATCTCGATGGTAGAAGTCACTGACCACTTCACCTCTTCCACCTCGATCGTCTCTCTTCTTTTTCGTCTCTCTTCATCTTACCTCTTTCTGCGATCCGTTTTAATTTTATTTCAGATTATCAATATTATACGGCGCAGTGGGTACCTTTTGCGGGTACGGGCTTCCATTAAAACCTTTTGCACGGTCCTTTTCTTCTCTACTACATATTTTTTTGCTTCTTTTCCTTTAAACCTTTTTCTTCTTTGGTGTGTCTTGGGGCCTTCGTCTCTCGCCCCGGTAACCAGGGCTAAATTGAGACATCGGCATCGGGAAGATGTTTGCCATCTTTTAATAACCGACACCTAACCGCCGCGGCCATAAATAAACCTACCGGACAATCTGTAATTATGATCTACCTACCTCACTTCTTGTATAATGGCAAATGCAATGCCGCCACGGACGTTGTACATTCCTTAACGAAAAACAATCAATTTTGAGTATACAACGAAAATGTAGAACTGAAATAATCGTAAAGAAAAAGAATTATATCGTTTATAATTAGCTTTAATTGCTCGCTTAATTTAAATAAGCTTAATTGATACGATCATTTGAGACGCAATTATTCACAAATTAAGGGTATTTATCTTAACTATTTTTGTGCTAATCAAAATCTTTTAATTTTTTTGGAAAATCTTTAAATCAATACTCCACGTAAAAGTACCACCCGGTACCTTCTGACTCTTTCCTAAAACATCTTCATCGCCACGCAATTCCAAAGAGAGGTTCGACTTGATTCGTAAGCAGTATATCACGGGCTTGTTCCACGCTGACGCACTATTAATATTGTGGCATGCCCGAGGTCTTATGGCGGCCCTTGAAACCGACGTCGACGTCGACAACCATCCTTTTCCTTTACATTAGGATGACGCCCGTTAAACAAAGATGTACTTGGCGCCGACGGTCCTCCGAGTGGGTGTAGTATATGTGATGAAAGAAAATGGAACCGGCAACAGAGTCTGAAAACTTACACGCGGTGTCCAACGAAACCGAATTTATCACCGGGTGATTTGCATACGCAATTAAATGAAGACGTCATCGAGGTACGTACGAGCCTCTTGTACCTCTTGTTTACACCGAGGCGGGATCATTAACTATATGAGAAGATGTCCAAAAGGGTTAGGTCGGTTTCTTCTCTCTAACTACTAAGTCCGAAGGATTTTCCTGTTTGTCGTTGGATATCTTCTGTTAAATAGTTGTGCGGTGACAAAAATAAATGTGCTAGGATTACTATCATCATAAAAGGGATTATTACCATAAACTAAACTTTTCAAAATGGTTGCCACAAACCAATCACGCAACCCCAAAAAACCCTTCAATTATATAAAAAAAATAACCCCCAAAAAAATAAAGAAAGGTGGTCACCCAACCTGTCAAGTTCCATTCGTACCACAATGACGTTGATATACGACTCTTCGTCCTCGGCAGCTGTTAGCCTCTAACCTGGTATATCGTACTCGTTTCCCTTTATCTACACCTAATCTTCCGTCGATAGAGAAAGATATTCAAAATGGAATCTAACGGCTCACGCCCGTCGCTAATTAAGTAAGAATAAACGTAGGAGTTTTTGGAACCGTTGAAGATGGGGAGAACAAGGTGACAAAGCAGCACGTCGTTTCTTCGACATCTAATCCGTTACATAGATGGTGTTGGTGCATCGGCGTCCTTTGGAGACTTGTACGAACAGAAAGGATCCATTTGGAGATTGTCTCCGGTTGTGGCGTTGATTGACTGCCCGGAATAAGAGAGATATCAAAGTCGGCACTCAACACAAACCGTGGGTTGAGATGTTGAAACGTACGATAGATTATTGTCTTGGTATAGAGGAGACGTGATCATATATATATATTATTAGAAAAGTTTTAATTATTTTTTTGTTCGCTTCAACTTTGACCTTAATAAGATCGATTGCTTTTAAAACGTGTGGCATTGAATAACAGGCGACACAGCCCGAAGCGTTAAACGCACCATTAAAATTAACACTTTTAAAAACGGACGGGAGGCTTATCTTGCGACGAACATCTACAAATTTCGACCTTATCGAGATGGCAGCGCATTCAAGGCTAAGAACTAATTTATTATCCATGTTCCTTCCCAGCGGTTAGCGGGTCGTGAACGCGTAAAATATGATTTATTTATTCATGTACCTTGAACTACAAATTTTTACTACTAAAAATATTAACAATATGATTAAAATAAGGATAATAAATAATACTGTAACTTTTTGGCATTTATATCTCTTTGGGTCAGAATTCTCCAAATACGACCTTATCTAGTGTGCACTTCGAATAATGTTATGTTTCGTACTTTTATATCGCTGTTGATGCAGTTGAAGAAGTCAATTTCTTCATGAATTTGGTATTGTTTAACAAAGTCATTGGCACTTAGGTAAGGAATGTTGAGTAAGTTTAGTTTTGTTTACTAAGGTCAATGACTCATTAAAAACTGTTGAGCAAAGTTAGTTTTGTTTACAAATGTCAATCAACTCAGGAAAGAATGTTGGGTGAGGTCAATTTTGTTTAAAAACAACAATGAAGTAAGTAACGTTGTGTAAAGTTATGAACATTAAGAACAACTACTTATATTTTGAGATTTCAGCTTTTATAAGGTTGTAACTAAAAAATATATATAGTTGGATTAAAATAGCTTATGTATTATNTTGTTCATAACTCGAACCTCAAACGTTTCAAGTATTAAAGTTACTACGTTACATTAAGAACAAATACGCCTATTTTGAGATCTCAGCATTTATAGGGTTCTAACTAAAAAACTGATAGAATAAAGTGAAAACAAATTATCAATTGTGTCTTTATGGTTTATTTGGAGAAATTTTTATTCATAACTCTAAGTTCTATTGTTATTAGTTTTAGAGTTATCACCTTATATTAAGAACAAAGAGAGGTATTTTAAGATTTCAGTCTTTATAAGGTTCTAACTGAAAAATTAAAATAGTTGGATTAAAACAGCTTACGGAATACACTTTCTTAGTCCATTATGAACAATTTTTGTTCATAACTCGAACCTCAAACGTTTCAAGTATTAAAGTTACTACCTTACATTAAGAACAAATACGCCTATTTTGAGATTTCAGCATTTATAGGGTTCTAACTAAAAAACTGATAGAATCGAGTTAAAACAAATTATCAGTTGTGTCTTTATGGTTTATTTGGAGAAATTTTTATTCATAACTCTAAGTTCCATTGTTATTAGTTTTAGAGTTATCACCCTATATTAAGAACAAATAGACGTATTTTAAGATTTCAGTCTTTATAAGGTTCTAACTGAAAAATTAAAATAGTTGGATTAAAACAGCTTACGGAATACACTTTCTTAGTCCATTATGAACAATTTTTGTTCATAACTCGAACCTCAAACGTTTCAAGTATTAAAGTTATTACCTTACATTAAGAACAAATACGCCTATTTTGAGATATCAGCATTTATAGGGCTCTAACTAAAAAACTGATAGAATCAAGTTAAAACAAATTATCAATTGTGTCTTTATAGTCCATTTAGAACAATTTTTATTCATAATTCAAAGTTCCATTGTTGTTAGTTTTAGAGTTATCACCTTACATTAAGAACAAATAGAGGTATTTTAAGGTTTCAGTCTTTATAACGTTCTAACTGAAAAATTAAAATAGTTGGATTAAAACAGCTTACGTAATACAGTTTTTTAGTCCATTATGAACAATTTTTGTTCATAACTCGAACCTCAAACGTTTCAAGTATTAAAGTTATTACCTTACATTAAGAACAAATACGCCTATTTTGAGATATCAGCATTTATAGGGCTCTAACTAAAAAACTGATAGAATCAAGTTAAAACAAATTATCAATTGTGTCTTTATAGTCCATTTAGAACAATTTTTATTCATAATTCAAAGTTCCATTGTTGTTAGTTTTAGAGTTATCACCTTACATTAAGAACAAATAGAGGTATTTTAAGGTTTCAGTCTTTATAACGTTCTAACTGAAAAATTAAAATAATTGGATTAAAACAGCTTACGTAATGCAGTTTTTTACTTCATTATGAACAATTTTTGTTCATAACTCGAACCTCAAACGTTTCAAGTATTAAAGTTACTACCTTACATTAAGAACAAATACGCCTATTTTGAGATTTCAGCATTTATAGGGTTCTAACTAAAAAACTGATAGAATCGAGTTAAAACAAATTATCAGTTGTGTCTTTATGGTTTATTTGGAGAAATTTTTATTCATAACTCTAAGTTCCATTGTTATTAGTTTTAGAGTTATTGCCCTACATTAAGAACAACTACTTATATTTTGAAATATTAGCATTTATGAGGTTGTAACTAAAAAATGTATATATTTGGGTTAAAATAGCTTATGTATTATAATTTTGTAGTCCATTATGAACAATTTTCATTCATAACTCTAACCTCAATCGTTTCAAGTTTTAAAGTTACTACCCTTAACTACTTTAATAAGAAATACGTCTATTTTGCAATTTCAGCTTTTATGGGATTCTAACTAAGAAATTGACAAAATCTAATTAAAATAGATTATCAATTATGTCTTTATGGTTCATTTGGAACAATTTTATCTCAAAGTCACATAAAATCTCAATACAGTCTTTAACAAATATGCCTAGTTTTTTGGAATCTGCATCAAATCTCCATTATGCATTTCGAAATGAATGCGAAAATTATATATTTGAAAGAAATGATGAAAGACAATTGCTTCAACGATTGAAAACAGAAATCGATTTTACATTTGCAGGTTACATGTTTCTAAACCGTATTCACTTCATTAAGTTAGAAATTAGCCAAGAAAATTGCGCAATTCAATGCAATTCAAAATCAGTTTATAGGTGTTCTGGCTCGGTTCTAAATATACATACCTGAAGGGGATCAACTGTTTCATCCGAAAATTTCTCACACTAACAAGAACCTTACACAAATAATTAGCGCCTCTTAGCACGTTTCATTTCGAGAATCAACACGCAAACGAAACGTTTTCACACCTTAGTCGGTTGCCGCAATCGAAGGCGCTCGGTTGGGTATAATTTGGAAATCGAAATGAAGATAGTAAAGTATGTAAATCATCGTATCAACGCCTCGAAATGGACTCTCACATAAAAACTAGACACTGCCAATGGCAAGTCACAAATTTCGGTTAATGGTAATGCTGTAATTACAAATCACGCGCTACGGGGATACGTTTTAATGGCATAATGGACGTATTAGATGACCCATACACTGACATGCTCTACGTGCTTTAAAGGGATACTCGATGTTTTTCGGTTTAATTTGAACCTGTCAAAATGATGGCCATTAGACTAGATGCCTTTATGTTATGTCAGCTTGATAGGAAACCCATGAGTATAATTAACTGGTTTATTGAGAGGGATTTTTGGGAAGGGATTTAGTTGTATATGAATATCGGGACGTGTCAAAAATTCACTTGGGGCTAAATCCTGAGGTACGGGGCTTTATTAAAACATAAATTTCACTTAAGGGCCGGTTTAATACGATACGCCCAGGGCGCTATCCGCGCGTCCTTTATGTGCGTCGCCCCATTTTCATAAATAAAACCGAAAGATAATCCCGTCGTAACGCAATTTTCTAAATCGTAAGTTCGCACAAAGCTTCGAGCCATAATTTACGATAAAGGGTGAAATGAACTTAGCTCTTGCCGGCCTCGGCGAACAACGGTGTCCCTTTTAAGGTACGAACTGGGACCGAATTTGTATTCATATGAGAGGCTTCACCGAAACTCCTCGTCTCATCTTCCGGAAAACCAGAATTATTTTTATTAAAGAATCCGCATAAAGGAATTATTTGCTTTATATAAGTATATTTAATTTTATTTTTATTTGATATAATAAATTAATAATTTTTTAATAAATAATTTTGATATAATTATGCCCAGCGTGTGATTTATCATACGTTTTACACAATATGTACATTTGAGGTTAATCGAAATGTGGATAAACAAGTAAGCTCATGTGGTTTTTGTTATAATGAATATTAATGAATATATAATTTCCCCATGGAAATTTTTAGTACAAGTCATGACAACGAGAAGGAAGAAGTGCTACTCCACAAGATACCAGAAATTACATCTGATGATGATGACGATATCCCTTTAGCTATGCTTTTCAAGAAAGAATTGAGAGATAAAGGAATAATATAAAAACGCGAAAATAGGAAACAAAAAACTTCGACAGGAAATCAGATAAGTTAAAATTTCTGTAACACCAGCACCTGTACAGAAAATAAAGATATAAGATAAATTTTTAGATTATTCTATAATGAAGAATTTATGAGATTTGTGTGCAAGAAAATGGAGATATATGTAGCTTTCAAAGGTATCCACGACTTTCGTGTCACGACAGATTAGCTATATAAATATTTTGCTATTCTTCTTTTCTCAGATTATAACAAAGTTTTTAATCGTAGACTGTATTGGGAAACTAAGGCTGACACTTACAACAGTTTGGTGAATAATAGCATTTCATGCAATAGATTTGAGCTTCGTCACAAATACCTGCAGTTCAATGACAATTCCAATATTGATCTTGGCAACAAACTTTACAAAATTCAGCCACTACTGGATCACGTAAATAAATAATCAATCACAGAAAATGTTCCAGCCCCTATGTACATCATTTTCTGTAGATGAAGCATGAAGCAATTTATAAAATGAAAGCCTATAAGATATGGTTTTAAATTTTGGTGTCTAACGAGTTCTACTAAAATTTAGTCCGTATTGTGGAGCTGGTGATAAAATTCAAGGAAAGACTTTGGGCTCTAGTGTATCCGAAAAGTTCTGCTTAACTCGCTGATATTGCAGCATACATTTCAATCATACAACATAAATAAAATTGCATTGGCACAATAAGGTCAGATAGAATAAAAAAAGCTCAACTGAAGGATTTGAAAAAAGACAGTAGAGTATCAATACATGACCTTGGCGACAAATGTCCTGGATTCTGATTTATGTTTTCCAAGGAGCAGTTGTAAGCGATGGTCGAAAAAAGAAAATTCAATTATACAGACTTATTACACTGATAAGTCTGTATAACTAAGGAATGGGCGACCAAGGAATCAGAGTAAGATCTATGAAATGGTATTGGCCATACATACGATTTTGCTTAAATGGCTCTATAGTAAATATGTGGTTACCATACCGATTCGCAAATCCTAAAACAAAGCTATTCGACTTCATAAGGAGAATAGTACTAGCAACTCTAACTGCTCCAGATTATGTAGCTGATCCGAAGCCTAAATCTTCTAAAGTTGTTCTTAACGAAGTGCAATACGATACAACGAATCATACAGTTGATAAAATAGCAACACAACGTAGATGCGGAAGTGGAAAATGTGCAAAATACATTTGCGTCGAATGTAACATGGTTCGGCATCCTGATAATTGTTTCAGACATTACCATATAAAGTAATATAATAATCATAATCTCAGGAACTATGACCGCTATCATAGTTCCTGAGATATTCAATTGTTTTTCCAAAATGTGTCCATTGCAGGATCTTTTTAAAAACGATGTAAAAACGACATTTTTTCCAATTTTGCCTTCCAACTATGTCAGATAGTAGTCAAACCAGTAGGTAAATGATAGTATCCAAAGATATTAGATACGCTATACAGCGTGGTCATAAAGCTTAGTTACTTTTGATGTTTTTCAAATGGCTTTTTAATAAGTTTTTTAAATAGAACACCTTGTATATTGTGTGCTGGTTGAATTGCCCATCAAGTTTCCTTTAATTATTGATAAGTATGTCATATATCTAACTTTAGTAGTTTTCCTGATATTTAGAATTTAAAGAATAATGTGTAATAAAATATGCATCATTGTACTTAATATTATATTTTGTCTATTTTTATCAGTTGTTTTTCTTCTTCCTTTTATTATTTGATTAATATTTTATAATGTAAAATAATTTTGCTGCCATATACCAGATTTTAATGCGACTTGGTACTTTATGAGATTTAAAAAGATGTAAGTAATCAATATGCCATTGTTCTGCCATATAATTTACGACTTTAGAGAATAAAATACAATTTAAAAAAATACTTTAATAAATGAATAATCAAAACATGATAAAAATACAATTAAATGGCAGAACAATAAATTCCTTTTTTGCTTACTAAATTATTTGAAGGAAATGCAGCAACAAACTATAAACAATTACTAAACATTGCTCAACAAGTAGGTATTAATTTACTTGTACTGATTTACAAATGACAGACAAACAAAAAAGAAAAAACAAAAAAAGGACATTATATTACAATATATTACATTCTGTCACTTTTTTAAGTACAATAATCACATTTTATNACTACCCTACATTAATAACAAATACGCCTATTTTGCTAAAATTGACATTGAAAATCAATTATATCTTTATGGTTCATTTGGACGAATTTTTATTGATGCAAGCAACCTTGGTTTGAAGGTGCAACATCGCAAAATTATTAAGCAAATAGTTATGTACTCGACGGCAAGCAACATCGGCTAAATGAGAGGAAATCATGCATTTTGCATCGTCGAACTCCAAGTAAATACATAGAGTGTTAGGTTGGATGGAAAATAGATGGATGTAAATATGATGATTCAGCAATATGTAAAAATAACTTTTGGTAGACTTTAAATCACGACACTAAAATATAATTGTGTGCAGGGAATTTTAATTTTTATAAATTAATTGCTCCTGAAGATGAGGTAAATAATGAAACCGGTAAAGCGCAATATATAACAAAATAAAGTTTATTTTAAAATTTTATGTTAAATTCTTAAACATGTTGAAATACCTACGCGGTAAATTTATCAAGAAAGTTTAATATAAACTTTGTATATGAACACGTTCCGCCAAAACATATTTAACCCACGCATAATGACTATCTATTATGTCACAGTATGAAGTCGTCCGAAGTCGTGCTTATCCACGGGCGTCTAACTCGGTAGTCAAGATCCACCGGAGTCCTTCAAGAGATCCGGCATCAATCACGCGCGTAATTTATGATCTTATTTCCCTGCGCCGTCTTTCGCGGTGCTTCGAGGAGTGCAATGAATGAAGATGTAGATTTCGTCCCGTGCAGGCATTTATACTGATTCTCAACATGAGTATGTTTGTGTGTTAGTTGAGATGTTATAGGTGATGGTATTTTATAGTTAAAGTTTTAGACCACCCAAAATCTTATGAAAGTTTGAAATAGTGGGAGCAACATTAACCCGAACTTCACATACACATTTAGCGGTAATGGGGGGAGATTTGTAACAAGGGGCGAAGATGGAGGAGAAAGAGAAAGAGTGGGTTCGATTCACCACCATTATAACAATTATTTTTGCCACGACCCTCCCTTTTTTTCGAACTACCCTACACAGACGATGACTAAGTACACTTGCTTGTTCGCAGGAATGAGAAAAATGATGTTTCTGCTTTGAAAACATCTCTTCTAACCCCCCCTCCCCCTTTTATACAACCCCTATTTCTCTTTCATTTTCTTTCTTTCATTCCCTTTTGAGAGAAATAAAAAGGAAAAGGGTGACTAACATTTATCTTTTTTTACTCCAAACGAATTGTTAATAATAAATATGTTTTTATTTCGAAAAAAATTTAAATGAAACGATGCCGCGCCCTCAACGGCGAGCTTTGAAATGACAAAGTGTCCCCTTTATTCAAGCCCGATGCGCCGTTTCACCGAAACAATAAAACATAATTGCGATTCACTTATCGCTAATTCATCTTTGTAACGTTCCGGCGGCTGCCGTTGTTGCGCCATCCAACGTCGGGTAGCGAGACCCGCGACTCGATGAAGCGTTCTTCTCTTGTTTTCGACTTTCCATGGCCGCTTCTATTCATTTCGCGTCCCCTTTTTGGGCATTTATCTGGACGAGGCACCCGAGATTAGTAGTCGCGCTTTGTTCCGGCGTCGTGACGCCGCCTCCCCGACGCCCCTATGATTAATCGGGGCCACGGTGTCGAGAAAATACAATAGAAACGTGGTGTGTATCCTATATTAAGAATACACCAAAAATGTTTTTAAAAAAATTTAGATATCCAAATCGATAAATTTTAGGGGTTATAAAATATTAAACACCAAGATTGATTTATGGATCCATTAGAGATATTGGTTTTATGGAGAGGCATGCACCGAATTTTTCATCTTTCCGGGATGAAACCCCACAAAGTTAGCGTTTCCATTAATTTTCTTTCGGACTAATCATGATTGTTTGAACACACCTATTCACAACACTTATTTAACGTTTTCTTTCGAAAGTCCATTAATTTTCTTTAACAAATTCTTTCTCGGAGAAAACCTTTAACTCGGCGTAAAACTGTGTGTCGCAACAAAGCGTCATCTAAGGTCACCGGGATAATTACCGCTCTTCTCGAAGAATTCTGTAAGAAACGTAACCTTTTACTAACGTAGACTTTGACTGATTGGCAAAAGCCTTCAGGTAAAACCCGAAGGTCGCGAATTTTTTCACGGATACCCCACAATTTCCGTAGTTTTCTATATTAGCTTATTTCGAGCATTCATCCGGGTTGAAGTAGACTAATGAGGGTTCGATGTTGAACGTGTAACTAATTTTTCGAGTTTACCTGTGACCGAATATTGAAGTGAAATTTTTCTGTGTAATGTCGACAACACCTCGTTAACAGAACGTTCACCGGCATCGAAACGATGCAATTAACGACACTACATAAACATTACATATACGCAAACTGGGGAATAATAACACACTAAAACCATTTGTATTATCTATTCAGATAATATCATAGATTGAATTCAACTCGGGTTATTCCGCAACTTGCTCAAGTGCGCCTGAAGACGCACGGCTAAACCTGAAACTTTCTATTTCTAAGTCTAGTGTTAGTTGTTATATGAAAGTATGAAATATTAAAAATATGAAAGTTGGATGAATTTATTGCTTTTTCAAGTTGTTAATGATAACAATCAGGAAACGGGGCATATTACATAAAAACATTTGGAATGAAAGTTGTAGCTAATTTTATTCTCAACAATATTGCTCTGATGTACTCTTGCTCTCAGATGTGTCAATATCGAGAAAAATACGAAAATATGAAAATTTAATAAATTTCGTTGTTCAACAAATTGTTTATGGTAGCACTTGGAAAATGGCGCATATTAGAAAAAAACTTTTACAAGAGAAGTTATAGCTAATTTTATTCTCAACAATATTGCTCTCTTGCACTTTTGCTCTCAGATGCGTCAATATGGAGAAAAATACGAAAATATGAAAATTGGATAAATTTATTACTTTTCAACTTGATAATGGTAACACTTATCAAACGGAGCATGTTACAAAAAAACTTTTGGATCGAAAGTTGTAGATAATTTTATTCCCAACAATATTGCTCTCTTGCACTTTTGCTCTCAGATGCGTCAAAATCGAGTAAAATAAGAAAATATGAAAATTTTGTGAATTTTGTTATTTTCCAAGTTATGGTAACACCCGAGATTCAGAGCATATTACAAAAAAAATTTTACAGTAAAAGTTGTAGCAAATTTTATTCTTAACAATATAGCTCTATTGCACTTTTACTCTCAGGTGCGTCAATATGGAGAAAAATACGAAAATATGAAAATTTGATAAATTTCATTGTTCAACAAATTGTTTATGGTACCACATAGAAAACGGAGCATATTACAAAAAAAACTTTTGGAAGAGAAATTATAGCTAATTTTATTCTCAACAATATTGCTCTCTTGCACTTTTGTTCTCAGATGCGTCAAAATCGAGAAAAATAAGAAAATTTTGTGAATTTTGTTATTTTACAAGTTATGGTAACACCCGGGATTCAGAGCACATTACAAAAAAACTTTTACAGTAAAAGTTGTAGCAAATTTTTACAGTAAAAGTTGTAGCAAATTTTATTCTTAACAATATAGCTCTGTTGCACATTTGCTCTCAGATGCGTCAATATCGAGAAAAATCCGAAAATATGAATATTGAAGAAAGTGCAAATTACAAATTTTTCATATAATTATATATCGAGTTTTTGTTATAATTTGCAAATAATAATGATAATTTTATTTTATAAATGTTAGTTTTGGTATGATTTGATCATAGTTGGTTGAAATAATATTTTGAAGCGTGAAACATATGTGAACGCAACGTGTCGCACCGGAGGTTGACGTATCGCCTCGCGCCGCGCTGTCACTCAATATTAATAACCGAAATCGATCCGCAATAACGAAGTGACAACCACCATTAATCTAATGCCGTGTTTCCCGGACAACGACGCGACTGCTGCGCCTTGACACAATATGACGCCGATATTCGGTGGGGAAAAGATGGGTTTTTATTCTTGGTAAAATTCGATTATTGTTATAACCGAAATTTATTTTTATTTAAGTAGCTTAACAAAAAAAAATTGCAATGAATATAATCAATCATTGTGATACCACAGCGTTTTGACAAACCGTTTCTCATTAACTGATTGTCAGCCGGTTACACAACCGGAATGATCGACGATCAGGTCAAGTTTCTCAACGAACGAGTATAAGTAAGTTTAAAGCTAACCACTTTCACTGAAACCGTAATAAGCCGTGTGCTTAGAGATATAGAGAGTTAAATCGAGGACGACGAATAAAGGTATAGAAACGAGAGGGACAAAGAGAGAGAATTTGAGTGTGCTAACGGCTATTCCTCCATCTTGCGCCTTCCTTGGTAAGGCCTCGGAAAAAATAGGAGGTAAAAAAATGAAGAATGGGCCGCAGTAAATCGTGTCCTGCAGCGCCGCAGGACTGCTGTTAAAGTCTCGTTTGGCGCGGGCCCGGTTCCGCAGGACCAGATCTGATGACTCCGTATTAATGCATCTAGATTATGCTAATGCCGGCCGCATATACATAAACATGTACTTAGCGTACGGGACGCGATGGCGCAAGCGGTGTTGAAAAATCGCAACGTCCGATGTCTTTTGCTCTTCCTTTTATACTGACACTCTTTTAATCAGACCTCGTTTACATATACTATACAGCAACTTTTTTTAACCTACCAATTTTATATAGTAACACAAAAGTACTCATCAGTAATGAGATTATCTGAAAAATCAAAATTATTTTTTATCTGATTTTTAATAAGAATGCCGACAAAAACAAACAGGATACTCTTTCCAAAAAAGAAATTGCTAAATAATAACAGGCATCACGGTTCGTGATTGCGTCTCTATCCCATTTAAACCGGGACGGGAACATTTTTCATAAAACTTGTCAACGATGCAACCGGTAATTATTAAAGCTGGGAATAAAAATTGTTAAAATAATCAAAAATGTTTTAATTCAAGACATAAATCTTTTCTTAATCTTGACTCTATATATTAATTTAGAAAATATAGTGTTTATTTTTATTTACTGATTTCGGGGTTAGCACATCATCAGATGATTACTATGGATACAAATCTACATTTATCTATAGGGGTTAGAATCCATAAATTTCATCCAACGTATTTCTTATATTTTTTGCTGTTCGCCGAGTTATCGAGCAAAACTGTTTTTTGGGGGTAGAACACAATATCTCGGGATGTCGACATCTTGTACAATATAAAAATGAGGGTGTTTTGTGGAACTCAGTTGCATTTGACACTAAATTCTTCCAAACAAGTATTAAGATAAATTGTTATAATCCTAAAGATAATCGATTTTGAAAACACCATTGTGTTTCTAAAACAGATATTGAATAATTAAGTTGTATACGGTGAAGAATGTATCTTAGAGTATCGATTTAACCTCTTGTGCTGAACACTTTAAAAATTTTGTCATACAGTACCTTTTTATGCAAAATTCTTTAAGGTTTTCAAAAATATCTTCTAATTAAAAATTGGGTCAGTAGCATAGAAGCTAAAAAGAGTAGAACCCAAAAAACCTTTTTTAAGGTTTATGCCAATATTGTTGCTTTTTGAACACAAAATCTCTTTTGAAAAGGTTTTCAAAAATATCTTCTAATTAAAAATTGGGTCAGTAGCATAGAAGCTAAAAGAAGTAGAACCCAAAAATCCTTTTTTAATATTTATGCCAATATTGTTGCTTTTTGAACACAAAATCTCTCCTATCTCAAAAACTGTTGCTTTTAGGAGATTTAACTAAGAGCACTTTTTTATGCAAAATTCTTCAAGGTTTTCAAAAATATCTTCTAATTAAAAATTGGGTCAGCGGCGTAGAAGTTAATAGGTCCAGAAGCCAAAACTCCATTTTTTATTGTTTATGCAATTTTCTAGTTTTCGAATACAAAATCTCTTCTATCTCAAAAACCGTTGCTTTTAGAAGAGTTAATTAACAGTACTTTTTTATGCAAAATTCTTCAAGGTTTTCAAAAATAACTTCTAATTAAAAATTGGGTCAGCGGCGTAGAAGTTAATAGGTCCAGAAGCCAAAAATCCATTTTTTAATGTATATGCAATTTTCTTGGTTTTCGAACACAAAATCTCTTCTATCTTAAAAAGAGTTGCTTTTAGAAGACTTAATTAACAGTACTTTTTTATGCAAAATTCTTCAAGGTTTTCAAAAATGTATTCTAATTAAAAATTGGGTCAGTAGCATAGAAGCTAAAAGAAGTAGAACCCAAAAATCCTGTTTAATGTTTATGCCAATATTGTTGCTTTTTGGACACAAAATCTCTCCTATCTCAAAAACTGTTACTTTTAGGAGATTTAACTAAGAGCACCTTTTTATGCAAAATTCTTCAAAAATTAAGGCAGTAATACAGAAGTTAATAGAAAAAAGCTCATTTTAGAGTCAACTAATGTGATTCCAATATGAAATGTCTTCCAAAATCAAACATTAAATGAATTTAATTTTTTTTTAATTCAAAGCAAACACAAAAACATACACTTTATTTCTTTTGGTTCGAATGAATAGAGAGATAGAAGGGGTGGCGGGGATAAAACCCCCTAAGTCCCGGGGTAGTAACGTTTGGTGAGGGGGTAGCTTTGGGGGGTGGGTGAATTACCGAAAAGCGGCGGTGGCGGCGTCGATTCGGGACGCGCGGTATTGTTCGGGCCGGTGCTGTGGACGCGGATTGACGAGGGGGCATTATCGCGGGCATCAATCACGAGGGCGCGTATCAATGCTGCTCCAACCTCCCCGAATCCCCAACCGCCCAAAAGTCTCTCTCTCCGGCGATGCGATGGTGAAAAGGGCGGCCGCGGAAGTTTGAGTTCTGATCCGGGACGCAGAGCTTTTTGCACTTTTGTAGCTGACTGCCCGGGGCTTTTGCGAAAAATCTGCCACCCCCCTGGTGGCATTTTTCATTTGCGGTCGCGCCCTTTACTTGACATAGAAGCCCCCTGTACGAAATGATCACTAAAACGAATGGATGGTTTATATATTAACATGGAATTATTAGTTTCGTCAAATAGTTATTTTATTTAATTCCATTGAAAATTTAATGGAATTTAAGTGACAGATGTAAATTTATGAATTTGTAGTTAGGTAATGGAATTCATTACATCACTAGTTATAAAAAGTGACATTATAACGTCAGAAAGGAAATTTAATTTTCATAATGGAGTTATGTAAAAATTTATGATTATATAAAAAACACCATCTTAGTTAGGTCCACTAGTTGTGGACATCAATTATATTTTTTTTTGAAAGGAAAGCTCCATTTCGGGGTTTTATCGACGACCCGGAAAAAGCTTTCTTCGCGGGGAAAAGCTTTTGTTTCACGACTGTAACGAATCGTCCCAACCCTGGGCCCATTAAGAATCGATTAGAATTTATTACTGGTTGTTTGTAACCCTGTTTTCTTGTCAGTGGTTTTCCAACCCAATTTCTTACATAAATCTTCCTCAATACTCATCCCCCAGTTTCACAAACATCTAATTTAAAACAATCTTTGCATTTCCGTTTTCTCTTTTTGTATTTTTCCGTTTAGCTCGTCTCCCATCTTTTATTTTGTATTTTTTTTTTCAACCCCATCATCCTGTATACTGGGTTGGTTTTCGGTTCAGAGCCCCTAACTCTGTATCCATCACCGACGGCGCGCGAAAAACGAAAGAGACCGCGGGGTTCTTCTTCTCCCTTACGGAAGTCCCCGGTGGTGGAAAAAGGGGGAGCACACCCTCTCTTTCTGCCTCTCTCTCTCTCTGTTTGGCCAATGGATTCCGGGTCGCCGGTCGGTCGGTCCCCGGGCGCTCCACCGACTGACGCGATCATTTTTCTCGGAGGTTCGTTCCATCATCGCGTCACATCCGCCCCCGTGGCCACCCCGGAGCGCCATCGCCCCCAAACCCGGCCGCGACGTTGCCAAATGGAACGTCGAATTTTATTTATGGCCACCCCTCCGGATCCGTTTCTGTAATTAATGATCGGACTCGTATCACGGTCGACGTCGTGCTCCTGTTTTCTGCGAACGAAAACCCCTCCGTTGATCCACGAGGGAGAAGGGGGTGTAATCCATCTTATCATATACAAAAATATAGATGATTAGAAAAGACGTAATTTTTTTATTGCTACACATCAAATTCCGATCAGAAAAGAAATCGCATCTAAAAGAAAACTTATACAGAAACACGCCACCACCATCAAAGCCCAAGAATCATGCCTAAGAATAAAAAAAAACAGAGACAAACCAAAACGGCCGAGTGGTGGGCATTACCCAGCCTCCTCTCATACATAAAACATGGTGTGCCGAGTTCCCTTTTCGATTCCGAAGACGGTTGCGAGGGGCGGTGGGGGCGGCTTGGGGCACTCGGTGGCGTGCTCACCCCAGGAGGCGACACACGGCGACTTTGATTAAACGCTTCGATCCGAGCAGGGCCGGCTAAGACGCGGAGAGGAGAATATATTTTGATTCATGCCGCGTACGGTTCGGCTACAAAGCCTCTTTCGTCTTCTTCTTCTTCTTCTTCTTCCACTTCTCGATCTCCTCTTTATATTCTCCTTCTTCATCTTCTTGTTTTCGAAAAAAGAAAAACAACAACCACGTCGAACCGGACGCATTCCGTTACGCGGTTAACGAGAGAAGAGCAAAAAAAAGAATCGAAAAGAGGACTTTACTCTCAGTTAACGGTGGTGACGAACGAGGGGGTAACGTTTTCGTGTACATATACGAGGATTACGAAATTCCAGGCGGCCTCTTGTAATAATAAACGTCTCGGGACGGCCTAGGTGTTTATTTAGGGATTTACGTTGAAAGTGTTACGTTGTCTGCTTAGTAAGGTTTAAAGAGTTTTACTAAATTTCTTATTTCCGGTTGATTTAAATTAATTGTTTACCTGATCAGATTTTACCGGTTTCGCATATTCGGCATCTTCAGGACGCTTTCTATATCAAAATACAAAGTAAATTAATTACAATCTTTTCCTTAACAAGTTGAAATAAATGTTAAAAATAAACTTAGGGTTGTATCGAATACTTAAATAAGTTTTGACAAAACTTATGATATAGTTTGATAATAAGATAAAGTTGTAACACCATTAAAGTCCATTACTACCATCTTTTAGTTCAATTTATCTTATAGATAACGTTTACTACCACTGTATTTATCTTATAGATACCGCTATCCAACAGATAACTTTTGAAATATCTGTAACCCGTGGATTGGGTGTCGGATAAGTTGCTATCTAAGAGATAACTGCGGATACCTAACCTCAAATAGAATTTATACTGACGTATAAAATTCGAGCGTTTTACTATTTCAATTAAAATAAGAAAAGTAATATAAACTTAAATAAAAAACTATTAATAATTAACATTAGATAAAATCATTTTAACCTAAAAAAAAATAAAAAATGCATAATATACATATATAATCAAAGAAATATAAATAAACTTAAAAAAGACTGGAATAATCACAATCCATACTTCAGCAAAAATTTAAGAATTATACTGGTGAAAAACCAAACTTAAAGGAATAGTCGGAAATACTCTGGTCAGAAGATTAATTTGCAAGGAAAAGTCTGAAATTGCAATAGTTATAAACTAGACTTCAGCAAAAAACAGGAATTACATTGTTCAAAGTCCACATTTTTCATGGCAATACTTATGTGTTCAATAAAAGAATGCGAAGAATATGAACAATAAACCAATAGACTTGTCTTGTTATTGCACAGGACAGGAAATCACCAATACGGAAACTTTGCCAATACAGGATAAGCACAAAAGCAAAGTAATAGTTGCAGAAATGAGGTACCGGGTGATACAAGATCCGTATAGATAACAAGAGGCTCCCAACAAGATCTAATGCTTCTAAAAAACTAAATACTGCTTTCTGAAGAGTAGATACTGCTCTGGAAGATTAAATACTGCTTTCTGAACACTAGATACTGCCGATAGGTCTAAATACAGCATCTGGAACAATAAATACTACTTTCTAAAGACTAAAATTGCTTTGTGGAGACTAAATACAGCTTTCTGAAGACTAAATTGGTTTGGTAGTAACGGGTCTAAAACATACATACACATCATAGATTTATCACAATTGAGGTTATGTACGTCAAATCGCGCCAATTTTAAAGTAACTAAATGTACACGTTGCCAACTTTATAATTAGATGTTATATTAATAAATAAATATAGTGCGTTTTTTTTCTATAATACTTGTCAATGTAAATTTTTTAGGGTTTCTGTTGGTATTATCTAGGACATTTATAATTTATGTTGTTTTCCTGATTTTTAGTAACATTATCAAAAATAGTTGAGTACATATAAGTACATATTTATTGTAAAAACGTGCTACAAAGTAGGTCTAGGTAAATAAATGGCAAATAAAAACAAACATTTTTTATGCACCTTTTCTTTTTGAATAACCAAAACTCAAACGTCAGTTCAAAACATGATAAAACAAAACTCCCTGTTAATTTTGCCAACTTTACAACAATTTGACAGGTATTATAGAAAAAAAATGAACTATATATTATTATAATTGAATTATATTTCTTAATATAGATTTGTTTGATTTTTTTTTTATATTTATTGGGTTTTGTTAAGATTTATAAGATTTGTGTTAATAATACAACCCCTTTACAAGGTAAAGCCGGTTCATTTGCTCCAGACGACCACTCTCCTCTTCCAACGCAGAAGGCAGACTTGAAAAATGGTTGCTGCTTCATCGAATGAAGACGTTCTATTCTCTTAGCGTGCCGCTAATGATAATTTATCTCCATCGGGCTTACGTTCGACGCACTGCCACGTTTTTAAGGTTTTGTTACCATTTGTTTTAAAACACTATAATTATTTCATTACATTAATTTATTAAGCAAAACAAAATATTTTTTTTTAATAATCAATTTTAATTTTGTTTTTAATTATTATCAATGAATTATTTAACATTTTCAGTAGCTATGTTATCGGATCTTTGGAATTACTCTTTTGATCGCTATCAATTTCTTGCACCTTTATATTTGTTAACATAATAACAACTACATTCTGGTTGTATCAAGATAACATTTGTTATCTTCTATCAAAATGAAATACAACAAAACCATGAATTTGAAGAATCCTAATATTGCTAATGGAATTGCTTAAATGCTACACACATAGTACATAGTAAATAGAATTTATCCAACCAGTTGTAATTTTAGTAATTTTCCATCTCTAATGCATTATTAGCCCACAGATGATGGTGGTTGTTAAATGCCAAAATAGATATTCGTTGAAAATCATTACGTTCTTACTCCGTTTTTTGGGAGTAACCCTAAATATTCATCGCCCACAAGAAAATTGATATTTTGGCCATGGGTTTGAACTGTCAATATCCATCTTGCAATTAATTGCATATTAATTAACCCCGCTGGTATCTGCACCAACGAAATTAATCTGGCTCTCAATTAACTGAGAGATAGATGTTTCCAATATTGCTACGACAATCTAGTCCTATGGTTATCTTAGTGCAACCTAAAACACAACGTCATCACTAACCAACACAACGATGTAGCTCCAAATTTATCTTCAAATTGGTCACCAACCTAACTCCTGTTGAGCACACCCTTTATCAGTTCCTAACAAGCTAGCAACAAACCTCCAACCCCGCTCACAAGTTTAATAGTAAGGGTTAAGTTTAAAAAGTTAAAGATTAAGTTTTAAAAATTCGTATAAAATCCAGTTCTTGGAATATGACTATGAAAATTTCCCAAAGTGTTCATAAAAGTGTCCTCTTTCCAATGAACCAACCCGTTTTGAAAAATAACTTTTAGTTTTTGAGAAAATAATATTTGAATATTTGATAAAAATTTCGACGTTGCAATATTCATCGATAACTTTCAAAATTCGCTATAAAATTAATTTCTTGAAGGATCCTTGTGGAAATATCACCAATTATTAATTAAAGTATCCTCTTTTTAATGCAAAAAGCCGTTTTGAAAAATCACTTTTAGTTCTTGAGAAATAAATTTTTGAAATAATCGACAATTTTTTCGAATTTTGCAATTTTCGCCGATTAAGTTTTAAAAATTCGTATAAAATCCATTTCTTGGAATATGAGTATGAAAATTTCCCAAAGTGTTAATAAAAGTGTCCTCTTTCCAATGAACCAACCCGTTTTGAAAAATAACTTTTAGTTTTTGAGAAAACAATGTTTGAAGTTTTGATAAAATTTTCGATGTTGTAATTTTCATCGATAACTTTCAAAATTTGCTATAAAATTAATTTCTTGAATATCACTAATATCCATGAACTCAAAAACGTCTGTTAAGTCGAAATTATGAAATGACACCTAGAATATATCGGAGAACATGTATAGATATATGTAGATTAGAGTATCTCCAAGATAAGACAGCAGTTTCAGAAATGACACATCTCGGCCGCAACATATTTTATTAAAACAATGATTAATTTTTGATATCTGAAACAATTGGTTGCCATGGTTACGCATCGTTACTGCTATTTTTCTATCTCAAATTAAAAGGAAGTTAGAGGCTACATTCAAGACAGAAAAACATAAAACTGGGTTGACTTGCAAACTTACTTACTTTGCGACCGAGGAGCTACATTTCAGTACGTCAAGCATAAAATTGGGTTGAGCTACAAACCAAACATTTATAATAACTAGTTTCGAAACTAATTATGTACTTAATACTTAGCATCTTCAAGATATGGCTTCAAAACGATTTTCCAATTAATAGTCAGTATTAATTATTGCGTTAGGATAGGAGTTATTTGCAATGAGAAATGCAAAAAGGGACCACAGGACGATTTTTTGGGTTGGTTGATCTTATAGTTATAGAAGTCGAATTCAAAAAGTGTCGAAACCTCATTTGGTGTGGTAAGCCATGCTTTACCAGAGTATTATTTATTATTTCTGGCGATTCCAGAAAGGTGTTTGGTATTGAGATCACCTCCTAAAATGATCCGTTTTCTCATAGCTTGTTATTTAATAGCAGGTTTTGTGAGCATTTTGTCTTTTGTGGTAAAGTATTGTATATCATTGTATGTATCATGATTAGTAGAGCACGGAACTTTTGTAACAAAACGATATGAATTTCCCCCTCCACTTGTTCTCATTGGCTAGTTTTCTGGGCTTGTTTTTTAGAAACGTCACTGAGTGGCCACAACAAGTGGAGGGGGGAAATCGTATCGTTTTGTTACAAAAGTTCCGTGCAATAATGATTAGTTACATTTTGAAACAAAACCAATAAATTTATGAAAATTTTTCATTTGGAGATATAAAATAATGAATTATACAAAAAACAAAAAAAGTTGAGTAAAGTGATGAAATATATGAGTTTTTGGAAAGATGAGGTGTAAAGAGGAAAACGGGGGGAAGTTTCCTGGTGGATATCTGGAAAATAATAGCACCTCACAATGGAATATTGATGACTGTTATCATTCTACTAAGTGCTTTGAGGGGTCCAAACTGATTAATGTGTTGGTATCATCTCCTTTTTGCTTGTTTTGTCTCTTTCTATGATAAACGTGGTAAAGTTTTTTGTGTTGAATAACGTAAATATAAACAAATAATAATATTAATAATAATTGTGGTTTATAAGTAAAAGTTATGATTAATTTGCTCACTTTGGTTAATCAACAGAAGTCGATGAGAGCCCTATACACACATAATATTTTTTCAGGGCCCTCTCTCTTTCGAGTCGAGCGCAGTTCCGTCCGTAAATGGTCTTAATTTTTCTCTTTCCCGTGACAGCATCCGAAAGCGACCGACCGACGCGGCTGCGAGGTTATAACATTATTAATATTGCACCATATTTAAAATATGTTACGAAGGACCGGGCGCCTTTTTTTCTCGCGTCGCGTCGCATCGCCCCTGATAAATGACGTGTTGCTACTGATAATTTTTCACTTTTATTCGACCGCATTACTTTCGCTTTGTTTTCCTTCTTCAACCACACCGGTTATTAAATTGATTGATTTGGTTATAACGATTTTGTAAAGAACTCAAAGTAGATCGAAATTAAAAATATGTGCCTTACCTTTAAGATCTTTCTTAGTGTATAAGTCCAAAAAAAAGAGTCTCTGATCGGTAACCCATTAAGAAAGAAGAGATACACATCCAAGGAACAGGTTCCATATCGCTTCCATTCGGAATTTCCCCGAACCTCTCATTAATATGTATAAACAGGAGGCGATGTGTGGTCGTTGAAAAAAATCTTTCAGTCCTCCCCTCGTAATTATCTGCAAAATCCTCTCGCGAAAGAAAAATGTCTCAACGATATAGACCAAAAAACCGGACGTACCATTTACATTTTACTTTTTTTTCCTCCTCATAAACCCCTGCTAAAGTATTTCTCGTGTCCCCAATTCTTGGTTTGTTATCTTTGTTTTTCCTCTTCGTAAATAACACCAGGAGGAACGAGGAGAACCTGCTCTTTTCGATTCGCAGGCTTCTTCAGGTCGTCGAATTGAGCCGTCCCAAGATCCCAGGATTCAGGTAGTTGACTCGAAACCAATCGGTCAGCCAAGATGGCCGACACGTCAGCACACCCATTAGGGAGAGTGTTTTCGGTCTTTGTCTCGATTGTTTTATCTTATTTTTTGGTCCGACCGCAGAAAGAATTCTGAAGAATGGTCGCTTAGTTAAATTCGAAGTAAAATCGAGCAGCTGAAATGATTAGATTCAAGAAAATTTTTCTTATATTCAGCTGTTACCTTCAAAGGTGTTTTTTTAAAAAGCAGATGCATAAAAAATGATCCGGTTTAGACTAGAAAAAAAAGAAGAGGGAAACATTTTCTCGTCGCTGTTGGACTCGGGGGGAAGAGAAAAATACCCCATTAAGTCCTGGGACGTTTGATTGATTCGACGAGGGCATTCAGGTCGCATGGTTGGATTTCCGCGTTTCTACGGCCTCCCGAGACTTTTTCGGAGCCGCCGCCGAACGAAGACATCAAAATGATGGATTTGGTTCATCTTATCCCAGAGCGTGATCGAGTCATATTTCAACGAGGCGTCAGGGTACCGCCTGAAGGAGTAAGGTTGCCAGCTCTGAATGTTAATTCAACGGGGAACAAGAACAAAACTGAGAAAACTCAAAAACATTTTTAATAAAAAAGAAATACACAAAAACAAGCTAAATTATTCATTCACAATGAACCGATGAAAAAGTCTCACACCAAAAATCGAACGATAATCGTTCGATCGATCACCCGGAGGCTATCCCTTTTCATCTTAAATTGCGGATAAACGTAACGATTTCAATATTAATAAGCACGCCTTCGAGTCCTGCGGTATCACAATTAGCAATTTCGTATACGTTCTTCTCTCGCTAATAAAGCCATCGTCGTTTTTAACGGCCCCTTACACGTAATAATATTTATTTACATGGACGGGACGAGGGGCTCGCGAATCGCCACAAATTACAGACCTCGAAACTGGTCCGGGATCGGGCCGAAGATCGAAACCCAGCTCACCGCAGCCTATCATCACGACGGCATGAAGCGCAATTGGCCCTGCTCGAACCTCGGCGATTTTATTAAAATAACAACTTTATTATACAGGGTCGATCGGCGAAAGTAATCGAACCGTTTAGGGACTGGTCATAAGGCGGCTGTTATATGATGATCATCAAGATTATCCAAAAACCCGTGAGAATCACAAAGACTATTTAAGTAGTGTTAAAATATATTCTGCAAGCTGTCTCCTAAGCTATTTATGACAACCCTGGAATATGCATAAACAGGCATAAATAGTATGTGCATCGGTTGGTCCAGAAATTAATATCTCTAAAACAAAATTTATGACGAACTTGGTTCCCAACGAATACATTGTGGTAAAATCACAAAAGACAACCAACCCTGCGAACTAAGGAGGAGAATAATCCTCTCATAGGCAGCATATGGTAAACTTAGAAACTTAGAGACTTTTAGAGTGCAAAACACTGACTTTGACCATAACATCTGCCAAAGACTTACAACAACACAGGATAAAATGTAAAGATCAATGCTCTGAGTATCGCTAAGAGATCACGTTAAAAATGTTAGAAACATTTCTCGCATCGCCAGACTCAAATGAAACTGGGCAACACGAAGCTCGAAGAACAGATGAAAGGTGAACGAAAAAGCTGTTGGAATGGACTGATGGCATCAAGAGATATGCTAATAACTGGATCAATCAACTGGATTATAATTAAAACGATTTTGAGCTAGCTTGATTTTAAGAATTTTTTTGCTAAGAAACGGATAATGCTAAAAACTTGAAAATAGAACCAAATTATAACTTAATCCTTCCTTTAAAATCTTCATTCGTTAATTCCCGATACTTTTTTTTAGAATTAAATCATTTTTATGACAAGACATTTTTTTCATAAAAACCAAAAATCCTACAAATTTGAAAATATCACCAAAATCAAGTTTATTTCTTCTTTAATAACACAAAAAAGTTTTATTCGCTAATTCCTAATATTTTATTAAAAATGATTTTTTATAATAGACGTATTTTAATTAAATCGATTTTGGGTTAGGTTGATTTTAAGATTTTTTTTCTAAGAAACCAATAATGCTAGAAATTTAAAAATAGAACCAAATTATAACTTAATCCTTCCTTTAAAATCTCAAAAAGTTTTATTCGTTAATTCCCAATACTTTCTTAGAAAAGATTTTTTTTAATAACCATGTTAAAATTAAATTATTTTTATGACAAAACATTTTTTTCATAAAAACCAAAAATCCTACAAATTTGAAAATATCACCAAAATCAAGTTTATTTCTTCTTTAATAACACAAAAAAGTTTTATTCGTTAATTCCTAATAATTTCTTCGAAATAATTTTTTATAATAGACGTATTTTAATTAAATCGATTTTGGGTTAGGTTGAGTTTACGAATTTTTTTCTAAGAAACCAATAATGCTAGAAACTTGAAAATAGAACCAAATTATAACTTAATCCTTCCTTTAAAATCTCAAAAAGTTTTATTCGTTAATTCCCAATACTTTCTTAGAAAAGATTTTTTTAATAACCATGTTAGAATTAAATCATTTTTATGACAAGACATTTTTTTCATAAAAACCAAAAATCGTACAAAATTGAAAATATCACCAAAATCAAGTTTATTTCTTCTTTAATAACACAAAAAAGTTTTATTCGTTAATTCCTAATAATTTCTTAAAAATGATTTTTTATAATAGACGTATTTTAATTAAATCGATTTTGGGTTAGGTTGATTTTAAGAATTTTTTTCTAAGGAACCAATAATGCTAGAAACTTGAAAATAGAACCAAATTATAACCTAATCTTTTCTTTAAAATCTCAAAAACTTTTATTCGTTAATTCCCAATACTTTCTTAGAAAAGATTTTTTTTAATAACCATGTTAAAATTAAATCATTTTTATGACAAGACATTTTTTTCATAAAAACCAAAAATCCTACAAAATTGAAAATATCACCAAAATCAAGTTTATTTCTTTTTTTATAACACAAAAAAGTTTTATTCGTTAATTCCTAATAATTTCTTAAAAATGATTTTTTATAATAGACGTATTTTAATTAAATCGATTTTGGGTTAGGTTGATTTTAAGAATTTTTTTCTAAGAAAGCAATAATGCTAGAAATTTAAAAATAGAACCAAATTATAACTTAATCGTTCCTTTAAAATCTCAAAAAGTTTTATTCGTTAATTCCCAAGACTTTCTTAGAAAAGATTTTTTTTAATAACCATGTTAAAATTAAATCATTTTTATGACGAGACATCTTTTTCATAAAAACCAAAAATCCTACAAAATTGAAAATATCACCAAAATCAAGTTTATTTCTTCTTTTATAACACAAAAAAGTTTTATTCGCTAATTCCTAATAATTTCTTAAAAATGATTTTTTATAATAGACGTATTTTAATTAAATCGATTTTGGGTTAGGTTGATTTTAAGAATTTTTTTCTAAGAAAGCAATAATGCTAGAAATTTAAAAATAGAACCAAATTATAACTTAATCCTTCCTTTAAAACCCCAAAAAGTTTTATTCGTTAATTCCCAATACTTTCTTAAAAAAGATTTTTTTTAGAGTCCTATCAGAAAAATACTCAACAAAATAACATCCACATTTTACAACAAAGTACGAAAACGAGCTTTTAAATCGTAGTTATGAAACTTTCTGATTCAAAAACCACAAAATTTTCTTTAATTTTAAGGTGTTATACACACGATGTAGTTACATCGAACTCTTTTTGTGTTATTATTCCGAGTAAACCGCACGTTATCGGTCATCTACGGTCGTGTACTCGAGACCATTTTTCGCGTACGGCACCACGAACGAAAATCTCTGTGTTTAAACTAATACCACACCTCGATCATGGCCTCGGGTAGCCAACCTATGAAAAGGCCACATCAGAAACGAAATTATCGGCTTCGAAAAAGCGAGTCTTCTCTTAGTCGACGGCGAAAATTGTAATGTAAGTGGTTTCGAAGAGGGAACGATTCACTCCCACTTCTTTTAATACCCCTTTGGCAAGTCGCAATTTTCATATTATTGATGTTAAAGTTAAAAAGAAACGTTTTTTTTTTTTGAGAAAATATTTCTAAGATTTTTTTTAATAACCATGTTAAAATTAAATCATTTTTATGACAAGACATTTTTTTCATAAAAACCAAAAATCCTACAAAATTGAAAATATCACCAAAATCAAGCTTATTTCTTCTTTTATAACACAAAAAAGTTTTATTCGTTAATTCCTAATAATTTCTTAGAAATGATTTTTTATAATAGACGTATTTTAATTAAATCGATTTTGGGTTAGGTTGAGTTTAAGATTTTTTTTCTAAGAAACCAATAATGCTAGAAACTTGAAAATAGAACCAAATTATAACTTAATCTTTCCTTTAAAATCTCAAAATGTTTTATTCGTTAATTCCCAATACTTTCTTAGAAAAGATTTTTTTTAATAATCATGTTAAAATTGAATCATTTTTATGAGAAGACATCTTTTTCATAAAAACCAAAAATCCTACAAAATTGAAAATATCACCAAAATCAAGTTTATTTCTTCTTTAATAACACAAAAAAGTTTTATTCGTTAATTCCTAATATTTTATTAAAAATGATTTTTTATAATAGACGTATTTTAATTAAATCGATTTTGGGTTAGGTTGATTTTAAGAATTTTTTTCTAAGAAAGCAATAATGCTAGAAACTTGAAAATAGAACCAAATTATAACTTAATCCTTCCTTTAAAATCTCAAAAAGTTTTATTCGTTAATTCCCAATACTTTCTTAGAAAAGATTTTTTTTAATAACCATGTTAAAATTAAATCATTTTTATGACAAGACATTTTTTTCATAAAAACCAAAAATCCTACAAAATTGAAAATATCACCAAAATCAAGCTTATTTCTTCTTTTATAACACAAAAAAGTTTTATGCGTTAATTCTTAATAATTTCTTAGAAATGATTTTTTATAGTAGACGTATTTTAATTATATCGATTTTGGGTTAGGTTGATTTTAAGAATTTTTTTTAAGAAAGCAATAATGCTAGAAACTTGAAAATAGAACCAAATTATAACCTAATCCTTCCTTTAAAATCTCAAAAAGTTTTATTCGTTAATTCCCAATACTTTCTTAAAAAAGATTTTTTTTAATAACCATGTTAAAATTAAATCATTTTTATGACAAGACATTTTTTTCATAAAAACCAAAAATCCTACAAATTTGAAAATATCACCAAAATCAAGCTTATTTCTTCTTTTATAACACAAAAAAGTTTTATTCGTTAATTCCTAATAATTTCTTATAAATGATTTTTTATAGTAGACGTATTTTAATTAAATCGATTTTGGGTTAGGTTGAGTTTAAGAATTTTTTTTCTACGAAACGAATAATGCTAGAAACTTGAAAATAGAACCAAATTATAACTTAATCCTTCCTTTAAAATCTCAAAAAGTTTTATTCGTTAATTCCCAATACTTTCTTAGAAAAGATTTTTTTTAATAACCATGTTAAAATTAAATCATTTTTATGACAAGACATTTTTTTCATAAAAACCAAAAATCCTACAAAATTGAAAATATCACCAAAATCAAGCTTATTTCTTCTTTTATAACACAAAAAAGTTTTATTCGTTAATTCCTAATAATTTCTTAGAAATGATTTTTTATAGTAGACGTATTTTAATTAAATCGATTTTGGGTTAGGTTGAGTTTAAGAATTTTTTTCTAAGAAACCAATAATGCTAGAAACTTGAAAATAGAACCAAATTATAACTTAATCCTTCCTTTAAAATCTCAAAAAGTTTTATTCGTTAATTCCCAATACTTTCTTAGAAAAGATTTTTTTTAATAACCATGTTAAAATTAAATCATTTTTATGACAAGACATTTTTTTCATAAAAACCAAAAATCCTACAAAATTGAAAATATCACCAAAATCAAGTTTATTTCTTCTTTTATAACACAAAAAAGTTTTATTCGTTAATTCCTAATAATTTCTTAAAAATGATTTTTTATAATAGACGTATTTTAATTAAATCGATTTTGGGTTAGGTTGATTTTAAGAATTTTTTTCTAAGAAAGCAATAATGCTAGAAATTTCAAAATAGAACCAAATTATAACTTAATCCTTCCTTTAAAATCTCAAAATGTTTTATTCGTTAATTTACAATACTTTCTTAGAAAAGAGTTTTTTTAATAACCATGTTAAAATTAAATCATTTTTATGACGACATTTTTTTTATAAAAACCAAAAATCCTACAAAATTGAAAATATCACCAAAATCAAGCCCATTTCTTCTTTTATAACACAAAAAAGTTTTATTCGTTAATTCCTAATAATTTCTTAGAAATGATTTTTTATAGTAGACGTATTTTAATTAAATCGATTTTGGGTTAGGTTGATTTTAAGAATTTTTTTCTAAGAAACGAATAATGCTAAAAACTTGAAAATAGAACCAAATTATAACTTAATCCTTCCTTTAAAATCTCAAAAAGTTTTATTCGTTAATTCCCAATACTTTCTTAGAAAAGATTTTTTTTAATAACCATGTTAAAATTGAATCATTTTTATGACAAGACATTTTTTTCATAAAAACCAAAAATCCTACAAAATTGAAAATGTCACCAAAATCAAGCTCATTTCTTCTTTTATAACACAAAAAAGTTTTATTCGCTAATTCCTAATATTTTATTAAAAATGATTTTTTATAATAGACGTATTTTAATTAAATTGATTTTGGGTTAGGTTGAGTTTAAGAATTTTTTTTCTACGAAACGAATAATGCTAGAAATTTGAAAATAGTACCAAATTATAACTTAATCCTTCCTTTAAAATCTCAAAAAGTTTTATTCGTTAATTCCCAATACTTTCTTAGAAAAGATTTTTTTTAATAACCATGTTAAAATTAAATCATTTTTATGACAAGAAATTTTTTTCATAAAAACCAAAAATCCTACAAAATTGAAAATATCACCAAAATCAAGCTTATTTCTTCTTTTATAACACAAAAAAGTTTTATTCGTTAATTCCTAATAATTTCTTAGAAATGATTTTTTATAATAGACGTATTTTAATTAAATCGATTTTGGGTTAGGTTGAGTTTAAGATTTTTTTTCTAAGAAACCAATAATGCTAGAAACTTGAAAATAGAACCAAATTATAACTTAATCCTTCCTTTAAAATCTCAAAAAGTTTTATTCGTTAATTCCCAATACTTTCTTAGAAAAGATTTTTTTTAATAACCATGTTAAAATTAAATCATTTTTATGACAAGACATTTTTTTCATAAAAACCAAAAATCCTACAAAATTGAAAATATCACCAAAATCAAGCTTATTTCTTCTTTTATAACACAAAAAAGTTTTATTCGTTAATTCCTAATAATTTCTTAGAAATGATTTTTTATAATAGACGTATTTTAATTAAATCGATTTTGGGTTAGGTTGAGTTTAAGATTTTTTTTCTAAGAAACCAATAATGCTAGAAACTTGAAAATAGAACCAAATTATAACTTAATCCTTCCTTTAAAATCTCAAAAAGTTTTATTCGTTAATTCCCAATACTTTCTTAGAAAAGATTTTTTTTAATAACCATGTTAAAATTAAATCATTTTTATGACAAGACATTTTTTTCATAAAAACCAAAAATCCTACAAAATTGAAAATATCACCAAAATCAAGCTTATTTCTTCTTTTATAACACAAAAAAGTTTTATTCGTTAATTCCTAATAATTTCTTAGAAATGATTTTTTATAATAGACGTATTTTAATTAAATCGATTTTGGGTTAGGTTGAGTTTAAGATTTTTTTTCTAAGAAACCAATAATGCTAGAAACTTGAAAATAGAACCAAATTATAACTTAATCCTTCCTTTAAAATCTCAAAAAGTTTTATTCGTTAATTCCCAATACTTTCTTAGAAAAGATTTTTTTTAATAACCATGTTAAAATTAAATCATTTTTATGACAAGAAATTTTTTTCATAAAAACCAAAAATCCTACAAAATTGAAAATATCACCAAAATCAAGTTTATTTCTTCTTTTATAACACAAAAAAGTTTTATTCGTTAATTCCTAATAATTTCTTAGAAATGATTTTTTATAATAGACGTATTTTAATTAAATCGATTTTGGGTTAGGTTGAGTTTAAGATTTTTTTTCTAAGAAACCAATAATGCTAGAAACTTGAAAATAGAACCAAATTATAACTTAATCCTTCCTTTAAAATCTCAAAAAGTTTTATTCGTTAATTCCCAATACTTTCTTAGAAAAGATTTTTTTTAATAACCATGTTAAAATTAAATCATTTTTATGACAAGACATTTTTTTCATAAAAACCAAAAATCCTACAAAATTGAAAATATCACCAAAATCAAGCTTATTTCTTCTTTTATAACACAAAAAAGTTTTATTCGTTAATTCCTAATAATTTCTTAAAAATGATTTTTTATAATAGACGTATTTTAATTAAATCGATTTTGGGTTAGGTTGCTTTTAAAAATTTTTTTCTAAGAAAGCAATAATGCTAGAAATTTAAAAATAGAACCAAATTATAACTTAATCCTTCCTTTAAAACCCCAAAAAGTTTTATTCGTTAATTCCCAATACTTTCTTAAAAAAGATTTTTTTTAGAGACCTATCAGAAAAATAGTTAACAAAATAACATCCACATTTTACAACAAAGTACGAAAACGAGCTTTTAAATCGTAGTTATGAAACTTTCTGATTCAAAAACCACAAAATTTTCTTTAATTTTAAGGTGTTATACACACGATGTAGTTACATCGAACTCTTTTTGTGTTATTATTCCGAGTAAACCGCACGTTATCGGTCATCTACGGTCGTGTACTCGAGACCATTTTTCGCGTACGGCACCACGAACGAAAATCTCTGTGTTTAAACTAATACCACACCTCGATCATGGCCTCGGGTAGCCAACCTATGAAAAGGCCACATCAGAAACGAAATTATCGGCTTCGAAAAAGCGAGTCTTCTCTTAGTCGACGGCGAAAATTGTAATGTAAGTGGTTTCGAAGAGGGAACGATTCACTCCCACTTCTTTTAATACCCCTTTGGCAAGTCGCAATTTTCATATTATTGATGTTAAAGTTAAAAAGAAACGTTTTTTTTTTTTGAGAAAATATTTCTTTTAAAAAGTTTGTGTCTCGAGAGTCTCCTTTAATCGTCTTAATAAAGCAATTTTCTTCGGTAACCGGTACAAGTTCCCTCTTTTCCCTTCACCTCGGGTTAAAGCTCTTGCTGCTGGTGCTGGGAGACCTCGCAAGAGCAACACGTTCGACCTAATCTTACGTTCGCCATCTTGATCTTTTAGACCGGAGGCTAAAGCTCTGGGCACCGGCGGTAATGGCGTCGGTTGGACAAATTGCTTCTTGGTCATGCACGCCTCCGATTGTAAACTCTTCTTCTCAACGAACAATATTAAAAAAAAATCGTTCTTCTAAAACGTTCAGTTTTTTCTTCTAACTTTAGGTAACTTAATGGCGTTGGTTGGACAAATTGGCTTCGGAACACGCACACGACCACCTATTTAGAAATGACCGCAAGTTTACGCGTGTTTCACTACAACTTGTGCGACACGAAAACTTAATTTCAAAGCCTTTTGACCGACGCCAATTTGAATCAAGTGTATCACGTGACGGGTTAGTTATCGTGATGATTATGTTTGAATTAACTATGAACTTTTTTCTATACCAACAAATTGCGATATAAATTATTTCGGCGAAGATTTTTATTAAAATGATATAATTTGTACAGTACGCAACAAAATTATTGAACATGTGTTATGAATAAGACTCATCAAAATAAATAATTTAATTTCTTGCAAACGAATAAAAAACATTACGCAGAACTTTACGTTAAAAAATAATTTAATATCTGCTAGATTGAATTGAATTTTCCACCCACATTGTGTAACTTCACAGACTTAGTTGTAATGTGCTTAATGATCAGTTGCTGATGGGTTTGTGTGGGTACTTTGCATTTCATAAATTGTATGGGGTTATAATAAACTCTTTCAATTATGATTTTGACGCCTTTGGATGGAAGTTGTGACCGGCAAAAAATGCGTTGCCATGCTATCTTTATGCTTGTAAGAAATTAAAATTTGCTGTTTTAGTTGCTTGAGCTAAATATTGCTAATTTGTACCGTCTTGGTTATCTAGACACCAGTTTTGAATAGAAATAGTAACTATGGACTGAGGCAATGGCACTCCATATACAGTCTGTACTAGATGAAAACTGTAAAGCATCAAAGGGATATCATGCTCCATATACTGCATACTCGAGATAGCATTTCTAACATACATAACACACATTAATGGTCAAACTTGCCATCATTTAATGTGAATCCGGATTGTCCTAACTTTGCGACTTCGGCATGTATTTGTTTAGGATAACAATTATAAAGAAGAAGGCATTAAAATCGAAACGCCCTAACATTAAATTGCAGAATGCTTTAAATAAAACTTCGTAATGTAAAAATCGTTGTAATTAAGAGCTACTCAACGATGATGGTTCACCTATATGGGTAATATTTAGGGATCTATTCGGAATTAAAGAATGCAAGGTACATATATTTTAAACGAGATTTATGTTTGACATTCTCGATTGTAGCGCCTCGGCCACAACCAACCTCGGTTAAAATATATTTGACTATGTTTTGATGATATTAAGGAATCAAAGTGTTTCATTGTATCTTAAACCAAATTATTTGATATGTACTTTAAACGAGTTTTATGTTTGATACTCTCGATTGTAGCGCCTCGGCCACAACCAACCTCGGTTAAAATATATTTAACTATGTTTTGAGAATATTAAAGTATCAAAGTACTTGATGGTATCTTAAATCAATTAACTAAAGTATTTGGTATATATTTTAAACGAGTTTTATGTGTGACGTTTTCGATTGTAGCTCCTCGGCCTCAAGCGACCTCGACAAATATATATTTGACTATGTTTTGAGGATATTAAGGTATCAAAGTATATCTTAAATCAATTAACTAAAGTATTTGGTATGTATTTTAAACGAGTTTTATGTTTGATACTCTCGATTGTAGCTCCTCGGCCTTAAGCGACCTCGACAAATATACAGTGTTCGCCAAAAAGTCAGCAACACCCTTTTATTTCTCTTCCATTACATCTACATTTTTGAAATTTAGTTTATGTGGGAGGTTCACACCGACCTTTCGATCTAAAGTATTTTCAAAACGATGGCCACTTCCGGTCCCCCGGAAGTAGACCACAACTTCGTTATTTTAAATGGAATGCTATAATTTTTATTACACCTTTTAATTATATGCGAAAAAATAAGTTGACTTTGATAAAAGATCGTTTTCGAGATATTTTGATTTCAAATTTTTCTTGGATATTTTCACCATGCTTTTTAAAACTCCATACCTCAGCAAATGTTCATTCAAGAAAACTCCAATTTGGCACGATTACTCTTCAAATGGTGTCAAATAGATTGTCATTTGCTGTATCACAGTATCTTGTACAGGATGGTCAAAAAGTGAATTACCTTTTTCCGCATTCAATGGCGGATATATATTTGACTATATTTTGATGATATTAAGGAATCAAAGTATTTGATTCCATCTTAAACCAAATTATTTGGTATGTATTTTAAACCAGTTTTATGTTTGATACTCTCGATTGTAGCTCCTCGGCCTTAAGCGACCTCGACAAATATATATTTGACTATTTTTTTATGATATTAAGGTATCAAAATGGTTGATTGTATCTTATCAATTAATAAATCAATTAAATAATAATTGACATTCTCGATTGTAGCGCCTCGGCCACAACCAACCTCGGTTAATATACAGGGTGTGTCAAATGTCTGGAATAACTTCGCCATTTGTGGTTTTAAAGAAAAATGTTTCAAATAAAAGTTTTTTTATGAATTGTGGCGCATTTTTTGGCGATATTTGCTTGTTTATATTGTTTTTTGTTTCGTTGCTATGGCAACAAATATTGTTCTTTTTAATTTTTTTGTCAAAAAATTACAGTTTCAACAATTATGAATTGATGAAACTTCTTTTTTCTTGATTTATGAAAGTGTTTTAATTATTTGGTATGTATTTTAAATTCGACACTCTCGATTGTAGCGCCTCGGCCACAAGCAACCTCGGTTAATATATATTTGACTATTTTTTGATGATATTAAGGTATCAAAATGGTTGATTGTATCTTAAATCAATTAATTAAAGTATTTGGTATGTATTTTAAACGAATTTTATGTTTTAAATTTTCGATTGTAGCGCCTCGGCCACAAGCAACCTCGCTTAATATATATTTAAGTATGGTTTGATGATATTAATGTATCAAAGAGTTTGATTGTATCTTAAATCAATTAAACAAAGTGTTTGGTATGTATTTTAAATGAGTTTTATGTTTGACATTCCCGATTGTAGCGAATCGGCCACAACCAACCTCGGTTAATATACAGGGTGTGTCAAATGTCTGGAATAACTTCACCATTTGTGGTTTTAAAGAAAAATGTTTCAAATGAAAGTTTCTTTATTAATTGTGGCGCATTTTTTGGCGATGTTTGCTTGTTTACATTGTTTTTTGTTTCGTTGCTATGGCAACATATATTGTTCTTTTTAAATTTTTTGTCAAAAAATTACAGTTTCAACAATTATGAATTGATGAAACTTCTCTTTTCTTGATTTATGAAAGTGTTTTAATTATTTGATATGTATTTTAAGTTCGACACTCTCGATTGTAGCGCCTCGGCCACAAGCAACCTCGGTTAATATATATTTGACTATTTTTTGATGATATTAAGGTATCAAAATGGTTGATTGTATCTTAAATCAATTAATTAAAGTATTTGGTATGCATTTTAAACGAATTTTATGCTCTAAATTTTCGATTGTAGCGCCTCGGCCACAAGCAACCTCGCTTAATATATATTTAACTATGGTTTGATGATATTAATGTATCAAAGAGTTTGATTGTATCTTAAATCAATTAAACAAAGTGTTTGGTATGTATTTTAAATGAGTTTTATGTTTGACATTCCCGATTGTAGCGAATCGGCCACAACCAACCTCGGTTAATATACAGGGTGTGTCAAATGTCTGGAATAACTTCACCATTTGTGGTTTTAAAGAAAAATGTTTCAAATAAAAGTTTTTTTATGAATTGTGGCGCATTTTTTGGCGATATTTGCTTGTTTATATTGTTTTTTGTTTCGTTGCTATGGCAACAAATATTGTTCTTTTTAATTTTTTTGTCAAAAAATTACAGTTTCAACAATTATGAATTGATGAAACTTCTTTTTTCTTGATTTATGAAAGTGTTTTAATTATTTGGTATGTATTTTAAATTCGACACTCTCGATTGTAGCGCCTCGGCCACAAGCAACCTCGGTTAATATATATTTGAGTATGTTTTGATGATATTAAGGTATCAAAGTATTTGGTATCTATTTTAAACGAGTTTTATGTTTGACACTCTCGAATGTAGCGCCTCGGGCGATATATATTTAAGATGACAGATAGACATTTGGTGGTAGCTTACCCTGATATTTTCTTTAACGGTTTTAATTATGTTGCGTCTAACAACTTCGCATACAAATATTTATATCATTCTTTTTTTTAATAATTTTGTTCTTTGATGCGAAAAAATTGAGTATAGGCCACTCGATTTAGTTGGTTTAAAGTTTGTGTTGTTGAATGTAACCAAGGACACTCTTTTAAACCGCATATTGATTGATGGGACGTCCATTAAGTCGAACAGCGAGGCGGATGGGGCGCTCTTGTCAAAACTAATAACCGTGCCGTGTTGCAAGCGAAGAGTATACGGCGGCGGCATCGGTGGCGGCGGCGGCCCCATTGTAAATATTATATTAGCCGTCGCTGCCGCCGTAACATACACACGATATGACTGCGATACGGGCCATTGTTGTACGCGTCAGTCATCGTTAGTATTATCATTATTTATCGTTATTTCGTCGTCGCGACACAACGACCCGTTTTAAATGTCCCGGAAAAGGACGAAAGAATCAATTTTTGAGTCACTTTTAATTAAAAATTTTTTCACTTTCACTTTAAACCGTTTTTAAAGTTTTAAAGTTTCAAACCCGCACGAAGTTAAAAGAACTACTGACATTTAACTTTTAACTTTCTTTTAACCACCACCACCGCCCATGTAACATTGTGCAAAAATCTCATTGTCAAGTTAAAATTTCTCAGGTAGCTTTCAACTTATTATCTTTGCTTGTTTTGTATTAACCTTTTTGTTTAAATTTTTTTATATATATATAAATAAATAAAATTCATGAAGGGTAAGAGACAGTGATATACGATTGTAATCGTTTCGAGTACGGTCCTGAGATAATTGACTGCAAATTTCACCCTAAAATCGGAGGGTGTGATTTCAATTTTGCATGTCGGGGGGGAAACCGCGAAGATCTACTACGTCGGAAGGTCAAAGATTTATTTCCGGAAATGGAAAATATTTGAAAACTTGATTTAAATAAGATTTTTTTTAAAGAATTAAAAATGAGAATAGATTGAAAAGTTGATGGTGGAACCTGGTCTTTTCTTATTTAAAGCAAAAAAAATAAAAATAAAAAATGGGTGGGGAACCTGGAAAACGTCTCGGTTAGCTTTAAAGAATCTCAAACCTTGTGTTGAGAACTTTATGTTCGTAAACAGAACGACGGACGGACGATAGTTGGAAACGAAAATCTTGAACGGTTGATCTCAAACAATTGTTTGACAATGTCTCGCGAATAGACGCAAAACCGACATATATCGGTAAAGAGAGAAAAGATTTAAGAAAATAGTGACAATGACAGTGTGATTTTCGATTTTCGTTGGGATTGGTCGGGTGAAAAGGGGCAAAGACGGAGGAACGCGTAAGATAAATATACAAGACGACAGGTCGGAGTAAACGTTGTATAATAAAATAAACGTTTAATCGAGTCGTGTTAGTGCGGTCGACAAATATTTATTTGAAAATCCCCTCTTGTTCAAATTTAGGAACAACAAGTTCTTAGATTAGATTAAGAAAATATCCGCTTACCTATTAAACACAACTAAATTTTTCTTCGACCACACTGATCCACAAACCAAGACTAATCGAAATTAGGTCAAACTTCAAAAAACCGCAACGAACCCCCACTTGAACAATGGAGGGCTTTGTTTTCTTTTAAGAAAAAGTGAAAGCACGGAAGCTAATATTGCGCAAAAATCCCTTTTGTTCAATTTCTAAAAGATGTGACCCAAAAACCTTTTTTGCATAACCATTTAAATATTCTAACCATATGCAACTTCTTTAAGTATTCTTTGAAATTTTTTGTCTTTCTTCTGATTTATGTCCGTTTTTATTTTTGAAACCATTCATTATCTTATCAGTGTCAGTTGATACATTTTTATTTATGGCATAAAAAATAAATCTTTCCATCTAATTTTGAAATTGTTAAAAGTTATTAATATCGTTGCCAACTTTTTAAACATTTATTGTCTCCATTAATATAATTTATGATCTAAATTATCTAAAATTTAACTAAATTGTATTATTATATTAAATGACGTGACATATTATTCTCTATCACATGTAAATTTCTACATATGTCACTCATCAGGCGCTGGACTAACTCCAAATCAATTTCTCAGGTAACACTGTCTTTGCATTTCACAAGTCAATCTCCATATCTTGCCCATTTTCTTTAATATTGCGATAACTTAATGTTTATCCACTACATTGACTACAAAATTATTAAAGCTGTTTGAAAAGCTTTACTCTGCATCGCTCAGTCCATGGATGAGAGAAAACTTCATATCGTTTGTGAAGATGAATTACTTAAGATGACAGTTTTATATGACAAATTACAGTATTAATTTATCATTAAAAGCCGAGGCAGGTTCGCTGCTGAGGCAGTAGTTAAAATGTTACTGAGTAATAAGTATTTGTTTCTCTTCAGTAGTAATGTATTATTAGAACCCGAGGCAGCTTTGCTGCCGAGGCAGTGGTTTTTCATTTGCAGAACAGTAATTAAGGTTTTTTTTCAGTAATGATGGATAATTAGAAATCGAGGCTGCTTTGTTGCCGAAGCAGTTCCTCATATATTGTAGAATAATAACTAAAGATGTAATATCAGTATTAATATATGTAGCTTTAATGTTACTAAGTAATAAGTATAGGTTTCTTTTCAGTAGTAATGTATAACTAGAATCCGAGGCAGCTTTGCTGCCGAGGCAGTAGTTTTTGATTTGTAGAGTAGTAATTAGGGTTCCTCTTCAGTAATGATGGATAATTAAAAGCTGAGGGAGCTTTGTTGCCGAAGCTATTGCTCGTATATTGTAGAACAGTTACTAAAGATGTAATTACAGTATTAACTTATCATTAAAAGCCGAAGCAGCTTTGCTGCTGAGGCAATAGCTTAAATATTACTAAGTAATAAGTATAGGTTTCTCTTCAGTAGTAATGTATAACTAAAATCCGAGGCAGCTTTGCTGCCGAGGCATTGGCTCGCGTATTGCCGAGTAATAATTAAAGGAATAACTTTAATATCAATTTATCAGTAGAAGTCTAGACAACTTCGTTGCTGAGGCAACAGCTTAAATGATACTAAGTAATAAGTATAGGTTCCTTTTCATTAGTAATGTATAACTAGAATCCGAGGCAGCTTCGCTGCCGAGGCAGTAGTTTTTAATTTGCAGAGCAGTTATTAAGGTTCCTCTTCAGTAATGATGGATAATTAGAAGTCGAGGCACCTTTGTTGCAAATCGGTGGCTCGTATATTGTAGAACAGTAACTAAAGATGTAATTTCAGCATTAATTTATCATTGAAATCCGAAGCAGCTTCGCTGCTGAGGCAATAGCTTAAATATTACTTAGTAATAAGTATAGGTTTCTCTTCAGTAGTAATGTATAACTAGAATCCGAGGCAGCTTTGCTGCCGAGGCAGTAGTTTTTAATTTGCAGAGCAGTTATTAAGGTTCTTCTTCAGTAATGATGGATAATTAGAAGTCGAGGCACCTTTGTTGCAAATCGGTGGCTCGTATATTGTAGAACAGTAACTAAAGATGTAATTTCAGTATTAATTTATCATTGAAAGCCGAAGCAGCTTCGCTGCTGAGGCAATAGCTTAAATATTACTAAGTAACAAGTATAGGTTTCTCTTCAGTAGTAATGTATAACTAGAATCCGAAGCAGCTTCGCTGCTGAGGCAATAGCTTAAATATTACTAAGTAACAAGTATAGGTTTCTCTTCAGTAGTAATGTATAACTAGAATCCGAAGCAGCTTCGCTGCTGAGGCAATAGCTTAAATATTACTAAGTAATAAGTATAGGTTTCTCTTCAGTAGTAATGTATAACTAGAATCCGAAGCAGCTTCGCTGCTGAGGCAATAGCTTAAATATTACTAAGTAATAAGTATAGGTTTCTCTTCAGTAGTAATGTATAACTAGAATCCGAGGCAGCTTCGCTGCAGAGGCAGTAGATTTTGATTTGTAGAGCAGTAATTAAGGTTTCTCTTCAGTAATGATGGATAATTAGAAGTCGAGGCAGCTTTGTTGCGAATCGGTGGCTCATATATTGTAGAACAGTAACTAAAGATGTAATTTTAGTATTAATTTATCATTAAAAGCCGAAGCTGCTTCGCTGCTGAGGCAGTAGCTTAAATGTTATTAAGTAATAAGTATAGGTTTCTCTTCAGTAGTAATGTATAACTAGAATCCGAGGCTGCTTTGCTGCCGAGGCAGTAGTTTTTGATTTGCAGAGCAGTAATTAAGGTTCCTCTTCAGTTATGATGGATAATTAGAAGTCGAGGCAGCTTTGTTGCGAATCGGTGGCTTGTATATTGTAGAACAGTAACTAAAGATGTAATTTCCGTATTAATTTATCATTAAAAGCCGAAGCTAGATTTTGATTTGTAGAGCAGTAATTAAGGTTCCTCTTCAGTAATGATGGATAATTAGAAGTAGAGGCAGCTTTGTTGCGAATCGGTGGCTCGTATATTGTAGAACAATAACTAAAGATGTAATTTCAGTATTAATTTATCATTAAAAGCCGAAGCAGCTTCGCTGCTGAGGCAATAGCTTAAATATTACTAAGTAACAAGTATAGGTTTCTCTTCAGTAGTAATGTATAACTAGAATCCGAAGCAGCTTCGCTGCTGAGGCAACAGCTTCAATGTTACTAAGTAATAAGTATAGGTTTCTCTTCAATAGTAATGTATAACTAGAATCCGAGGCAGCTTTGCTACCGAATCAGTGGCTCCTATATTGAACAGTAACCAATGGTGTAATTCGGTGTAAGCTCGCGTATTGCCGAGCAATAATTAAAGGAATAACTTTAATATCAATTTATTACTAGAAGTCTGGACAGCTTCGTTGTTGAGGCAACAGCTTAAATGATACTAAGTAATAAGTATAGCTTTCTCTTCAGTAGTAATGTATAACTAGAATCCGAGGCAACTTTGTTACCGAGGCAATGGCTCGTGTATTGCAGAATCAAGATATTTCTTCAGTAATGATGGATAATTAGCACCTGAAGCAGTAGCTCAATTATAACACAGCAATAAGTAAATGTTTTTATTTTGTATTCATATACAATTAGAATCTGAGGCAGTGGTTCGTGTATTTCAAATCAGTAATTAAAGGTGTAATTTCTGTATTAATTAATGATTTCAGAAACGTTGTAGTGAATTGTATATAAAATTTGTAAGTACGACTTAATCATGAAAAAGAACAAAGGGATGAGATTGAAATAGATTACACCTGGTGTTACATACCCTTACGGTAATTATTATCTGTTTCAACAAAAAAAAAGAACCCCAAACAAAAAAAATCCATTTACTTTTTCCCTCTACATTTTCTCACATACACCAGAAATTTCGCATTTTTTACTTTTGAAAATGGCCTCGGCAGCTTCCATTGCGAGTTTTGTCGTAGCCCTCCTCGTGGGGCCCTCTCGTATACACGTACACACACACAGAGGCGCAAGGAGCGCCGTCGCAGGATATCAGTCTTCCTTCCCAGTGACAGTTCGTCATTTGTTAGTGTCTCGGGCACAGTTGGTGGAGCCCCGTGTCATGTGGGACAAAACAGCATCCGATCCCGCTCAGACTGCGCCCTCAACCTCCCTTCCCCGTTTTCAAAACGGTCACAGTCTGCGCGATGCGACGAACGGGGAGAACTATCATTAAGGTCCTGTCACGTCAATATGATATCTAGAGGGGAACCTCTCAACCCCCGAAAATACCCTCACTTCCAAAAGGGATTTTTTTTAATTTTCTATTATTTTTAATATACATTTTTTTAAAAATATTTGTGAAAGTTTAAGAAAATGAGGATGATAACGAGGAGAAAAAGTGAAAAATGTTCATTGAAAAAAGAAGCTTATTGGACGGAGTAATAAGCAATAAATCTCTGCGTCAATTTGACGTTTGATTTATGGTTAGTGGAGGCAGAGGGTACCGCTAAGTAAATAAGTCACTTTTCGTACGGTCCTCAATGGAGAGACTCGCGCATGCAAACTTATGTAAATTGAATCGAACGTGTCGGCGTATACTTATTTTCGAATCCTTATTTGCAATTATTTACATCTTATAACGAATCGAAATTAAAATTTCAACTATAATCTCTGTAGTATAAGAATACAAAAAAAATTCTTTCAATTCTAATTCAAATGAATTATTCATTCAATTCGAATCCAACCACTTTCTAATCACCATATAAATATGATAGTATTAAACAAAATAAAATTTTCAAGTTAAAAACCAGACACAATTACATTTTATACGTTGCATACCTTGGATTATAACAGTTGTAATTTGTCATACCCCGAAAAACGTAACCCATCCGGTATCATATTCTGTGATTTAACAATGGAACCCCACGCTGATCTACGCCTGGTTGATGCATTATAACAAGCGACCCACTTGAAAATTACACGAAGATCCTGTCCGAGCTAAATTACATCGGTAAATGTGAAAAGGTAACAAAGAAAAAGTTAACAAGGGGAAAAAAATAATAAGAAATAGAATTAATATAAGGGGAAAATAATAAGGTTTCTTTGATTAACTTTAAAAATCTATTTATAAATAATTTATTTGTAACCCCACTTTCTTCAAATTACCTCAATATGTAAAGAAAGCTATCTTCTTTGTGATAATTAAATCAGTTTTAAAAAATCTCTTTCCATTCTTGAGGTAGAATTTTTTTAATGCAATTAAATTTCTTAAAAAATCAATTTTTCTTTCATGAACTTTAAAAATCTGTAAAAAATGTATTTATTAATACATTTTCTTGAAATTACTCAAATATATAAAGAAAACTATGTTCTTTGTGATGGTGAAATCCGTTTTGAAAAATCTTGTTTCATTCTTGAGATAAAATTGTTTTAATTCGATTCTTAAAAATTAAAAAAAAAATCAAGGTTTCTTTGATGAATTTAAAAAATCTGTGATAAATGTATTTGTAATTCAATTATCTTGAAATTACCCACATATATAAAGAAAACTATGTTCTTTGTGATGGTGAAATCAATTTTGAAAAATCTTATTCCATTCTTGAGATAGAACGTTTTTAATTCAATTCAAATTTTTAACAATTTTAAAAAATCAAGATTTCTTTCATGGACTTTAAAAATCTGTAATAAATCTATTTGTAATTCAATTATCTTGAAATTATCCACATATATAAAGAAAACTATGTTCTTTGTGATGGTGAAATCCGTTTTGAAAAATCTTGTTTTATTCTTGAGATAAAATTGTTTTAATTCAATTAATTTTTGAACATTTAAAAAAAATCAAGATTTCTTTCATGAACTTTAAAAATCTGTAATAAATCTATTTATAACCCAATTTTCTTCAAATTAGCCTAATATGTAAAGAAAACAATGTTCTTTGTGATGGTGTAATCCGTTTTGAAAAATCTTGTTTCATTCTTGAGATAAAATTGTTTTAATTCAATTGATTTTTTAAAATTAAANACATCGGTAAATGTGAAAAGGTAACAAAGAAAAAGTTAACAAGGGGAAAAAAATAATAAGAAATAGAATTAATATAAGGGGAAAATAATAAGGTTTCTTTGATTAACTTTAAAAATCTATAAAAAATCTATTTATAAATAAATTTTTTTGAAATTACTTAAATATATAAAGAAAACTATGTTCTTTGTGATTGTGAAATCCGTTTTGAAAAATCTTGTTTCATTCTTGAGATAAAATTGTTTTAATTCGATTCTTAAAAATTTAAAAAAAATTAAGGTTTCTTAGATGAATTTAAAAAATCTGTAATAAATCTATTTGTAATTCAATTTTCTTCAAATTAGCCTAATATGTAAAGAAAACTATGTTCTTTGTGATGGTAAAAACAGTTTTGAAAAATCTTGTTCTATTCTGGAGATAGAACTTTTTTAATTCAATTCAAATTTTTAACAATTTAAAAAAAATCAAGGTTTCTTTCATGGACTTTAAAAATCTGTGATAAATCTATTTGTAAACCAATTCTCTTGAAATTACTCAAATATATAAAGAAAACTATGTTCTTTGTGATGGTAAAATCAGTTTTGAAAAATCTTGTTCCATTCTTGAGATAGAATGTTTTTAATTCAATTAAAATTTTTAACAATTTTTAAAAAATCAAGGTTTCTTTCATGAACTTTAAAAATCTGTAATAAATCTATTTGTAACCCAATTTTCTTCAAGTTAGCTTAATATGTAGAGAAAACTATGTTCTTTGTGATGGTGAAATCCGTTTTGAAAAATCTTGTTTCATTCTTGAGATAAAATTGTTTTAATTCGATTGATTTTTAAAATTAAAAAAAAATCAAGGTTTCTTAGATGAATTTAAAAAATCTGTGATAAATCTATTTGTAATTCAATTATCTTGAAATTACCAACATACATAAAGAAAACTATGTTCTTTGTGGTGGTAAAAACAGTTTTGAAAAATCTTGTTCCATTCTTGAGATAGAACTTTTTTAATTCAATTAAAATTTTTAACAATTTTAAAAAAATCAAGGTTTGTTTCATGAACTTTAAAAATCTGTGATAAATCTATTTGTAAATCACTCTTGAAATTACTCAAATATATAAAAAAAAACTATGTTCTTTGTGATGGTGAAATCAGTTTTGAAAAATCTTGTTCTATTCTTGAGATACAATTTTTTTAATTCAATCGCAATTTTTAATAATTTAAAAAAAAATCAAGGTTCTTTCATAAAATTTAAAAATCTGTGATAAATCTATTTGTAACCCAATTTTCTTCAAATTACCCCAATATGTAAAAAAAGCTATGTTCTTTGTGATGGTAAAATCAGTTTTGAAAAATCTTGTTCCATTCTTGAGATAGAATGTTTTTAAATCAATTAAAATTTTTAACAATTTTAAAAAAATCAAGGTTTCTTTCATGAACTTTAAAAATCTATAAAAAGTCTATTTATAAACACATTTTGTTGAAATTACTCAAATATATAAAGAAAACTATGTTCTTTGTGATGGTAAAATCAGTTTTGAAAAATCTTGTTCCATTTTTGAGATAGCATGTTTTTAAGTCAATTAAAATTTTAATAATTTAAAAAAAATCAAGGTTTCTTTCATGAACTTTAAAAATCTATAAAAAATCTATTTATAAACACATTTTCTTGAAATTACTCAAATATATAAAGAAAACTATGTTCTTTGTGATGGTAAAATCAGTTTTGAAAAATCTTGTTCCATTCTTGAGATAGAATGTTTTTAATTCAATTAAAATTTTTAACAATTTTTAAAAAATCAAGGTTTCTTTCATGAACTTTAAAAATCTGTAATAAATCTATTTGTAACCCAATTTTCTTCAAATTAGCCTAATATGTAAAGAAAACTATGTTCTTTGTGATGGTGAAATCCGTTTTGAAAAATCTTGTTTCATTCTTGAGATAAAATTGTTTTAATTCAATTGATTTTTAAAATTAAAAAAAAATCAAGGTTTCTTAGATGAATTTAAAAAATCTGTGATAAATCTATTTGTAATTCAATTATCTTGAAATTACCCACATACATAAAGAAAACTATGTTCTTTGTGGTGGTAAAAACAGTTTTGAAAAATCTTGTTCCATTCTTGAGATAGAACTTTTTTAATTCAATTCAAATTTTTAACAATTTTAAAAAATCAAGGTTTCTTTCATGAACTTTAAAAATCTGTAATAAATCTATTTGTAACCCAATTTTCTTCAAATTAGCTTAATATGTAAAGAAAACTATGTTCTTTGTGATGGTGTAATCCGTTTTGAAAAATCTTGTTTCATTCTTGAGATAACATTGTTTTAATTCAATTGATTTTTAACATTTAAAATAAAATCAAGGTTTCTTAGATGAATTTAAAAAATCTGTGATAAATCTATTTGTAATTCAATTATCTTGAAATTACCGACATACATAAAGAAAATTATGTTCTTTGTGGTGGTAAAAACAGTTTTGAAAAATCTTGTTCCATTCTTGAAATAGAACTTTTTTAATTCAATTCAAATTTTTAACAATTTAAAAAAAATCAAGGTTTCTTTCATGAACTTTAAAAATCTGTGATAAATCTATTTGTAAACCAATTCTCTTGAAATTACTCAAATGTATAAAGAAAACTATGTTCTTTGTGATGGTGAAATCCGTTTTGAAAAATCTTGTTTCATTCTTGAGATAAAAGTGTTTAAATTCAATTAATTTTTAAACATTTAAAAAAAATCTATGTTTCTTAGATGAATTTAAAAAATCTGTGATAAATCTATTTGTAACCCAATTTTCTTCAAATTAGCCTAATATGTAAAGAAAACAATGTTCTTTGTGATGGTGTAATCCGTTTTGAAAAATCTTGTTTCATTCTTGAGATAAAATTGTTTTAATTCAATTGATTTTTAAAAATTAAAAAAAAATCAAGGTTTCTTAGATGAATTTAAAAAATTTGTGATAAATCTATTTGTAATTCAATTTTCTTCAAATTAGCCTAATATGTAAAGAAAACTATGTTCTTTGTGATGGTGAAATCCGATTTGAAAAATCTTGTTCCCTTCTTGAGATAGAATGTTTTTAATTCAATTCAAATTTTTAACAATTTTAAAAAAAATCAAGGTTTCTTTCATGAACTTTAAAAATCTGTGATAAATCTATTTGTAAACCAATTCTCTTGAAATTACTCAAATATATAAAGAAAACTATGTTCTTTGTGATGGTAAAATCAATTTTGAAAAATCTTGTTCCATTCTTGAGATACATTTTTTTTAATTCAATCGAAATTTTTAATAAGTTTAAAAAAATCAAGGTTCTTTCATGAAATTTTAAAATCTGTGATAAATCTATTTGTAATCTAATTATCTTGAAATTACACAGACATATAAAGAGAACTATGTTCTTTGTGATGGTAAAATCAGTTTTGAAAAATCTTGTTCCATTTTTGAGATAGAACGTTTTTAAGTCAATTAAAATTTTTAACAATTTTAAAAAAATCAAGGTTTCTTTCATGAACTTTAAAAATCTATAAAAAATCTATTTATAAACACATTTTCTTGAAATTACTCAAATATATAAAGAAAACTATGTTCTTTGTGATGGTAAAATCAGTTTTGAAAAATCTTGTTCCATTCTTGAGATAAAATTTTTTAATTCAATCGAAATTTTTAACAATTTTTAAAAAATCAAGGTTCTTTCATGAAATTTTAAAATCTGTGATAAATCTATTTGTAATCCAATTATCTTGAAATTACCTAGACATATAAAGAGAACTATGTTCTTTGTGATGGTAAAATCAGTTCTGAAAAATCTTGTTCCATTCTTGAGATAGAATGTTTTTAAGTCAATTAAAATTTTTAACAATTTAAAAAAAATCAAGGTTTTTTTCATGAACTTTAAAAATCTGTGATAAATCTATTTATAAACACATTTTCTTGAAATTACTCAAATATATAAAGAAAACTATGTTCTTTGTGATGGTAAAATTAGTTTTGAAAAATCTTGTTCCATTCTTGAGATACAATTTTTTTAATTCAATCGAAATTTTTAATAAGTTTAAAAAATCAAGGTTCTTTCATGAAATTTAAAAATCTGTGATAAATCTATTTGTAATCCAATTATCTTGAAATTACCTAGACATATAAAGAGAACTATGTTCTTTGTAATGGTAAAATCAGTTTTGAAAAATCTTGTTCCATTCTTGAGATAGAATGTTTTTAAGTCAATTAAAATTTTTAACTATTTTAAAAAAATCAAGGTTTCTTTCATGAACTTTAAAAATCTATAAAAAATCTATTTATAAACNTGTAAAGAAAACAATGTTCTTTGTGATGGTGTAATCCGTTTTGAAAAATCTTGTTTCATTCTTGAGATAAAATTGTTTTAATTCAATTGATTTTTAAAAATTAAAAAAAAATCAAGGTTTCTTAGATGAATTTAAAAAATTTGTGATAAATCTATTTGTAATTCAATTTTCTTCAAATTAGCCTAATATGTAAAGAAAACTATGTTCTTTGTGATGGTGAAATCCGATTTGAAAAATCTTGTTCCCTTCTTGAGATAGAATGTTTTTAATTCAATTCAAATTTTTAACAATTTTAAAAAAAATCAAGGTTTCTTTCATGAACTTTAAAAATCTGTGATAAATCTATTTGTAAACCAATTCTCTTGAAATTACTCAAATATATAAAGAAAACTATGTTCTTTGTGATGGTAAAATCAATTTTGAAAAATCTTGTTCCATTCTTGAGATACATTTTTTTTAATTCAATCAAAATTTTTNTTAACATTGTATTATTATACAACAATGAGGGTGTTACGGATGGAAAATAGTGTAATTTATGCGTTTCTCTGTTAACGGACACCTTTCGAAAGGTTTGCCAACAAAAATCGGAACGTTTCTAAAATTAAATCTCGCGACTTAGTCCAGATCGTTTATGAAAATAGTTCGAAACATATTCACCTTCCTTCTCCTGGTCCTATTTTGAGTCAATTCCTGCTCGAGTCCCCTTTTCTTTCTTATACTAAAAGATCTCATAATGTTAACCTAAAAAGAAAAAATAAAAAAAAATAAATTTTTGATCAATGCCATAATCTTAACTCACTTGTGTCTATGGTGGTTGAACTCGCGTTGTATCAACTACTTGAATCAGGAGTTATGGGCAATAACAAGTGGCCTCTTAAAGTAATCTCCCAGTAAATCATCCTCCGAACCTGAGGGGAGGGAGGGGAATCAGCGTTTCTCTTTGTCGCACCCATTCTTTTCAAAGGGGGGCGAAAAGTACGAAATGAAAGAGAAGGCGAAAAAGGTGGTAAACGCATCTTCGTCGTCGTCAAGAGATGAGAACACAACGGTGATTTAAAGGTCTCTTCTTTTTCGACCGTTTAACCACCGTGTTTACAAGGTGCTTAAAGAATTATTATGTTTTGAATTTAGTAATAGGGGATGAAAAATTTTTTTTCTTCAAACNATTCAATTCAAATTTTTAACAATTTTAAAAAAAATCAAGGTTTCTTTCATGAACTTTAAAAATCTGTGATAAATCTATTTGTAAACCAATTCTCTTGAAATTACTCAAATATATAAAGAAAACTATGTTCTTTGTGATGGTAAAATCAATTTTGAAAAATCTTGTTCCATTCTTGAGATACATTTTTTTTAATTCAATCGAAATTTTTAATAAGTTTAAAAAAATCAAGGTTCTTTCATGAAATTTTAAAATCTGTGATAAATCTATTTGTAATCTAATTATCTTGAAATTACACAGACATATAAAGAGAACTATGTTCTTTGTGATGGTAAAATCAGTTTTGAAAAATCTTGTTCCATTTTTGAGATAGAACGTTTTTAAGTCAATTAAAATTTTTAACAATTTTAAAAAAATCAAGGTTTCTTTCATGAACTTTAAAAATCTATAAAAAATCTATTTATAAATACATTTTCTTGAAATTACTCAAATATATAAAGAAAACTATGTTCTTTGTGATGGTGCAATCCGTTTTGAAAAATCTTGTTACATTCTTAAGTTAGAACATTTTAATTCAAACGAAATTTTTAACAATTTCACAAACAACAAGGTTTCTTTCAACAAACTCAAAAATCTTTTATAAATCGATTTGTAACCCAATTTTCTTGAATTTTCTTGCCCCAAGTATGTAAAGAAAACTATGTTCTTTATGATGGTGAAAAGCTTTTTGAAAAATCTTATTCTATTCTTGAGATCCTAGATTATAGAGAAATCTGTATTCTTTCCAGCCTTGAAAAATATAAATTCCTACTTGAGATACAATCGAATATAATTTTTAAAATATCTTTATATAATTAATTATAACAGTATTTAATTATCATTTTAACATTAAACTTNTCATCCTGATAATTTCTCTGCCGATTATAATGTCTGGATGTTAATGTAGTTTGATTTTTTGTAATAGTTCGTGGTTATATCTTGTCTAAATTCAAAAATTAATTAATTTTTTGAAAGGAGAAATTTCGTTTTCACCTAAAAAAGAAATCCAATTATAATCCACGCCCTAAAAACCCAATTTGAAAGAGGCCCCCTCAATTCAAGCGTCAACTAGACAACAGACAAATGGTAATTAATGAGAATACGAACGAAAACACGAAGATCGATCATTAATCATCGTTAGTGACCGGGTGCGAAAATCCGATGAGAAAAGAGACTACCGTGCGCGAGGCGTCAATATTCTATTCTCAAAAATTAATTAACCTGAATCCACCCCCGTGTTTTCGGCACCTTCCAGTGCCCCCCCGGTTTTGTTCTTCACGCTTATCGTTTAAAACGGATCTCAATCTGACCCTCTCAACTCGAATTGTTAATTACATTAATGAAACTGCGACACCAATAAATCATCCTGGAGCCGAAATGAAAACGATCTAGATAAGATAGGAGTCTTGTAACAACGCAACGAAGACTGACATGTTGACTGTTGGGAGTCTGGGTGTATTCAATTAACTAAGAGATTCAAACTCGCCTTTAAAGAACTTTATAGAACATTAAAAGGAACGTTACAGAACAAAGGAGACGTCTGTTTTCGTGTTACAAAATCATCTTTGTAATTAATTGAAATCGTAAAACGACGAATTTTTGAATTACCATAGCAACAAAATTTTATTTATAGGATTTTTCCAGATGTTCAAAAAATGTTCTAAAAATAAACACCCTAAAATGTTGTGAATGAATGAATGAATGAATAATTACAGCAGCTTGCGCTTGGTGTCTGTTAGATTTATATTTTAAAAGCTAAATGAAGTTGTTTAAAAATAATTTTATATATTTAGTTAAACTAAAATATATATATGTTTTTGTAAGGACGACGTGATCAGTTCAAAGGTTCAGGTACACATTGATTAGTTCATAGCAACGGCCGTGAGCGTCGCTACCATCCGGCGAAGAAGGAGCGTCATTATCCCCACGTGTACCTCGGGGAACCCCACTAATCATACAGCGAAAGTCGCGTTAAAGCGACCAATCGCCTCCGTTGGTTTGGGGGCCAGGGCGGTGCTAGCGCCTTTGACAAATTCGTGGGCCGGACATCTTTGACAGTTTCTTGACAGGTACAAAGCGATAGAGGAGGCGCTACCGTCGCCCGGCCCAAAATCGAATGGCACCCGAAAAGCGCCAAATTTAAAATTGACTCGATGGAAAAGCTGATTGTAAAATTTTTCATAAACGTTTCTTAAAACTTAAATTTTATTTTTAAAGAATTAAAAAATTATTTTTAAACCACTTCGCATGAAAATAATTTTAGGTTTGTTGTGGTAATTTCGATCTAAGTGGATTCGGACGATATTATAATTGCGATGGGTTATTTTTTTTATGGGTATTACACCGAGCGATATGCATCTATTTAGTTACAACAACCAGTCATCAAATAATCATTAGGGCCGCATTATTTTCAATACTTGTTCCAAAAATCGTCATCATTTCCTTTTATTTTATTTCCCCTCGATCCAATTTCAAGAACTGGGGAGAAAAGAGAAAGTCCAAAGTGAAATGCGATCTTCCTGGATGATGGTAGGTGTTCATACTAAACACTTATTCGTCCATATATTCTAACGCGAAGCTTTTCCTTGCGTTCGAGCTTTCGCCGCCCGGATTGTTGAGACCACAAACAGCTTTCAAGGGTTGGTGAAGGGTGGTGAGACGATGAGGGGGGAATCCCCGACATAAATCAATAATATAACTTGCGACGCTCACGGCGTCGCGTCGTCTCTTCGTCCTTATTATTCCAACACGCGCGCCATCTATCCTATTTTCATGGAATATTCTTTATATATACATATATATAAAATCTTCATTTCATGGATTTTCTTTATGTACTTTTTATTAAATTTGTAGTTTCAATAACACTAAAAATTAAAAAAATATATATATAAAATTGTTGTATATGTATAAAATTTTGATTGTCCTCAATTATTTTGTCCACTTTTATTGTTTCTCTTATTTTTTCTATATAAATTAGGTCTATAAATAGAATAAATTCTTCTATTTGCAGTACCAAGTATTTTGAAAACAATAAGTAGTCTTCTATAAGCAGTATTTAGTCTCTTGGTAGCAAAAGTAGTCTTCTGCAAATAATATCTAGTCTTCTGGCAGTAGTATTTCGTGTTTTGCAAACTATAGGTAGGCTTCAGCAAGCATTATCCAGTCTTCTGTAGCAATATGTAGTCTTCTAAATCAATAAGTTATCTTTTGCAAGCTGCATCTACTCTGCTATTAGCAACATCTAGTCCTCCATCAGGATTTAGTCTTCTATATGCA